>VWZY01009649.1:179249-192756 GCA_013399075.1 Chloroceryle aenea
CTAAGATCTCAGAGCAATGATTAATTGCCCTACACTGCAACCTGCCACCAGGAATGGTATTGACTTCTTTAGGCTGATCATCTAGTTGTGAGGCATTGTCAGAAGGGAAGATGACAAAGAAGAACAAATTACAGGGGTTTTCATAACACAGAAAAAGGGTTTTTCTTTTACTACACATCAGAAACAATTTATCTTTTTAAAAAAATACAGAGAAAAAAGACAAAGTTGGAATTAGAGCCAAAAGAGATGATAAAAACAACAGACAATCAATGCAAACATTGCACATGAGCATCGATTTGGAACCAAGGTGTCCACCTTTAACTTCTAAACCCCAAATATTATGAATGAAGCATTTAGAGTTCATTGTGACAGGAGGAGATGAACGTGCACAGCCAGTGTACATGTCTTCNATGCATAACAAAAAAACACCCACAAATCCACACGGATCAGTTTTGGACATTCAGTGAGAATTAGGTAAGATCTGTAAATGGATTAGAGCATCCCAGTTCGTGAGCATCTGGTCAACTCCTATTCTGAAATGAGCCTCTCCCTTAAAAAAGGGGGGGGAATCTTGGAGGTTCTCTTAGTAGGAATGTAGTGATTTCCACAGGCTCTGTAGCAATTCCAAGGTGCCAGTTTTCTTTTGGAACACACCTGAGAACAGAGTCACTGCACATGATAATTCCTGTCTGAAGGGATCTCACCTCCTCTTCCCAGGGTGATGAGCAACCAAACTGTGCAACTGATCACAGATGTCCCTGCAGATTCTCTCCCAGGGATTTAAGCAGTATCCTTCATTGCTTGCCCTATTTAGAGACCACGTTAAATCACAACTAGCTTTGGAAACAATATACCAAATGCTGGAGATGACAGATGGGCACGCTGGAGCCAGTGCACAGTAGCTATTTGAAAGACACAAATGACAAAATAGAAACATGGGAAAAGAACATCTTTCCTTCCAAACGTGTTTACATCAATGACATTTTTCTATCAGAAAAAAACCCATTATGTGATCAATTCTAAGCTATCCAATGATATTAATTTATCGCTCACTCCACCCTTCAGCATAAACAGCTTGTGCATTGCAGCAAGAAGCTCTTGGCCTCACAAAGCCAGTTTTTGAGTGGACATTATTATTTTTTTTAAACACTACAAATGAACCCACTCGTTTGGAGCACTGTTTGTCCCCCCCCTTCCACACACAGCCCCAGGACACAGGATGAGCCCGACTCCAACACGTGCTCGATTCGCGCTCCGCTCGCTGTGCCCCAGCCCTCCCCTGCCACCCTGAATCAGGGCCCACACTGCCACTCCTGCTGAGAAGATTTTCACACCCACTCAGTTTTGACTTTTACTAATATTCTAATGAGGGGAAAAAGGAAAATGAAGACCACACACACCAGGCTCCCTGGGAGGAAAGGGGGGGGATAAACCAGGGGACAGAAGTGGGAACCTGGAGTTAAACAGATACAGCAAGGATCAATTTTCTTCCCACTCTGCCCCAGCACATGTAATTTCCCATTCTCAGGATATCGTTTTGTGGGCTGTTTTCTAATGAAATAAGAAACCCAATCAGCTGTTTGTAAGCCAAGAAAACATAGCTTGGAAATACAGAGGTTATTGCCACAAACGAATGTTATTTCTGTGGCTTATTTAATTCAGTTGCACGTCTATTAACACGCAATCATTTCTCACGAGCACAGCAGCACTGTCCAAAAGGAGAGCTGGCAGTATCAGCAAGAGCTAGAACTGTTAACTAAGAGCACTAAACATGGCAACGTGAGGTTTAATCCCCTGCCCCTCAAACAGAACCACCCCAAAGGCAGCGGCGCTTTTGGTTCCCGTCCTCTTAACCCCAAGCAACACAAAGACTGCAACCTTTAAACCTGTTAGTGTTATCTAATGACTATTCCATCTACAAGAGCTTTTCTAACAGAAACATGCCTTGATGGCTTATCTGGGTGCAGAAGGCAGGCCACAAAGAACCGGCGGCTGATTGAGCGCGGTAATGGCAGGCAGGAAATGAGAAGGCTTGGTTAAGCCGCGGATAATCGATCAGTGTATTCAGTCAAGTGTGAGCTGAGCTGGGAATAAGCTGCCTGGGGTATCAAATATTGCTGTTTCCAGGGTAAAGTCCCATTTCTGTGATCTATGTAGGAGAAAGTGTAATTTATTGACTAAACAATATAGGATTTTTCCCCCACAATGTCTGGCTCTTTTCATTTTGTATTTGTTTACAGCGAGAATTTCCCTCCTATCCCTTTTATTCACAAGTCTAACAACTGAAACTCCTTTTGGAATTCATAAAGTCCCCTCAACATGCTAGAAATTAATTCAGGCTTGTGCACACTAACTCCAGAGATGTAAAACAAGCATCACCCTCACTTTCCCCAAACATCAGCCATGGGGATGCCTACGCACGTGAGCAGTCCCACACCCTCCTGGGGACACCTGACCTCAGGACTACACAAGAAACAAAGTCCTTCTACTCAGAGGAGCACCAAAGGTTACACGGTGTAGGCAGGTTATCCATAGGCAGGTTATCCGTAGGCAGAGTTGCTTCCCACAGGAGGGGATGGGAAAACGTACAAGTCTCACAAACATTCCTGTAAGTCTCAGCCTGCACACGTACCACTACAGACAAATGCAAGTAATAAACCAACGATCTGCTTGCCTACGCCTTTCAACAGTTGCAAACCATGACCAAAAGGAGTCTTAAATCACAATTCCTTATCTGGAAGGTTGCGTTTTGCGGGGAGATGGCCAAGAGCTGAGAATCCCAGCTATCAAGGCTCAAGCCTATTGAAAAACACGAGGTGATACGCTGCTTATCTGCATGTTAATTCATAGTAGCTGCCATATGTTGTCTCCTAGTGTGGGTGGTTTGGCATTATAGTTGCTAGACTGTCTTAAAAAAAATAAAATACAGTCTTGAGCTCCCCAGAAGAGCCGGCCCATCGAAACCTGCTGCGCTGCCGTCGCTCCAACGCCACGTGTTCCGGTGGGAGAGCTACTAAGAGTCACAAGGCAGCAACTCCACAGCACGTGTGACATGCAAGGAATAAACATGGCAACTGAGAACTAGGGAAAGATCCCTCAGAAGCTCCAGCGACAGCACGAGGAGCCTGCACACCCTCGGTGGATTCCAGTGCCAAGCCTGTCTCGTACCCGTGCAGGGCAGCTCTGACTGTTCTTCCTGCTTCAGCTACATGCTCTTGTGTGGCAAAGCTAAACAAGCTGAGTTACTTAAGTGTATTTTTCTCTCTTCCTCCTGCTCTGCTCCTCTTAGCTCCGTCTTCTCCACTCTAACAAAAATCAACCAATGTGTTACCTGCCAGCTCTTCATTTTAATTAGTGTCACGCATTAATCTTCCCTTCCCATCAATTTCTGCTTTCCTGCTGTCCAAAGCAGCCAAAAAATCAGCCCCGGTCACTCAAGAGCTGATAAACTGTAACTCAGAGCTATAGCTGGTATGCAGCCCCACCAGCAGGCCTCCCCAGTTCAATCAGCATGCTGGATTTCTCCTGGACACCTCAACTACTCACCCAAAGAAGTGCTTGCAGATTTAGAGGTCACAGCTCCATTCCAGTCTGTGGGTGGGAGGGGTTACATGTTAGTGCCTCACTAGTGAGCCAAGTATCACTCCATAGGAATGGCAGCAGCAAGGAAGGGAGCTCTGCACTCCTAAAATGGCACTTCAGTGATAAGATAAATCCTCTCCAGCATGCTGATAACAGCTTCATCCTCCAAGAGCCAGTAACTCTAAGCTAGATTCAGATTTGGACAACAAACTACTTCATTCACCTCTATTTCCTCCTTCTACGACTGTCTTCCAATGTTTTCAAACCCATGTCCTCAAATTATTTGCTTCCAAATGAACTGCCAAGGGGTGCATGTCAGCAATTCCCCCTGACACGGAGAGGCTGACATTGATTATGCTGAATGCCAACAGCAGGCTATCAATCTGGGAACTGGGCATCATATTAAAGGAAAAGGAAACAAGGCACAAATGAAAACACCATTAGGCAAAGAGTTATTCCTTTCCAAGACCGATGCCCATATGGAACAATAGCTTTCATAAGGCACTTGCCAAGAGCCAAATAAAAGTTAAAAATCTGTCTTGAGCCTTGAAAAAATATTCTAAAAAGCAACTGTGAAGCAGCCAACTGAAATGGAGTTTTTTGGCTTTACCAATTTTGTTAAAGAGTAGGCAACTATTTAAAATCCTATTCTTGGACAGTGTTTCTGTCAAAAACCATCCATCTTTTTTCACTGGAATTCCACTCTCATTCACACCCCAGAAAAAGGGATCAGTCAGCAACCAGCATCATCAGCCTTGGTTTTCAGATTACTGAAGGGGTCAGTTGGGACCCACCAAGAGTCTGCTCTGCAGTCTTTGCCCAAGTTGTGTTTTCTACCCACAATTGGAAATGACAAAAGATAATTTCATCTGGTAAAAAAAGCAGTTATGCTTAAAAACTGACTGGCTTAAAATAAAACTATCATAAGATCTTTCAGGAAGGTTATGGGTCATTGCTTACTACCTCATTTAATCCCTTTGTGGTATCTTTCTGCTCCGTTTCCCTTTTATGTTCTCCGAATCCCATCTGTGGTTCGCGGTGTCAGTTATGCTAAGCAAAAGCATAAAGTAACCACACGATTACAGCGCACAGCTCCCCACCAACAAGGCTGTTTAATTATAGCTGTCAGGGCTGGCAGACAGAGCATCCACCCGTTCCCGCCCCCAGGAAAGCTTCTGGGGCACAAAAAGCTTTCCCCAGTCGCCTGCTCCCTTCTGGGGGAAATAAACAGCTGGCTGCACCAGCAGACCCAAAGCAGCTGAGGGTGCCCGCCTCTGATGAAACCTCTGCAGGTCAGCTTGGTTTGTGCTCTTTGCAGAGCAGCCCAAGAGGGAAGCAGAGCACAGATGGACGCTGGAGCTGTGGAGAGTCAGGCGGGTCCATCCCGGCTTAGGGCTTCTGATCCAGCCGGCCACATCCTCACGCAAACCCGCGGAACGGCCCCGCGTGGGATGAAGATTCCTCATGACACCCACGGCTCGGGGGCACGGTGCCCGGGGAGAAGCCACAGCTCAGCTCTTCCTTCTACAGGTGCCACGAAAGCCCCACACGAGAGACAAACAGGGGCGAGAAGCCATTAATAGGCTGTAATTAAAATCATTCCCGGAGAAAGCGGCAAGCGCTGTTTCCTCGCGCGGCGTCTCCGCTGCTTCTCCAAACCCCGCTTTGATTACGGATGATGCCTTTCCCAGAGCCACAAATTTGGCAGGGAGCTGCTGCCAGGGTATTGACAGCGACCCTCCTTCACACACGGGCTGATTAGCATTTCTATTGCCGCGCCGCACGCGCCACGCGGTGGGCATCAAACACACTCTGTGTCAAGCATAATAAGCCAACAGTTACCTAACAACTAATGGTATTACAGATGCATTTAACTAATCATTGAATATATGCTCTGGTAATTAAATTCCATTTAGGGGTTGGTTTTAAGCATTATCCCAAAGAAATGCACCACTGGAAAGAAGCTGCGGTTCAGACCGCGCCTGACATTTGCCATTAGGTGTCATTTGGAGAAGGCAGCTCCGGTCTAATTGCTGAGCACCAGCAGCCCCAGTGTTTATCACTTCTATTAAAACAAGCAGCACGCTGCACTGGGACTACTTGAAGCCATCGTATATATGGCTTAAAGAGATTCTCACCTTTTAAATATCAAGAGGCCACATTTTCTTTAACATCTCACTAAGAGGTTTACCTTTTAGCAAAGGGATACCAAGAGCTAAAGGATAGAGCAATCAGGAGACAGTTTGCTCTGCAAACCCAGAGCAGAGTTTGAACAGTCAGAGGGCTGTTAAAATAGCACCTCGTAGCCAGGGGAATTTTATGACAGGAAAAATTTAAGCACCTCTGCAAACCAGCCCACTTAGCTAGCACGCTGGGTTGTAAAATTATAAAAAGCAAAGGAAAAAAAAATCCATAAAGAGTGATGAGCCAGACCCTGTGACTTGGCTATTTCACCACAGAAGCAAATGCTGTTCCTATGAGGAAACAAAATGCATTTGGAAAATAAATGCTGGGAAAGTAAATGTTTCCTTGTGCTTCAGGACCACTGCAGCAGCATCTCCTTCAGAAATGGTCAGGTACTTCCACGTCCCCCTCCTCTGAGAAACTGCACCTGACGTGCTGTGTTACAGGAAAAGCTAACATTTCCAACCTGAAAGCAGAAGAAAACAGCTCTCTGCATCTGCTACCTCTATATTAGTGTGCCCAGCCACTGACAGATGTACGGGGTCACGACACAGCATCAGGACAAATAATCCTGTCAGTAATTAATGGGCACCAAACCCCAGCAGCTAATGGAGAAACCAAACAGCAGCCTTAAAAAAGCAGTCAATTTATAGAAGCTATGAGTGTATCTTGCTACGTAGGGGATTTCTAATGCAGGCTGTTGCTGTCTGCTCTGGTATCAATAGCTAGAATTAGCAACAACAGACTTTCTTTTTGTATTTATATGTAAATCAGCACTAAATAAAAATACCCCAACCCAGGTCCAGGGGCTGCAATCTAATCTAGCCTTGTAGATTGGGAAGACGGCCTCCATACATCTGGAAATAGCTAGATATTGAAAATGCTAAATTCTGAAATAACTACACTGGAAGAAAAAAAAAAAAGGATGCATTTACCTCTGTAAAAGAAAAGAATGCTTGAAGGAAAAGTTGGGAGAGGTGTACAGTGAAAGAAACCAAAACCCACCACGTTTTCTCAGGTGGTCAAAGTCATGCATGGATATACAGACAACTAAAACCACAGGAAAAGAAGTTCTGAAAGAAAGATGCAGAGCTTTTAAACATAGAACTCCCATCTGAATTAAGTGAATACAGGCAGCCCAGGTAATAACCAACTCTAAGGTTAATTGTTTGTCCTGGGCAGTGTCATCATCACGGCGCCACGTCTTGAACAACGGCTGCTACCGATCGCTTCCAGTTTAACAAGTCAAGGTGCTAATTCAGTCAGAGATCCAGCAGGAGAAGGCTTTGAGACCAGCCAGAAGCTCCCCAAACCATTCGGTCCTCCTGCAGAATTCCAATTCATCTACCTTCCTACGAGGAGCACTGGATGGAACCCATCTGCCAGATTCCGATGCTCCCGATCCAGAAATCGCCACGCGTCGCTGCTGCGAGTTGGTAACTTCCCCCTGCTCCGGGCACAGGGGGTTACACCAAGCTGCTCAGCATGGTCAACTTTTATTCCAGACTTATTGAAAACAACGGGACACCCGACTCAGAATTCTGTGGGCAACCATTGCCCCTAATTGCAGAAACTGTCAGAGCACCTCACAAAAAAATTCCAACCCATTCCTAAAGCAAACCTCAGCTGTGCCTCTCGCTCGCCCCAGCTCAGGCATTTGCCTGCACAGACCTCGTGCTCGAATGCTTTGAAAGATCTGAGAACACCACCAGGCTGCAGGGGACCTCCTGCACTGCTTGCAAATGAAGAGAAGGGGGGCAAAGGGGAAAGAAAACAGGCAAGACAAAAAGAAGTCCCAGCTCACTGGGACCCTGACCCTAAAATGTATGGAGCTACCCGAGTATTTATTACCTGAGAAAAGTGAAATCAAATATTCATGCCTGGCACAAGCAACACTGACAGATCCATTTCCCAACACTTGAACTTGTGTAAACTACAGCTCTTGCCCTGCAAGAGCTTTCCAATGAGCACAGCAATAAATGAATCTTTAATATAATGCAGTATTAGCTCAAATTTAAATATTTACCAGGCAGTTAGCGTGTTTCAAAGGCGGGCATGTTCCAGATACTCTCCCAGCTGTTTATTTCCTGGCCCAATGTCTTTACTGACAAATATCAGCAAGGGTTTAATCACCTCTACACATTCAGCATCCAAAGGCAAATACTAAACACCGACTGCAGCACCAGGAGCAGTCAGCGCGGGGGAGCAGGGGCCACTCAGAGGACATGTCCTTCCTAATCAGAAGTGAAGATCAGACGGTACACAGACTTACACCGAGTAGCAGGTTACACTGCAGCGAGCACCAGACAGCTGCAGTTTCCAGATGAAAGATTTATGATGGTATTTTACCACAGTTAATGGAATTTTGCACTTCAGAGTGTGAAGTTTTGAGCTTAAAGGCCCAAAGTACTTCAAAACTCCAACGGCTTCTATTGAAAGGCTGTTCTGAGGGCTCAGAAAAGCACACAAAACCAGCCTCTGAAATCAGTATACAATTTTCAGATATTTTCTTACAAATTTGCCTCTGCTAATGCACTCGGTCGCAGTCTACGCCGACAATCACCAGCGCCTTTGATCGCGAGCGCAGCACGGGGAGCAGAAATTGCTGGGTTTATGAACAATTTTGTAATATAAATATGCGAAACTACAACACTTCAGAACCAAAAAAACCCTAAAGGAATAGCGGCTTCCTTTTTGCAAACATATTCCTCCCTCCTTTCAGCAGCAGGCGTGGTGAAAAGCATCCAAGGGAACGCTCTGCTGCGGGTTTCCGAGGCGCGCTGCACGCGTTGGGCGCTGGTAGACAGCGGGCACCTTCCGCCTCGCTGGGTCCTAAGGGTCAGAGATATCAAAGCACCCGTTTGGCTTGGTTTGAACAGGAAGAATATGAAAGCAGGCGCTGAAGCTGGTCCTTGTTAGCAGGCTCTTTAAGCTCAAAGAGAGCAATTCCCTTGAAAACTGTCACCGCGTTTCTGCGATCCATAAAGAGGGAGTTCAACAGCCTTAGGTCACTAATCATAACTACAGTAGATACAGAGCATAAATTATGTCTTTCTATCTCACAGCAGTGAATCGTGCATGTTCTTTTATCTTATTTACTTGATTCTTTCTCTAAATCGAATATTCTAGGCACGTTTAGCCAGTTGGGTGTAAACAGCTGCAACTCCTTTCTCTAAGGTAATATTCACAGCATTAATGTTCCATCTCCTTTCCTTTCTGCAAGGTTAGGTGGAAAACTCATCCTAACCATTCCCCCTCGGTTTTTAAACACAACCAACATAACGATGCCACTTTTAGTGCTGCTTCTACTGCACAGTTACCTGTAAACAAGCTGGTAAGGCTGTCAAGTGGCCTTAACTCGAATCAAGAATCTTTTCTGTGTATGAAAGCACCCCTGTGTAGATGAAGTTGAGCACTTGATAGAGCATTCCTTACCTGAGGCATACGGGTGGAGGGAGCAAGGGCTGCTTTCCACAGCAATGCAGCTTGTATACTTTCCAAAAGGAAAAAGTTCAAATAACATTTAAGATTTCATTAGAGTGAGCATTGCTTTTAACCTTAAAATGTGCCAAGAAACAAGACACTGAAAGAAATAAGATTTAAACAACGCAAAGAAGTTCTGCTTAGAAAGCAAAGCAGGATACTTATGCACTGCTAATGTAATTAGAGTTATTTTCCTTTTAAATACCCTCTAATGGCCCAAAACGAACTGAGGCTGATGTAAAATCAATCACTTTAATCAAAATTACAAGTCCAAATTCTCCATGGATTAGCTTTCAGTGACTACAGAGTCAAAAACGCACATCCATCAACCCTCTCCTTTCTACTCGCTCCAAGTAGGGAAAGAACCAGTGCTCCAGTTTACACAGCCCCTGTCCCTGTCTGGCTCAGGCAGCCAGGCTGCTCTCCAGCCCCAAAGCCCCTTTCTGGCTCCCAACAGGCCACCTCACACCTGCCTTCTGCAGAGGAGAAAGAAGAATTTATCTAAGATCTGAACCTCTATTAGACAGTCACAAGGTGGAGCTGACTTGAAGCATTTTCCTAAGAGGCTCAATCTGTCTCTGCTGCATGAGAAGAGGAGATGCTTTGCCTTTGCTGCCACTCAGACCCAGAACGCATCCCAGGTATTCAAAGAGCATCCGTACTCATTTCCCTTCCGCTCTCCAGCACTTTTTACCTCCCACCAGCAGCCTTCTAGAGCAGGTATCTTGCCTAGCAGTTTTTAATCTATATAAACCCAACACCTTTTCCACCGTGAGGTGCACTAACCGCTCACTTCCCAAAGACAGACCAAACAATCCTTGCCTTCAAGAACACACGCGCTCTGCACGGCGATAACCCATCGATTACCGCTGCTGTGGGTCCTTGCCGTGCACCACCCCTGGTCTCAAGAACACACACCAGTTGCCCAATATCTACCACGTAATCCACTTCTTGATAGTACAAAGCAACAATGAGTGACCTTTATGGCCACGGCCAATTGCTAACTGCTTGAGCAGCAGCACAACAGAGAGGCAAGAACTGCTTGCAAGGGGAGTTACCCGTCACTGAAGACGGACGCACGCGTGTGCCAGTAACCTCAGGTGTCCCCAAGTCCTGATGTTTAAGGAAACTAGGGAAAATGAGGGTGTTCACTGTCAGGGTGGCGAGACACTGGAACAGGCTGCCCAGGGAAGTTGTAGATGCTCCATCACTGGCTGTGCTCAACACCAGTCTGGATGGGGGCTTGAGCACCCTGATCTAGAGGGAGGAGTCTCAGGGATGTTAGTGAACCTGCACTGTGACTCAACTGCATTTTCTCCAGCGTGGCTGGAAAAACAAAGGTGTCTGGTTTATATTATTCATTATTCCTTTCTGCCTCTATTTTGTTTTTAAGCATCCAGATAGGACACAGAAGCTTAGAAGGAGGCTCGTGCATCTAAGCTGCCCTTACCCATACACCTACACCGTAGCTGCTACACCACTGTCACAGCCACGGTAACACAACCCCAAAACCACTCCCCACTGAAGTCACGGCTGACACCCATCCCTCCGGGCAGCTGGAGGGGGGATGTTGGTGTCCTACACCTCCACAAATCCCACCACGCCACTGATTTTCACAAGAGCATTATCACTACAGAGCCGCCCGGCGAGGCTGCCCTTTCCCAGCACGAGGCAAGCAAGCAAATGGTGAGGGATGGGACAGACACTCGGCTGTAGTGACCACAGTGACATTTCCCATTCCGTAAGGACAACCCTTCTGAAAGCAGGAAAACAAATTTCTTTAATGAATCATCTTCACCAGCTTAGGAAGCATAACAATGTATCTTTGGAGATCCAGCACAGACACAAGAAATCTGACAGTGCTCAAGTACCCCCAAATGACCAGAGAGAAAATTTCAACTTCAATAATCCTAAAGGTCAGAAGCATTATTAAACATGACAGATGCCCTCACTATTCAACCTAGAGGACATGGCTAAATTTATTCTAACTCCATTTTCTCTTGCTACATGTAAAGCAGCTAATGTACCATTTAATTTTTTTTTCCCCCCTAAAAGCTAGAAATAACAATCTTTCTTCTCCATATTTTCAAGTTGACACTTACTGATTTATTTAAGAGTCAATTATCTCAGCACCAGGTGTAGGAAATTGCTACATTTACTTTGGGTAAGTAGGAGGAAACAAGACAGTGGAAAAGCAATAAAAAACCAGCAAAAGGTGCTGAAGACGATGCTGCCGTGACCTAGCAAACTAAAAATATGGGCAAGGAAAAAACCAGAGGGATGGTAATGAATTCTACACTTCCCATATCTACAACCAACCACTGCTATTGAAGGTGTTCTCATATACAAGTTATTAGCCACACACGTCCCTCTTGGTAAGGCAGCATGGGAAAAGCAATCCCAGTTACACCCAGCCACAAGTGGGATGGTCTTGGTTTTCCCCTTGGCTCAGTCAGCTGGGGCGAGGGTGTTGCTAATGGAATTTGTATTCATCGTGCCTCCTCCTTCCCTTTTTATAAAATTAGGGGGGGGGAAAACCCCCAACACAATCACAATTTTGCAAGCTGAGCACGGGATTCCAGTCAGTCCTATTTTTGTCCCCCCGCCATTCTTAGAATTCCCTTTTCTGTTTCCCACAGAAGTCAGCTCTCGAAACGCAGAGCCTTACGATGAATGGGAGCAACGTGCTGATTTAAACCAAGCTGACAATTGTCATCAGCTCCTGTTAAGGCCCCGTCCAGCACGGTGTCTCCTCTGGAGCGTGGAGAAGGCGGTGCACGCACAGACAAGCATCTCGCCACCGGCAGCAGCGCGGGACGGCCCAACCGCTCCGCTGCTGCGGGAAGGGCTCCGGCAGCTCCTCGCTGGAGCCAGAGAAAGAGCTCACAGAGCCTTTGTCAGGGATGAATCCTCAACAGCCTCCAGACAAGCTTTCATTTTTTCACATGGCAAGAAGCCAGCAGTGAATATTCTGGTTGCTGGCCTTCTGAATGCCAAGCGGTGCAAAAGCAAACAGGGTAATTGCATGAAAAGGGAAAAAAAAACCCAAACCACACACAAAAATGTGGATTACTGTGTGGGCTGGGTTTGGTTTTGTTTTCCAGACCTAGCCCCCAAGCTGCAAGGTCTGGGTTTCAATTGGAAAGAACTAGGCCATATGGAGGGGAACAGTGGAAGAGCTGGAGATGAGCCCTAAAATACATCCATACAGTCTGAACTGCCAGCTGCTTCACCTGCTTTAAGCAGGAATATTCCTTCCCTTCCCGACAGACGGCGATGCCCTTGTGACATCACCTTGTGGCTCGGGATAAATCCCTCCAGCAGCAGTGCTGCGTTACACTATCAATGCCACTCAGAAACAAACCCCCCAAGCCCCCCAAAAGCTCCAACCATTCTTGACTCGACAAAACGACACCACCAGTGAAGTGACCTCTCTGCCAGCATCAACCAGGTCTGAACACAGAGTCCTCTCTCAGCCCTCTGCACTTTGGGAATGCAAGACATGCTGGCTGAGCTACTTCAGAGGAGATGGATCCCGCTCCTGCCTTCGGAAGATCCACAACAAAAGCAAATGAATGCTGCTCTCATTCTGAGCCAAGTTCAGTGGAACTCCAATACCCATAAATCCACAGAGCAGTCTCATTCCTCTTTCCTCAATTCTGACCTCTCATCTGAAAGACACTCAAGTAACTTGCTAACTGAACACACCAACAGCAAGCAGCCCAACTCAGCAGTTCAACAGTCTGCTACTGTAAAAGGATTTATTTCCCAACCCCCCGTGCCCAAATGACAAGACCAAACCCTGCTGTACAGCACAGCTTAAGATCTGGGTGGAAACTCAAAGTGTCAGCTGGGCAAAAGTGAACAAACAAACAAATCTATTGAGAAGCATTGGAGAAAGGAAGGGAATTATCAAAATGGATTCGTACGCATCTAGAATAATTTTAATACAAAATGCCCAGCAAATCTCCCTGCACTTCTGACAAATCACCAGCTGAGCTAAATCCCAGATAATGAAACATTGTAAGAAAGGCTCTATTTAATAATTTAGCCCCTGTCAAGGAGTTTGTATTGATTCTTGTTTTCAGCAGAGGGAGAGAATGTTATCTTCAGCCTTACGGCTCAATGACAGCATCAGTGAATTTAATCACTGTGCAGCTCCTGCCATGCAATCCTTAAACTGTCACCTCCGATTCCTCAGCACTCCTTGCCACTTCCTTCAAAGCCCCCTCCGCCCCCATTTCCATCCCCACCTCCC
>VWZY01009649.1:192783-236983 GCA_013399075.1 Chloroceryle aenea
ACCGAGCCCCCCCTGCCATCACAGCAGCATTTCCATCTGCCTCGCGTTAGACATAAAAGCCAGTCTCACTCGCAGAGTGCATTTTTTATTTTCAATAATTCAGAACCCCCTCAAATGTCTCATCCAGCCCCCTCTATTAGCACGTCTGCTCCGAACCCTCGCAGCGAAGCCGGCCGTGCCGAAGGTGGGATGGAGCAGTCGGGGGACAGCAGCTCCAGTACAGGTTCTGAGTAGAAAGAAAATCTTTCAGCTTTTTTTCTTGGCTGGAGAAGGGGAGATGAATCTGGAGAAGCAAGAATCTATATTAATCAGCATTTTTTCCACACCAAAAAGGAAAGGTCACGCTGCCTCGTAACTGGCCAGGAAAAATTAGCCTCAGATTAATTCAGCTGCAGTTCAGGAACAGAACATCAATTCAGCTACAAACAGAATGGGGCTTTTAAATATATAAATGCTTGTGGCTACAGAAACCTCACCCAGATATTTGCATTCAAAAACACTAGCTCCTGTGAAAGTGCAGAGAATAGCAGATGTAATTTGAACATGTTTGCTGAAATGAAAGGCTGTATGCAGGAAGAATGAAGAGAAGAGGAAGCACCATTTAGAGAAACAGGTTTCTTTTCAGTTTTCCTATGTGAGACTCAAGACTTTCCATTTTATAATCCTTTGGATCACAGCAAAATGATCCCACAGGCCCACCCAGACAAGGTCATCATACAGAGATTTCTATTCCAGGGCACTAGCAGCATTTCACAACTGTCTTTTTATGCACTTCTGCCTTCCCATCCAGACTATAAATTGTTACAAGGCCCTGGGGCAATCCAGCTGTATGCTCCATTCAAATCAGGCTTCAAGGAGAAAAGCACCACAGTCAAGATGCTTCAATCAAGTAAACATACAGACACAAAGGGCAACAGCATCACAATTAATAATGTTTGCTTTTGTGTGGCAAATTAACCATTTTCCTGGCTTAAAGTTTCTCTCTGATGCTCGGATTCAAAGCGTAGCCCATTAGCATTTTAAATGGGACATCAAATTAAGGCAAAATATGATCAATCAGATGCGTGCTGTTGAAATCCATGTGCTGGTTGGGTTTTGTCTCCCTTTGGATAAAAAAAAAAAGAAAACCTTCAAGAGGAAATTGGGACTTATTTAGCAGAGTGGAGATTCACACCACACAGGTTTACCTGGCAGGCCCGGGGTCAGATCTGCAAGACACATTTGGTTGGTATAAATAAGCTTGGATCACCATCAGCATTGTCCTGGTATGACCAGCAGCTATGTGCTGCCTTTGGCTCTCAGTTATCACCCTCCGCTTTTGTTTAACCTCTCACTTCCTATCACAGAGCAAAACCAGTATGAACCTCCTGGATGATAGTTCCACTTTCTCTTTCATTCTGGATCTATCTTTATTTTTTCCTCTTTCAACTTAAGCCGGAATCGCCTCGGTTTCGGTAAATCAAGCAGAACTTTATCTTGGATACACTCCTAAGTGTAATGTCCTGTGACAGGCTACACTTGCAAATCAGTACACTCTTCCTTGGAAGGGAAGATAAAACTTCAGGGAGTTCTGCATTGTGCAGAATTAGTTTCTTTCTCCCGAAACATTAATTTTCTGTAAACTTAATTTTACTCCTGATCTTTCCAATTGCCACAGCTCTCTGCTACTTTTGATATTTAAATTGAGACAAGTGATCAAAGCTGGATACACGTGGGTTTAGATGCATTACAGAATTAATATATTCATTTCTGAAATGCAGTTGCTACTGTTGCATCACATCTTTTCAGCCAAGAGCTGGTTATTTAGGTAAGAACAACAGTTTTATGGGGATAAAAATCTTACAACACTACAGGCTTTTTTTGCTCACAACACACTGAAGCAGCTGCCATCTCCTGAGGAAACAGTTCACACCAGTTCACCCTCCAGACAGATCAAGACCTGGGTACAAAGCATCCGTGTCACTCCCCCTCCGCATAGAGAGACCTTGCTTAAATTATCTTGGCCTTACAAGAATACTCCTGTTGGATTTCTGACTCCCACTGGGCCACAGAGCTCTCCCCAGAGCTGGTTTGGTTTATGTAACTGGTAGGTGTGTGTTGCAATGGTTACCTGACCAGCAGCATGGCTAAATTCAGATTATTGTTAACGCATCTGCACGAAGGACAGAGCTTGACCAGCAGCAGGCAGAGCCTGTCCCCAGCACCAAGCTGTCCCCAGCACCAAGCTGCCCCAGCAAGCCACTCGGGAAGAAGAGGCAGCAGGGTGATGATCCTTGGCTTTCTAGCAGCATAGTTTTCCACACCAAACAAATTCCATCCCTGGGAATATCCAGAACAGCTCATCGTGCTTCTCTGGGAGGTCCTCGGCACACCAACGGCAGAGGAGTCGAGCTCGCTGGTCTTGCCCACACAGCCCTGCCTCACCATTCCACGGTCAGTATAAACCACAGGCCAGCACTACAGACTGCACACTGGCTCCCTGCTCCCCAGCCTGCAGGATGGAAAGCAGCTTCTCTTCATTTCAGCGAGGTCCTAAGCGAGGGAGCATCCAAAGCCACCTCGGTGACCACAGTGCGTGAATGTTAACTCAATGTCTAGATATTAATTGGATTTTCTCCTAGAGTCAGTCAGCTCGGTTTTAATCGTGTATTTTCATCATCTGGAAGTAATCACAGTCAACATTTTAATTAAGATAGAGAATGGACAATTTTAGGACTTGTTAACCATTAATAAAGAGATAAAGGGAAACTTCACTGTTCCCAATCCGCTGCCGATAACGCAGAGTCTGTCAAGGTTTCAGCTACAGCAGAATGCCATTAATTACTGTTAACAAGAGGCTGTAACTGGGAACCTATTCCCTCAGCCTGATCAGATCCCAAAGCTGTTGCTTCATAAAGTCAATGAGATTTTCCATTTTCAAAACAAAATAGTCTTCAATCAGAAAAGGAAAGATAGGGTAACTTTTCTTTTTTGGAGTGCAATGAAGCAGCAAAAAGTAAAGGTGTGTGGAAGAGGAACGTGATTGGCTGAGCACATCCTTAGCTATTTCCTCAAGAAATTCCAGATACTATTATTTTGCCAGAAACTGAGAACGAGGAGATCAAAGTGATTTTGGTCAGGTTTGATTTATCCCTAGCAGAGCTTAGACTTCAATTCAGAGACTGCAACAGCAGGATAAGTAACCGAAGGCAGGCCGACATCTGAAGGACTACATGAAAAGAGTGTAGATAGTATCAATTCTGGGAAACTAGCATCTGGGGGGGGATGAAGCAACATTTGATTCCCAGCTACTTATTTCAAAACCATTAAAATTCAGAACTTTAGGTCTACAGACAATTCTCCCCCCCTCACCACCACCTATTCTGCTGCGTGCGCTTTGATCGATGTATTTGTAGCACCAAAGAATATTTAAGGAACACTCTGTGAAGTCTGTAGATTTCTCCGATTTCTGCCTCATGCCAAATTCAAGTGAACACAAAAGTGTTCTCCTGTAACTTTGTGAGGACGAGAAGATCTGTATTTCTGACAGCAGTCTGCTGCTGCTGAACCAAGGGCATTGTCAGAAATGCAGAGGTGCTGCTGCAGAACGCGGAGAAAAGCAGCAGAGGGATCTACAGGAGACAGCTCTTGGTGGAAACAACATCATCTCACAGGAAATCACACCAAACCGAAAACACTTCTGTGGGAAGGATACTTGAAAAACCCTCATCTAAGCATTAACTGCTTCCCTTTTATTGGCTTGCCCGTGTGATTTAAACCCCAAGCTGGAGCATTGTTCTAGATGGAGAAAATCAGCAGTAAGCAAACCCTGAATTAAATGCTAAAGGATCCCAGATTTTACTCCTCTACAAAACACTCCTTTTCTCCTTACACCTGGTCAAGTAATGTCAATGAAGTATTAAAGCCACATGACCATCTCCTTCCACAAGCTTTACCCACACGCTCCAGCTTTGCAATTATATTTTCCTGCTTCTTATTTAAAATATTATATTTGAAGTAACTGACATTGTAAGATGAACAACACAGGCTTGAAATAAATAAGAAGCATTTCCCAAGGAACAAAACAAGGTTAGAGGAGTTGCTCTAAAGCTAATCATAACCTTGCATAATCCAGATTTACAGAAAACCACTTAAACCCAACCGGTTGTTCAGCTGCCCTGACGTGCTCCTGCTTGGAAGGAGTTAGGGCACGTAGTACAACGTTTCTGAGAGCTAATGTTGAGTACCAGCCACCAAAGAGAAGAAACCAAGCACCAGTAAAAACACAGAAGGCAATAAACCAAATGCACCTTTAAACATTGCTTCACCAGTTTGTTCCTAATCTAAGTCCTTAAGGATAATCTGGTCTCGGATCCTGAAAGAGGATAGTATTAATCCAGAGCAAAAGAGGGGTTAAAAAAAACCCAACAACCACAAACATCACAAAATAACCCAATCAGCAGGAAAAAAAATAATAATCTATTCGTTTGTTCCGTGGGCTTGTTTTTTGTTTGGCTTTAAGTACAAACAACTCTCATGCTCTTCTGATAGGCAATGGCAGTTTCCACTTTAAAATGTGCTAAGTTCAGTAATTCAAAGCTTGGGAAGAGAAGCAAACAAGGAGGAAGTATCTGTGGCATATCACACCCCTTTACAGACCCATCACCCCATCATTTTCTTTAGGGAGAAGAAAAAGTGGCTGTGCTTGAAGCAGTCAACACTCAGTGCAGCAAACATTTCAGTCTTGGAGGGCAAAAATAAGCCAGCAGATTTCCAAAGAACTCGCTCATAACGTTCTGCAAGACAAGATTCTCAGGAAACACTTCCCATTCCCATCTTTCAATTATTTCCCACCAATTCCTGTTGTTTCCCTTCAATAACAGTAAGTTAACCAACCAGGTTACAACCTACTGTTGCAGAACTCAAGCTTCCTGCTGAAATAGAGAGTGTTAAACTGGGGTTTCCAATTGAGAACGTACACGTTCCGAGCACTGCAGAGTTCCGTTGTCATCAGTGGACAGTATCCATACTGAATGCACTGAGCATTTCCAGGGAGAAATTTCAATTAAATTAAGATAGCAGTGATTGCAATGTAAAAGTCTATTAGTGAAGACATCTGCTATAGCAGAAAAGTTAACTTAATACCACTACTTGGAAACCTGCAATTTTTTTTACCCAGCAGCTCTGTTATTGCCCTGGATTAGATCTGTGCATCTCTGGGGAGTTTCATCCTCCTCTGTGCAGAGATCTCTCAGCCAACTAGATCTGGTTCAGATCAGGTTGCAGGGGGTTTGGCAGCAAGATTTTTGCCTTAAAAAAAAAAATCAATTTGAGAGCTACTCTGTTTTCCCTGCTGTGCCTTCACTCACCCATCCTCAAATACCAAGTTCTGAACCTAAAAGGTTCCTACAACCAGCAGCTGGTTTCTGACCCCAGCTCTCAGCACGCAGCCAGCAGCTGAAATGGAGAAGCCAGTTTTCCTTCCCTCCCAGTTGCTGCATCCCATCCATCTGCTGTCTTAAGCCAAGTTCAGACAGATGAAAATAACGGAAGAGATCCAAGACACTGAGGCGTTAAAAACACTCCCTGTTGTCACTCTCCCTTCGCTGGGGTCCTGAACAAGCCCTGGCTTCCCTGGGATTCCAAGAATAATACTGCACCAGAAAGGAACTGTGCTTAGGTGTTCTTCACATCCATTGTCATCTTGTGGCAAGGGGAAGTCAAAGGGTACAAAATGTGTTTGTATTTGCCGTGGCAATTATTCAGGTATCATAGAGAATTCGCTGTATCAAACCCCACCAAGTCCAGCCAGGAACTGGGGGTGCATTTTCCTTCCCAAATCCGAGGCAGACGTACCCCACAGACACCGAACAGCAGGTGTGAACTGCAGATGGGTTTCCAAACTCACACCTAGCACTGCAGAGTAGAAAAGGACAAGCAATAAAGGAAGAGGTGAAGTCCCTCTGTCATCATCATATTCCCTAGCAGGCTCCTACAGCTCTCAAATCCATGTTTTTCCAAAGCGCTTTCCCAGCTGCAGGAATAGTCAGCGCCTTTCTTACAAGCGTGCCAAGCAGTTCCCACAGCAGAGCAGTGCTCCTGTCGTACTGGTGCTGCTGGGGTTCTCCAGCTCTCTCCACACAAACCTGAGACTATCAACACGTTGCTGGAAGTGGTTTGGAAAGCCAGTATTAATCCCAGTGAAACCCAGGTTCTGGAAGCACTGCAGCAACGGCAGACTGGAAAGGACACAGCAATTCCTCAAGTGTCACTTCTTGTTGACAGTTTCCCAAGACACAAAGCATATCCTACTTCATCATGTTTTACTTCTCAACTCCACGAAGTTCTTTACATGAATCCCAGAATGCTGGAAGGAATCCAGTACCACAGAAATGCTAAAGCCAAAACAAGATCCCTGTTACCCACAGCAGCTTCTACCACAGTTTAGCTGAGTTGATAAATCACTTCACTTCTTCCCACACAGCCAGACTTCATGCACCATTTGATTTTTTGGATTCGGGAGGAAGCCAGAAAGCTAGAGACATTCCTCCAGCTGCCCTCGATGCTTGGGAGCCAGATCTGCTGCTCTTCCTCCCAACCTCAGCTCGTCTGAGCACAAGAGCTAACACAACTCGTGACAGGAGTGACCAGCCTCGAGCTCTGCCTCACCTGAGGCACCGTGCAGGATGGCACCAGAGACGGGCTACAAAGAAATCAGCAGGGAGTAAAGCTTCATCCTGAGGATTTATGGCCCTGGGTTAAGTGCAGTTGTTCTGCAGGAAAGCAAGAGAGCTGCTCCTCTAGTATAATTTTTAGAACTGATTCATCTTCATCAGACAGCATTTGCTTTGTCATTTTAAATGCAAGCTTACACTTTGTTCTCATCAGGAAAAACCAACCACCTTCAATCGCTGTGCCTGCACTGCACCCAGAGCCCCAGGAAGCACAGGGTAAGGCTCATGTACTCAGAGGAAAACTTCTAGTTCACGACAGCCAACGTGGTAACTTACTTAATGAGCAGGCAACAATGCAAAGCTGTTGTCTAACTTCCCTGATCTGCTTGATACATTTGGCTGAGTGCGAAACAAGACTCTTCTCCTGTGGGTAGCTCACACTGGGCAGAGCATCCTCCCCACTGCACATCTCCCCACCACACCCCACAGTAAAATAGCATCGGATTCCCTTTTGCCAGTAGAATCATGACAGGGGGCCTTTTGGGTTTTGCCATTTTTACAAGTTCCTTTCTCAAACGATGTCAATATGGAAAAAAAAAATCTATCAAAGAATTTTTTTAAGACCTCAGAGTAGGCAAAAGTGACCACAAAACAATTCTACTATTTCCACGTGAAAAAAGATGCAAAACTGCCACCAGCCTTGATGCCATGCCCTTTGCATGGTGAAAGCCCAGGAGAGATCACTCCAGGCAATGTTGGAAGGTATTAAACCAGACTGCAGCCCACTTCCCACATGGTTGTGCAAGCATCTTTAATGTGCTGCACAACACCAACCGACAAGAGCAGCTTCAGCCTCTGCTGCTAATATCCTGAGCAATTAATGCCACTCAGCAGGAACTTGTTGGCCAGCCTGGAAACTATCCCATTGTCATTCCAGTCAGACACAAAAGCACCTGCTAATATGCAGGGATAGTACAACTGTGGCTTAAGCCATTACTAGAGCCTGGGAACTATCAATCCAATCACTCCCGGCGGGAAGGGAAGGCAGAGGTGCCAAGCACGACCACAGGCATCAGTAGTGCAGGAAGTCTGCAGGTTCTCCTTCACTGTGGTCTCCAGAATATAGTTGGAAGGAGTAAAATGGGAAGACTTGAGTAAGAAAGCTTGGAGAAGAAAGATAAATTCTAACAGCAACTGTGGTGATCCACGCCTGCTGACGGGGCACGGGAAGAAGGGCAGTTCATTTCAGAGAGAAGGGCCATCAGTCCAGCAGCTGGATAACCAGCAGGAACAGCTGCCTTTCCCAAACACCCTGCCTACAGGACCCACAGCACTGCCAACTGCAAACCGAGCCCAGGTCTGGAAGAGGCAGCACCTTCCCTCTCCACACCGTGTGAAGCAGCATTCCCAGCAGGAACACAATGAACCTCTGCAGGAGGCAAACTCAGACAAAAAGGGGCAAACCCACAACTCCAACTAACTGGATCTTGCACAGGTCCCTGACTTTTCATCTTTAAAGAATACAGTGCTAAAGAAGTCTTAAACGTTATTTTCTGTTTTTCTCAATCAAAATATTGCTCGTGCCTCTCACCCTCCACTGCCCCCAGCCCAGCACAAGCCAGCCCACGGGCGTTTACACCACAGTGCTTTATGAAGGCAGAGATAAAGGCACAGCCAAATGTAACTGCCCAGGAAAATCTTCACTTACTGAGCCACAATTTCCCCAAACCACTCAACTCCAAGGTCCAATTTTTTGGTGACAAAACCTTCAAATGATGCAGACCACAAGCTGCATTCTACAGCCCAGTTAGCCAAGTTTATACCAAAACCAGATCCCTGTCTCAACAGCAAGACAGCTACTCTTGCAGAAGCTCGAGGTTTACTCCCAAGGAGCTACAGGAGGATACAGCCTGAGAGTGGAGAAAGGAGGAGAGGTGAAAATGTTCCTTACCAGTTTGAAGTCTTGAATGCTGCAGATGAAATACGGGGTGTTCGGCCGGCGGCTTTCAATGTACACGCAATCTTTAGAGAAAACACAAACACAGACTTTCAAACAGCAGAAGTTAACTTCTGTAGGCCCAAGAACATAAACCCAGGACCAATTAGAACAGCAGCCTAAGCTTAGAAAGAGCCACCACTTCACTTGTGTGACATGTCATTTATTCCAAGTGGGATTTCAAAATAGAAACTCGATGCTGTATGGTGAAAAACCAGAGCAGTATCTGCATCAGAACTAACTGGTTGGGATGGACATGGCTAGAAAATGAAGGAAGTCGTGCAAGACCCTTCTGAATTTAGTTAAGAAACATGACCAGGTCACAACCTAAGAAACAGATCAAAATAAGACAGGGAACTAATAGATCTGTTGTGGTTGCCTTGCTATTAAGAACCTACCACTAACACATTGTCCTCTAATTGTGAGGAAAACCCAGGCAACCGACCCTCGCTGAAATGCAGCAGCTACATCAGATTTACCTCAGGGGAGGACTGGGCTTTCTCAGACTAGATTGGACATGGCAGAAACTGAGTCATGATGTTTGCTTGCTTCTGACAACTGGACTCTACAGGGTTGCTGTAAAATACAAGTCTGTTGGATTACAAACAGTCTTGGCAATAAGAGCGACAACAGCAGAGCTGCAGAATGAAATTAGAGGCAGGCTGGGAGAGAGGTGCCTGGTTAATGATAATGACCTCAGAAATCAGAAAATTCACACGCAGCTTGCTAGAAGGCAAAGATGCTACTCCCAAAGCCAAACAAATACTTAAAGGAGTGCCATTGTGTTCTCCCTCTCTGTGCAGGTAGTTAACTGCTATTCAGAACACAGGAGACACAAAGAACATCTGCTAGTCTATGAATGATTCCCCATTTTTAGATTGTTACAGAAAAATTCCAAAATCTTAAGAGTTTCATAAAATCTTTCAAAACACAACCAACACTCTGCTTCGTGTCTTGTAAAATCTGAAAGCTGTTCAAGATATTTCCTGGCTCTTATGCTCCACAAAGAGCATTCCTAAGGATGCACTGTCCCTGTTTCTAGCAAGAAAACATCCTCCTGGAAGAAAAAAAAAATTAACCCTTCATTACTCATTTGCAGCCCAACCTGTACCCAGGAATCCTCTCAGCACCAAGGGTTAGCTCAAAGAGCAGTTTAAAAGAAAAACTTTGCAGCTTTTTAGCAGGACTACCTTAGGACTATCAAAAGTTCAGGAAGAGACTTTGTAGCTACATCAACCAGGCTAGAAAAAGGCCAAGCACTTAAAATCTCCAACCCTTCCATGCTATATGCCAGAATTCTGTGGCTGTGCAGCTGATTTTAAATGTGGCAGCACTGCAACATTGTCTTCTACCAAGAGACAGAGGTGTAGAGTACCCATCTTCACTCACTTCAGATAACCCATGTTTGGCACGGATCAGAGCACCTCTGCTGCTGGACCACGCTGGATATTCAGCAAGCACCTGGCCCCAGGTTCTGCGCTGCTCGTTGCCATCACACAGGTCATCACTTGCTGGGTTTGGCTACAAGCAGAGTCACAGCCAACACCACCAGACTGTATTCCTATTCCGGTAACTCACCAGTGCCAGTGCTAACCTAGTGTTACTGGAGTCAGCTGGCTCAGTGGTGATGGCATCACGGGGATCTCTGCTAAGCAGTGAGGCTCCACAGGTATCCACAGAGGCAGTATCAGGTTGGAGTGTTCTCCTGCATATTTTCACTGGGTAGTGAACCCAGTGTCTTGCACCAGGAGTCTCGAGAGCCACAGAGGTTTCACAGATGTAAAATGCACTAAAACCTCGGTAGGTTTTGGGTTGCTGTTTGTTTTAGTTATAAAGTAACAGTAGAATCATAGAATCATTCAGGTTGGAAAAGACCCTTGTGATCATCGAGTCCAACCATTAACTCTACCAAGTTCTCCCCTAAACCACGTCCCCCAACACCACATCTAAACCACCCTTAAACACACCCAGGGGCGGTGACTCAACCCCCTCACTCCCTGGGCAGCCCATTTCAGTGTCTGACTGCTCCTGCTATGAAAAATGTTTCCCTACTGTCCAGTCTAAACCTGCCCTGTCGCAGCTTGAAGCCATTCCCTCTGGTTCTATCACGAATTACCTGTGAGAAGAGACCAGCACCAACCTCACTCCAAAGTCCTTTCAGGGAGTTGTAGAGAGTGATGAGTTCCCCCTCATCCTCCTCTCTCTTTTATGCAACCACCACCACCACTGTAGTGTCAGGAAGAACTGCACCTGTTCATTTCAAGGAGAACTTGCCTTTTCCAAACGACCAGGCTTCCACTGCCCAGCATCCCAGGTGAGTCATCCAGTTACAGGATGCTCCACCACTCACTCGTGGGAAGGTTTACAGGATTCACTGGGGAACGTGCATGAAAAGCTACAAGATTTCAGATATAAAACACACCACAACTTCCAAGATTGTTTTTTTCCTTAGTATCTCAGATTTGCAGGCCTCTTTTTCCGAGTGTTATCAGACAGCACACCCAGTGAACAGCCAAGCATCCTTCTGAACTGGCTGACACAAAAGAGAATCCGGCATCCACTATGGAGACAGCAGACGTGTTGACTCACTCCTGCACTGCATCCAAGGAAGGCACTGCTGGCTGCCTGCCACCATTCAGAACAAAGGTGACATCCAGCTAAGACGTCTCCAAAGCAAGAGAGGCCATACAGATGAGAAAACAACCTAACCCAGGTGCAAAGCCATGCCATGAATTCCGGAAACGGGAAAAACGCCAGCAGAGAACATTTAGGGGTGCGCTCGCTTTAGCCACTCCTACCTCACTATAAAAACCAATACTGTCACTTACCAGAAACCCAAAATACCAATATTCTTTTGAGGAACAGCTTGCTGCAGACCCAAGCAACAAAGGAAAATTTTCCATCATTTTTCTAATGCAACAAACTTAGGTAAATAAGACCTACTGCCCATCCAGAGCAGGCTCTCCTTATCCTCAGACACTGGAATGTGCTGTTGCACCCTTGATGATTTTTAGCTCTCTGTGGCTGCAGAGATCTTCTGCACAGACTTAGACAAATTCAGTCAATTCTCATCACTATTGCTCAGGCTGCTCAAGCATCCCTGCCACTCTGTGACCCTACTGAAGATGCCCCATTTGTCTTTAAAAACAAAACCAAACCACGGAGCTATAACTGTAATGAAGCCACTTTACACCTACTCATCCAAGCTCACTAAGTTTGCCCTCTCCAAGTGCACTACTGAGGCAGGGGACTTGGCTGCAGCTCCTGACAGCTTGAGGGCAGTGTGTTTGTAGAAACCCTGACAAGGCAAGCTCCCTACCAAGCCAACCACAACTCAAGAGGCCAACAGCTGGGCACAAACACACAGACACCACCCCACCAGCTCCACGTGCAGTGCTTGCTCCTCTCTCTTCTGGGATGTTCTTCGGGTATTTTTCTTCTCCTGTGTTCTGTCCACCTCCAAACCCTTCAAGCCTCCTTCCCTGCCACTTTTTATTTTCTAATCCTCAGAAGCAGTTGCATCAGTAACTGCATGGTGTCAGCTGCTCTGTCCTCTGCACGGATCCCTTGCACATGTAACTGAAGGATGGGTTTTGTTAGGCAAGGCTTGTGACCCCTGCAGAGGCAGAATCATACCACTACCAGACAGTGAAAGGATCTGCATGGACTCCTGGGAAACAGCAAAGAAAAAACTGAAGTTAGCTATAAGATGAAGCACAGCAAGCAAAAACTGTTGCTCTGAACATGATGAGGCACTTATCAAAGTGTAACTTAAGTTCTTTTCCTGCGGGATAGTCATCCTCCCATCCTCCTGCGTTTATTAGTAAATAAGAGCAAGCATGAAGCGAGTAACCCCCCAGGGAATGGATGTGCTATAAATTCTCACTCTGGCCTTTCTCCACAGCAGGATAACATCCATGTGTCAGCTTCCAAGGGCTACCTCAGACAAGTTAACCACCTGATGTGGGGGGAAGTCTTTCCATAACTTTCATCACTCCACGAGCAAAATGAAGCAATCTGAAGCTCCCTGCACAGCTCGTGGGATTCACTGCCCGTCCCCAGCCGTTTTCCAGTGTCGTGTAAAACGTCCCACTGGAGATGAAGCATTCTGTGACACATGGTACAGAGTCATTACGCCTTTGGGCTTGTGATATTCACCAGATGTGCCCTAGTTCTGAAGGGTTACGTTAATATTCCCACACTAAAAGCTGCTTTTAAAATTAGAGCTTCAATGCATGGACTTAAAGATCTTTAAAAAAAAAAAAGAAAACACAAACAGCAACAACAAAAACCACCCACACCAACAACCAACCCCCTCACTTTCCTAAGCACATGAACCTTTATCAGCTTCAACACTGCAGTCTATGTAGCAACCATCTCCACTATTAGAGTCCATTTGTGTTTTATCTAATGAGTCAACATTTGAATCATCCAAGAAACAAAGCCTTAGGCTGTCTGCACAGCACCAGCTTCCCCAGGAAAGAGATTCCTTGAAAGCCACTGTGAAGGAATTGCCTACAAGCCTCACCACTCTTGCAACAGGCAAGGTTGCTGTAAGCAACCAGAGCTCCAACACACACACATCTCCCAGCTTTGACACCCCAGTACCTTACTGGATTCTGCACTTGGCCTCATTTTGCTTGCCTTCAGATACTCTGTGTTCCAAGCTCTGAAAACACGGAATGTCACGTGTAAAAACCACTCTTAGTAGCTTAGATACAAGTTAAGGGAGCTCACCAGACACCAGTCTGACCCGTTCATGTGTCAGCTGTCACAAGCAGCCAGATGGGTCGGGCTCACTGAATCAGTGCCCACCACTCCTGTCCGGGTGCTTCAGGTGCACTGCTGCCTGCAGCACGTACACTCCTCTACACATCCACCACTCCTACACCTACACAGGGACTGGGGGAGAGACACTCTCCACGTGTCCCTGTGGATGTAGAGATCCTACATACGAGTTGTGGCATAGGCAAACAATTACAGGATAACTACATCCCTGAATTAAAGGATATTAAAGGATATTCCTCCATCCTGGTGTCTACAATTCAAAGGCTTGGGTGTCCTAGTGCCCTCTGCCAGCCAGGGAAGAAGCAAGATCAGGCAATTGTGAACTGTCTCCAGAACTGCAGGAGCCAAAGTGGTGGGAACCCCAAGCAGCAGGGCTCTTCATTTCTCTGTCTCACATACTGGAATGTCACAATCCCTCACCACCATCACCCAGCACAGTTCAGTACTGCCAGGAGCCCATTAGCAGTTCCAGCTCGTTGATAACCAAAGGGGAACCTTGCAAAGGATCAGGAAAAGTATTTGCAACATCCAAAGAATTTTAAACCTTGGAATCTGAACTCACCTGTATTCCAAATACAGGGAAATTACCCAGCCCTGGAAAACAAAGGTCAATAACAGCAACAGACCTTAACTGCAGCAACACATTTGGTGTGATGGTTTAGGAACACAGGTAGGAACAGAGGGAGGAATGCCCTGGGACTGACAAACAGAGGGTTTCACCAGGGTGATATCACCAGTGACAGGTAGAGGCAACACGGTTGCCTCTCTTCCCCCCATATGGCTGACAACAAACAAATTGCCAGTCTGATCTTTTAGTGTCTCCTCCTGCTGAGCAGATTTCGAGCAACACTGCTGGCTCCTTGTCAGAAAACAATGGGCTAGAGCCCTGTTCTGCAATAAATGGTTCAACCAATTTACTGTGTTCATTTGAAAGTCACAGGAGTATTCTCAATGCCTGCACTATAGTTCTTATTTGGCAAATGATTTTATTATAAACTGGTATCATAGTGAATCCATTTTCTTTAAGGGGTTTTGCTGCTGTTTAATGGACTGTCAGTATAATTTAGATTTCATCTATTTAAACTCATTCAAGCCTGGCTCCTGATTGTACAATAAATGGAACATATTTCTATTCAACAAAATTAATGACAGCTAATTGTAGTCTGCAGCTCCCAATTTCATAAAAGCAACTGTTCTGCAGTTCAGGCACCCAGCTACATGATTTCCCACACCAATTATTTTCCTGCACTTTTCATGCATGTCCACAACACAACACAGTTCTTCTCACAAGATGCATTCAGACCTGGTTAATAGTTTTTATAAAAAACAAACACTCTCTCCCTGAAAGCAGCTTTACCAAAAGCACACCCCACTGAGAGCAGAGACATTGTAGAGGCTCAGCCACCAACTCATGGTAGGGTATCCTCCTGTCTTGGCTTTGTTTTTTTTCTTTTTCCATTAAACATCGAGGGAGGAGGCCACTATAAATAAAAATAAACTGAATAACCAGTTAGTTTAAGAGCTCCTCCAGCAAGAGGTGAGCTTGACTGCAGGCATGCCATTAAAAACACTCTTCTGATCTTTAAAGGTAGCAGCAAACTTTTGCTGGAGGTGCAGCATTTGCTCCTAGTGCTTCTCACTGGTATTTCACCAATGCTGCTGTATCCATCTGGCTCTCAGACCTGAACTGGATGCATTTCAATAGCTCTTCATGGATACTCATTTCTAAAGCACTGTGGAAGACACAAAAGAGAGGCAGCACCACAAATGTACCACATCCCCTGACTTCAAGATATCCTCAGCTTTTTTTCCCCATTAAGAAAGCCCTAACATGGAAATTACAGACTCAGAGAACAGCAGCTACAGATAATTTCTCTGGGAGCATAAATGCAAGCATTAATAATAAATCTTAAGAAACCCACTGAAGATGTTGCCATGGTCTGTATGGAATTCTCAACTGAACAAGCTCCACGATGTCTTTGAACAGAAAATAAAAATAAAAACATCAACAGGATAAAGTTGGCCCATGAAGTTGTAGTTAATGGGAAAACTGGCACCCTGACATGGCTTTGAGTTTATGAAGCTCTTCTACTGGACCATGCCTAATTACAACTCTGTGCTCTAGCAGGCAAAATGAGCACATCAAGAGGACTTGGAAGAGAAAACTCTTCTACTCCCAAGCCCACCACAAACACCAAATGGTTGCTTAAATTTCCCTCCCTTAGCTACTCTTTTGATAATTAAAGTGCAACACACTACAACACCTCATCAAAATACGGACGGGCTTTATTTTTGTGCCCCTCAACTAGAAAAAAAAGGAATAACAGCCATTACTCTTTCCCTGGAAATTGGCCCATCACGTCATCTTCCTGATCAAACAAAGGAGCAAGAGTAACCCATTATGTAAGTTGCTGGTTCAGCCCTGCACAGAAACACATTCAGAAGGGGGAGACTGAACGTGTCCCTGGAGGATGCTTTCCACCCAATGCTGTATTTCAGATCCTGCAGTCTGTTGCTTCACATCCTGCTGGGATGTAAACACCAACACTCCTGTCAAATAAGCTTACGTGATGCTCTCCCTGTTGCCTGCTAACCTTACATTCACCTGCCTCCAACATCTACCAACACTGGAAAAAACTGATTAAAAACAAATGCATTTTCTGAAACAAAAATCACTTCCCCGTATTGATTACATTTGTAACTAGTTCTGAGATGGCTTCTGAGAACAAATTAACCCCTTCCATTTTCTATTCCACTTGGAAACAAAACCTCGAACACACTCTCCACTTCTCCTGCTGACACAGAGCACCGAGTGTCAACCCTGTTGAGAAGCATCTCCCTCACCCACCAGCTTCCTCCTCCATCTCCCTGGGAAAACTTCTACAAGATATTTTCTTGAAACCCACATTCCAAACCAAAGCAGCAAAGCTTGGTCACAGGATCAAACACTGACAGATTTCATTTGGCTCCCTCCCCAGTTTATTCGGCAAAGGCTCCAGATCAGAGCTAAAGCAATCTTGGGGCACGAAGTAAACTGCCATGCTGCATGGGATACTGGAGCATCCTTCCCATCACAGAAGGTAAATGGAGAATTTACTGGACACACAGGCATTGTCATTCTGATCAACCCAAACCTGCCTTCATCTAAGGGTCAGTAAAAGACCTGGCAACTTCCACACAGCAAATGCAGTAACAGGGGCTGGTTAATTCAGAACAGCTCAAACTATTTCAGTTAAACTGAGGACAGGCCATGAACAATTACTGCAGCCACAAATTCCACTTACTCTCCCTGCAAACCACTATTTCAAGGATTTCCTTCCATTTAGTCCGATTTTTCCACAGTTTTAATTTCCACTGGGCTTTTATTTCAAGATTTCCATTTGCCTCCTTTCATGACGACACGCTACGCTCCCCAGCAGTATTACTTTTTGCTTAGGAACAAGTTAAGGAGTTCATCTGGTACACACAGCATGTTACTTTTAGAAAGGCTTCATCACAGTAGCCCCTGGTAACATCTCCTCTTGGTAATGCCCCAGGTTTTATTACGATGGGACACGGGGAGCACTCGCTCATGAAGTATTAACAAGAACCTTAAGAGAATTCTCTACTTGTGCAACTCATCTGCTATGAAAACACTGTCAGAATTTCATATAAAAAAAAGAGCCAGGAGGCAAAACTACCTGGTGGGCCAAGATGAGCTAAGCAACACCCCCCACCCCAGAATCCCAGCCCTCAGTACCCTCACCTCCTTAGTGCTGCTCTTCGTGATTTATACACAAAAGCCAAACAAAGCCAGAGGAATCCATTTGCCAGATCAACCTTGATCTGCACTTAAGACTCCATCTGTCAAGCACCAGCAGCTGTCCACAGAGAGAGCAATGCCTGCCACTCTGGAGAGCGAGTGTGGACTCAGAAAACACATCCTCTGCCCCCCAGAGTGGTGGGTTATGTTCACTGCTCACAGCACCCCCAAATTGCTCTGCATGAGCAGTTTCTCTAAGCGGCCGACGTCTGCTGTCACGTGGTCTTAAGTATTTTCTACAGTTCATATTCTTCACCTATGCAACTGATAAATTTAAAACCAGCACTCTTCACAAGATCTCCAATGCTAAGAACAAAGCCCAGTTACCAACGCTGTTCTGTCCAGCACCACAGAACACCAGCCCCATTTCAGCTGCCCGTGCAAACACTTCTCTTACAGACTTCAATCGACTGCCAAGAGAATCTTGCTGTGATGCTTAATGCACCTTTACATGCTTTTTATGCATTTTGTTAACCCTCCTGACATGCTTTAAGACTCACCTGCTACTCAAGACCTTTCCTCTATTTTATGTTCATTCTTTTAATTACTAGAGGAGGAATGGGTTAAAGAATGCATTAGCTTCCCTTGAAACAACAGTCTTAAAAGAGAATCTCCTCTTCTAAAAAAGGACTGTTGAGGGTCTGCCTCACCACTACCCACGTGTGCAGAAAGGCTGGAAACACAGTGGTGTTAAATGTGAAAATCGGGGAACTCTTCTAAAATGTTAAGCAGCAGAGCTCCTGAGGCTGTTCCTATTTACAGCAGCTGGAAGTCTGTCGTTGCCTCTCTGCTCATTCCAATGATCTGGGATCGGGATGGTAACAGACTTCCCAAGGAAGATGGCAATACAGAGAATTTAATGCTGGAACACACTCATTTCAACCAGGAGGCCTTCTGAGGGAAGAAATCTCCGTCCACCTAGATCCTATGTAAAGATAATTCTGGTTCCATTGCAAGTGGCCCTGCACTGCCCACAGGACACCGGTGGCAGGCCTGCAGATCTGCAGAAGAGAAGACCCCTCATCTTTTGTCATCTTTGCACAGTGATGGTGCAACAACCCACCACCTGCAGGCTGCCCAGCTGGGCCACTGAGGACTGCAAACCATCTCCCAGCTTAGGAAGTGCTCCCTCTGACAAATGGCCACGGACACTGTGATTGCAGAGCGTACCGGGGTGGGAAGGGTGAGATCTCGCTCTGATCCGTGTGGTGACAACTGAGGAGCACAACAGTGCAGCCAACCTGCAAATTCACTCTGTCCTGGTAACAGCTTAGGGGGTTATGATGCCTCCAGAGGAGCACTTGGGGACAGAAATCTAACAAAACTAAGAGGACATAAACATATAAATCCAGAAGTTAGTAAAGTTATATTTTCCAGTAGCAATATCTCACTTCCATCCTAGTGACAGTGACTTGCTACACCTTAAAGAAACAAAACACACCATACACAAAAATAAACCCAAACCCAACAACAAAAAAATACTCAAACTCGACCAAAAAAAGCCCAATAGCTGTTCCAAACAGTGCCTGCCTGTATCACCTCTAAGTGCCAGAGAGAGGTTCCTATCTATCCTGCATTTGGCCAGATGTTCCAGGATCCACATGAAGCCAATGCTGCCTCCCTCCCTGCACCCTATCAAACCACACTTGCCACATCCAACACTCAGCACCTCTTCTTCCAGCTTCACGCAGCTCTTAACGCCTAGAACAAAGAGGCTCTCGTGTAAGCTGTTCCAAAGCAATTTGCTAGGAAGTGATAAAGTCCTATAAAGCACCACTCTCCTTACAGAGGCATTTCACCTTGCGTTACTTCACGTTGATTCCTCTTGCTGATGTGCTGTTTATATAGCTACTGATGTCACTGCAGAAACAGATCCTCATAAATCCTTTTAATTCCTGCAGATCCTTTTAAATGTTTCTACGTAGGCAGAGCAAATAATATTGTCCTCATCTCCAGGTGACACATCAAGCCATCTCTTTTCCTGAGGCTCCAAATCAACTTAGACTTTCATCTGACAATGTTTTTCCAGTCCAGCATTCAAGGTGCCATCGTGATGACATTACAACAGCCTGCTCAGTAGCAACAGTTATTAAGTTCTTTGGCTTTAATATAATAATACCCCTTCCAAATGCATTAAACAGGGTGAGGGTTAAAGAGGACAGGAACCACACAGCTTCCTCCAGCAAAAGAGGTGTGAGATTCCAGAGGACAAAAAGGAACAGGGGCAATAAGAGTGTCCACATAACCAGCTATGATTTTGATGCAGATACTTCTGCTATGTACTCTTTCTGGAATCTTAACCCATCTACTTCATAAGGTCAGTTTGTTAGGATATTGAAAATCTCCCAGTTCAAGGACAAGCTGAAGATACACTGGAAAATACCTGCATAGGCCAGGTCCTTGTAACACTTGAAGACCTCGAGGAAAGAGAGGAAAAAAGAAAACCAAACAACAAAAACAACCACCACCACCCCCTCAATCACCACCTTTTCCCACCTTTCATTATGTGGGTCAGAAAGTTAAAGTTACTGGCAGTACAATTTGTTTAGAAGTCATTCTCTTAACCAAGTCTCAAAAGCAGGGCCTATCCAAAGGCCACTATATTGCTGTTTGGAGCAGCACGGCCCTTGCAAAAAGCTGCTCCTAAAGCACCCTGGCCACTGAGGGTCAGCACAACCCCGGCAGCCCTCTCCTGACAGCTCTTCAGCGCTCGGCCCCGCAGAGCACTCCACACGCAGCCCAACTGTCAACCCAAACAACAGATGCAGTTCTAAAGTCGGGTTTGCACAGCAGAGCAGCAAAGTGTTCAAATTCCCTTGCAGCCTGACAATCAGAAGAAGTAGAGCTGCAAGAAGCAGAGTACAAGACAAGAGGGCCAGTTTTCGAGCGCACCCAATTAGGAGCCGTGTGTTTCCAGCCATATTGCATGTGCACACCATCCGTATGGAAATCCACCCTCACACCCTGCTGCCTTCTGGCAAGAGCCAGTAGGATAGGAGGGAATCAATCTGCACTAGAAGCAAATTCAGCATTAAATAATCCAATAGGAGAAAAAAAATTAAATTCAACTCAGTAACTCTCTCACACTACCACTACCTTCTGCTAAGCCTATAAGCAAACCCAAATACTCCACAACAAAACTTCATCTGTTACCCTGACAGGCTTTTGGACAAATAGGAGGTAAGAGCTGCAAGAAAAACAGGAGAAAAAAACCAAACCCACAGAGTACATTTGGAAGGAAATGGGATGGAGGTTGTGGAAACTGAGAGGACAGATGGGGAAGTGGGCCAACAGCTTTTAGGCCAGGCCTGGGTGATTTCCAACCAAGTAGAGAAGATTAATTGCATAGAGTTAAGCTCTACTCAACAGATTTTAATACATGGTTTACAGCCACGCATACATTCCTTCTATCCATGCAAATCAATGAGAACAGTATTTGTGTAGTAACAACACAGCACAACCTTTCCTTTGAAAAAATTCCAGCTACCTTGATTATCATTTATTTACAGTTTATTTGCTATTACTCAAATACAGCTGCTGAGCTCAGCACAGAAAAAACAACATGAAGTGCTGGATTAAATTCCATACAGCAATGATGTAAATAGAATGAGAATTTAACCAAGGGCTCCAGAGTAAGGAAATGCAGACCTTTTAGCATTCATCCTTATCAGATAAAGGGTATTTAAGAGAAAGAATCAAACGAATGGATTTTCTTCCCTTAAAGCCTAAAAGAAGTAAGCTGAAGAGAGCTATCCTTCTGTGCACACCTTCAATTTTCATCTTTCTAATCCTTGCTCTGCAAGTCTCATTAATTTAAACTCTTAATCCCTCTTAAATTTTATGCAATTTGTACCCTTAGCTACAAATACACCTCCCTATATGTAGCCAAGCCCTAAGACAGGTGCTGAGATTTTCTTCTGAAATGGATGCTAAAATTGCTTTAGAGTATTATATACTGGAATCTTTACTCAGAATCCTACTCCTGTTAAAAAAATTTGTTTTAAATAGAAATAAAACCCCCAGTATAGCCAAGGAAGGTTTCAGCCAGGCTCACACCCTCCCTCCCGTGAGCTCACCAGGAACGTGCACTCATCGCTCTGCCATTTTCAAGAGAGACAGATGAGAGTTTGAACAAAAAGCACAAAGATCAAACTGGACGGGAGAGTGTCAATGCCAGGGTACATCTCTTAGGCTAACTGCTTATAACAATATGTACAAATTAGTAAGCAGATTTTTAAGTTACAAAAGAGGTATGAAATATCTCACCCCGGGTTCTCTGGCTCTCCTTGTTCTTTCACTAGATAACCTCCTTGGATCAGATGCAACCACTTCCCCCCACCCCCTTTTCTTCAAACAGTGCATAAAGATAGGCAAAGATAAAGCCAAGCAAGCTGCCTGTGGCCAGCACAAGCCTTAACTGAGGCTGGGCAGACCAGCTCTCAAATCCTTTACCCTCTCCAAACCCTGCCAAAGAGCTCTCATTGCTCCCCGAGTAGCCAGCTCCCTTCGGACTGGTTCTTCAGCCACCTCTGATGAGGTGCCTGGCTTGTCAGAGGAGATTGTTCTCCCACACCACCAACCAACCATGTGTGGTCCCTCAAGTCCCACCAGGCCCTTGGCCAGCATTTAGCAAGTGTCTGCTGCCTGCAGGTTCTCCCACACCTCTGGCTTCACCTTGCATTTCAGCCCAGAGAGAGACATCCCCCCAGCGTGGCATCCCTGGCAAGCAAGGAGGTACAAACTGGAACTAAAGCTCCTTCCAGTGGGTACAGAGAGGAGATTTCTGAACAGATGCAGCATAAACAAGCAATCTAAGCTCTCCCCACACTGCCAGCACTGCCAGGCCCTCTCCACTCCTTTGTCAGCTCCTGGGCCAAACTCCGTACAACTGAGGCACCGGCTGATTCCAGCTCTCTGCAAACAGCCCTCTGTGTTCAAACCCTGCTCCAGCAGAGGTACTCCAAGCAGTGCATCAGCCAGGTAACAAGTGTCACTACGTGGCCACCCTTCTGCAGGAGGAAATCGAGATCACAAACTGCTTTTCCAGCTTTATTTCCAGCAAACTCTTTCTGCACTAAAGCCAGCGCATTGCACTGTACCACTGAGCCCACACAGCAGCTGCTCTTCACAGATTCACAATTCTTGTTCCTCCTCTGACACCGAGGAGAACATTACCAAGGCTGTCACTTTCCTGGGGTCCCTGCTGCTACTGCTCAAGCAACAAGTATTACTCAGCTGCAAGCCCTGACCGAGAGGAAAACGGATCTTTTCCGTGGTTTAAAATGGGATTTGAAGTGTTTCAATAGGTAAATCCTCCTGACAAATGCTGGTAGATCTAGAGTGAAAACAGACTCATGTTTCACATCAAACAACAGGTCCTGCAAAACCAGCAGAGTTCCAGCCCATCTGTATCTGCAGCTGGTAATGCCACACATACAAGTAGCATTTTAGAGCTCTCACAGGAACTACAACTGGATAGAGGATTGAAAACATTACGTCTGTACTCATACAGTGGGACTTTACTAGCTGAGCTATACAGCACCTCATGGAAAAAACACAACAGACATTTTACCTCCTTCATTTCCATGGGGTTTAGTTTGCATCCATCTCTGTTTGACTCCAGCAGCACTACTACAGAATACTGACCATCCTACTGAAAAATAATACAAAAACACCAGAGCCCTCAAGCCCATGCTTTGAGCACTCAAGCCAAATAAACCTATTAAACAACTGCAACCAACTTTGAAAATGCTGTGTGGATGAACACAGAAGTTGTGACTAAAAGATGAGGCCTGCAGCTAGCTGAATAAACTGCAGCTAGCTGAATAAACTGCAGCTAGCTGAATAAACTGCCTTTCAAATGCAATTCTATTCTGAGGAAAAAGTTAACTGGCTAGTTAACAGGTTAGATCTTAAAACTTTACATGCTCTTAAGTCACCTGATGTACATTTCACAAACAGAAGACAGGAGAGAAGCTCCACAAAGCAACAGAGATTTCAGAAAGGCTGGAAGATACCTCCCTGTGCCACCTAGTTACAGCTCTAGTCTTGACCAAGGTCAAGTCTTGTTTCAGAGCTGGACTGACACGTTCAGTGCTTTATCCTTTTTAGCCTCAAAATTCCCAGGGACAAAGGCTCCATCCAATGCACAGGTAATTAATGCAGAAAGAAGAAAGGGTGGCTCTTTCTCAAAGAGGAGCTTAACTTCATTCCACCAAACCCAACAGGACAAGATGCAGTCAGATAACATTTGCATGCATCTCCCTATTTGTCTGCAATGGAAATGTGGCAACCTGCCCCAGGCCAATTACAATTCCAATTATCAGACAGCCCATTTGCTGGCTGCTGCAGCCAACTAACTGGTTGCTCTGGTGCACAATTACTGTCAAAGGGAACATAAGAATTTCTCACCTCCGGGCCTGTACACAACGTCGTCCTCCGTGATGAAAGAGGTTATTTCGCCGTTGTCCGTTCGCTCGTATCGGGACTTCTTCTTGGGAGGTTTCTTTTTGCTCTTCTTCGTGGACTCCTCCGTGGTGGCACTGTTGTTGTCATTGTCCTCGTCTTCGCTGTGGTCACTTTCTGCGTAATTCTTGGCACCTCCTTCCAAGGTACAGCTCCGTCGAGGACGCGAGTTCTCGCTCTCCCTCACCTTGTCTCTCTTGTCTCGCTCCTTATCCCGGTCTCTATCCCTGTCCTTCTCTTTGTCTTTGTCTTTTTCTTTGTCTGCTGTCATGATTCGCCACGTGCCTTCTTCTGTCCTCTCACGGCTGGGCCTCCGTGAAAGGTAGACAGTGAGCCTGGGCTTCAGTCTTCTGAATTTCTCACTCAAATCCAGGAAAAATTCAACCACTCCAACAACCCCAGCGTTTTAAAAAGGTTCTTGAAGGGGTAAGGGGGGGAGAAAGAGGGGAAAAGCCCATGTTAATATTCAAAATTCTTTCACTTTCTAAGAACAAAAATTTAAAGCAAAGACAACCCCACATTCAAAAGCAATTCAACATGGAAAACACAAAAGACAGTGAGATACAAGGGGGGCTCCTGAAGCATTCCTAGAAATGCTAACTGATGAAACAGCTTCATACATTTTACAGACATCTCCATCCTCAAAGAAAATCATAATCCCACAACTTTAAAAAGTTTCTTTATTCACTACAGAACTATAACAACTACTTGGCCACGAAGCATTCAGAGAGGACACCTATCATTTCATACCTGCTGCTGAACAGGAAGCACGCAAGTGAAAAAGAACATTTAGGAAGGGACAAGCACAAGAGAGGCTACAACTCCTGCACCTCCCCACGCCCCCCCCCAAAAAAGGCAAATGAAAAAGTTTAGCAAATGGCTGCATTGTTTTACATCTCGACACCGTGAGCGGCGGATGCCCTGCAAAGCTGGTAGTGAGTAAGGAATGCCATCTGCCACCGCCGGGGCAAGCTGCTCGCAAGTCTTCCCCTACCCTGCTTTTCCCAAAACAGAGTTAACCTGTAATCCACAGATTACAGGAATGAATTAATTGAAACCAAAGCAAACCAGGGCGGTTACAAGCGCCCTGACAAACATCTGCTTTTCCATATACCCAACAGACGACTTTTCATCCTTGCTTTACCAGTACCAGAACACACGGAGGTGGATTTTGTAACTCATCACCCCCGCACGCTCAGCTTCTCGCCAGAGAGTAGGAAGGGAGGAGAGACTCCTATGCTTTACTTCCCTGACCATTTCATTAATACACTTAGCATCATCTGCATCTTTTTTCCCTTCCAATGCAAGTTTAGATTTAAAAAAAATCAGGCTTGCTCTTGTTACAAGTCCACTTGCAAGCTTGGAGCTGTGGTCAGACCACAAGGGAGTGCGCAGAGCAGTCCCCTGCTGCTGTGGTTTAACCCCCACGAGCAGCTGAGCGCCCCACGGCTGCTCCCCTGCAGCTGGAGTCTGGCTTCACACCCCAGCAGACACCCCTGCTGCACGTCAGACACCTGACAGGTAAAGAACACTGCCCTGTGCACTTACAGCCTTGGTTCTTTCAGTGCAAAAGGGAGAGTTTCCTTTACGTGTCCTTTCCTTGGGAAATCAGAACGATCTGGAGTGACAGGTCGCAGGATGTATCTGAGTGACTGCCAGCAGCACACACATCTGAATTTTTGGTACCTTCTCTGTGAAGGCTCCAGTCAATTTGCCCTGATTGAAGTACCTGGAAGTGCCTTTTAAAGCTGCTCAACAGCAGCAGTCTGAACAGTTCCAGCCCCTGCTAAACAAGAACCAAAACGTACCATCTTCTCCTGTAAATATTTACAAGAGAAAGCATTTCAAGGCAGGTGCATCCAATACACAGAGGTAAGTTACCTTTTTCCCCCTAGTTCACTAATTCAGAACAGAGATGAGTTTGCCCACATCCAGCTCTAAGTTTTCAGGAAGCCACTATCTGGTGCAACCTGGAATTAGCCCACTGTGTAGAATGGTGCAGCATGAGAGTCAGGGACCTAAGAAGATGGAACGTTCATGCATTAAGCTTCTGAAAGCACATTAGAGATGGAAAAAGACTATTTTGATTTTTAAGAAGTCAGCTGAGAAGTCAGTGGTCCTGTGCATTTGAAGTTTCTTCACTCCTACATGAATCTCAGGCTACAATATTCTTGTCCCTGTTGACTACTCCTTCCAGCAATGGCAATAGCCAAAGAGAGACAAATTGCTTCTGCTGATACAATTCAGGCTGTGCCTCGACTCTCTCAGGCATTTCCTGAACGAACCGATCATCCAGGTAGGAAATGATTCTATTTTCTTTCCTCCTTAGAGCAGCTGCCATCATTTTGATAACACACAAGGGGAATCCAACAGAACTCCTGGAGAGAGGACTGGAATGAACCTGTCAAATGCCAGAGAAGGTGCAGATAACAGTGATAGCAACAATCTACAGGGGACTCAGTAAGAAATGTCTTACATTTCTAGAGGCCAGGAAATTCCCCAGGAGCAAGCTCCAGGGTTTTCTCTATTGCTGTTGATATAAAATTCACTTCAGAGAGTAAATAAGCTATTCCTTTTGAATGGAAACTAATTACTTCCCCGGGACAATCTAAATACTGCAAGTAGTGACATCTCCACCTATGTACAAGAGATCTTTGTATGTTATTTACAAATCAGAACCTAAAGGATATAGGATACACCTAAAAAATGTTATCAGTGACCTTTAAATATGGATAAAATCCAGCCACTTCCAATTCCTATACCCGCTAGCCCAAGATCTCAAAGACACAATTCCTGAGTTAGGTACAAAGCCCCCAGAAGCTGAAGGCTAAAGAAAAAAATGTTCTTTTTAGAGCCTTTTCCATTGCTTCTCATCTTGGAGCACATCCCTGCCCCCCTGTTTATTAAAACCTGAAGAGTGTTAATGAGTTCATTCTGGAGAACTTGCAGGAAAAAAGCCAACCAGCAAGCCTTTTTATCTTGTTGTCAGTGGAGTCAAGAATGTTTTAGCAGCATCTAAGAAGCACTTGCAGAGTCCTAAAGTAGGCTGGGATAATACATCATGTATATTGCCAAATACAGTAATCACACAGATGTTTAAATCTGGATTAGGACAGTGGAAGCAAATACATTGAAAAATCTTTAATGGTTTCTGGCAAGCTCAGTAGCTTTGGTTTCCAGTAGTTTTACTCACTGGCAGCTCTTCATTCTCACTACACCAAACCACCACCAAAGCAGCTGCTTCTGTCATCATAGTAGAGAAAAGAAATTCAGGTTACAGCACCAGAGGCTGGAGTATTAGCTGCCTTTGATACTGGTTAACTGCTCCTTCCATAGGGAATTTTAGAGATTAACCTCAGAGTGAAGTCATTGAGGCTAAGAGGGGAACATTCACATCACAGTGGCTGAGAAGGGTATGCAAAAGAGGGGAAGAAAAGTCCCCATTCAGTATTTTTCAATGCAAGTTGAAAACCTGAGGAAAAGCACACCCTAAGATTATTATTTTGTGGGTTTGTTTTGGTTTTTTTGTGTTTTTGTTTTGTTTTAATTAGAGCCTCAGGATATGTCCATTTATCCAAGTACATTTACAACATCCAGTATGGGATAACCACCTCCACCCAGTATGCCATCAGACACAAAGGTCCTTGCTGTCTTAAACTGTTTGGAAGTCAAGCAGAAGCCAAAAATGCACGTGCAGAGCTACTCGCTGAAGTCTTCTCTGCTTTCTAGCAGAAAATGCAGGTACCTACAAGGTCAAATTATGTGTTAAACTGTTCAGGTCTCCAGAAATGAAGAAACAGAGGAAATCAGGATTCTGGTAGGAGACAGGAACTGTTAATTAAGAGTCTGGGCCAGACCCGATGAAGGCAAGCCAGCAGAGAGTGACCCAAACAAAGAGAAGTCTGACCGCAGGTGCCTCTCCAAGCTGGAACATTGTCCCTACACCATCCCACTATTTAGTATGACACCCAGCACTTCAAGTGCTTGTAAACACCAGTTTTATCCAGAAAAGGCGTTTCACATTGCACAACAATTTCTCAGAACAGCTAAAATTGTAACAACTTCAGGCAAGTCTCCAGGAGGAGGACTCTGCCCAGGGAAGTTCAAGAGGAACTCTGGAGCGCGACTGCGGCGGGAATGCAAAGAGCTGCAGTTAGACCCCTGCATTCTGAAATGGTCTTTCACCCATTTGACAGCAACCTGAGAGCAGCATCACTCCACAAAGTGGCACACAGGTCCCAGCCACCTTTCAGGACACAGAATATACAGCCATCCTATTCCTAGTCCTTCTCCAGTCAAACAGAAGTCGCTGGCCCTTCGAACTGATGCTCTCACTAAACCCCTCTCAGTGTCTCTCCCAAAGACAGAGAGAACAGGAGATCTCATAATGAGTAGGATTAGATCTACCTATGCATTTTCAAACGCAATCTAAAGCAGTTACTGCCAAAGTGTCTTCTGAGACTTCAGGCAGGCACGATTTAACCTTTACGTTTCACTTTCAGCACACGAGTGTGGAAGCTGTTATCTTCTACTGATCTTACCCCTCTTTCACCTGGTTGAGAGGTTATTTTTTTCCAGCGACTTTAAATTTCATCCAAATTCAAGTTCCATCATTTGTTCAGACACAAACCCCCTCGCATCTTCCCATCCAAGCCGGAGAGCAGGACACAGCTATTGTCAGGGCTGGGCACTGAGTTACTGAGGTGGGCAAACTGCGGTTCCCCATTACAACAGCTCTGCAGGTATTTGATCTATACACATGGAAATCGTTATCAGAGCAAAAGGCACACATCCTCTTCACACATTAAGTACTTAAACCTCTTAGCAAGTATTATTAGAGAGTCAGTTTTAAAGGTAATGTGAAAGCAAGTCCAACAGAAATACTATGCGACCGAAGCAGGAAGGCCTCAAAGTACTCAGGGTAACTAAAAATACAGAGAAGAGCTCCTTTTTCTTATTTAAGCCAGACAGATAAATCTTTTAACAAGATTTGTTTGGTCATGTGCTACCAGTCTTTAATAAACACAACAGGACCATTCTTCTGTAAGCTTTTAGTCTCATATTGCAAGATAAAAAGGCCCTGTTTTCAGCAAATGCCAGATTAAAGGAAGTATGTGCTGCAAGTGCTAGAGCTCTTTCCACTGTTGTTTGTTTCTTTCCAATCTGGATGTCAAGGAAAAAAAATTAACTTGGTTTTAGTGCACAGGATTAAATTTAACTAACTAAACAAACAGCTCAAAGCTTCCCCCACATACTCACAATGTTTGAAGCATTGCTTTAAGAAACCTTTGAGATCATGGGAGAAAAGTAACCCTAATAAGACATTAGGAAAAGGACAGCTCAGCAGCAACAGACCAAAGGAATGGCTAAACTGCACGTACAGAAAGGCAGCAGCAGCAGGATCATTCAAACAGGCACATGCTTGCTTCAAACAACAGAGCAGCTCCTACAGCCTCCACTTCAAAAGATCCCACCTTCTGTAATAAAGCTCATTAACTGCACAGGCTCAGTCTCCCTGGGGAGGCACACACAAGTGTAACCTTTATGTTAAAAAAAATAAATAAATAAAGACTAAAACCATCTGTTTCCAGCGTTGTCTCACATCCTTTCCCTATCTTCCATTTGTCACAGAAAATGCAAGGTGCAGATATCCAGTGACAAATATTTCAAGAGTCCACGCAGGACATCCTCGGAACATTCCTCACCCCCACTGCTCAGCAGCCTCCAGTGCAGAGCCGAGCTACCAGCCCCGATAACCCCCAGCTACAGCCTGCAAGCTGAAGTCAGCTTCAGTGAGAAGCCAGCACAGAAAGGACAAGCCAAAAAAGAAAGCTACAGCAAGAGCTTCCCACCGTTACACCACTCACACAGGCTGCAGTCAGGTTTTGTTGAAGATACTTCCCCCAGCTTTGGTAATCCAGATCCTGGGAGCAAGCTTGCTGGAAGTCTTTTAAGAACAAACTCTCCAACAAACTACTTGCCTCTTATCGGTTTCCTTCCTTATCTCCTGCACTGGCATTTTGAGTTTCTACCACAGACAGAGCACAGGAGCACGTTCAGCCAGTAATGATCACTATGAGTTACACATTTCCAGTCCATAGCTCTTGTAAGCCCTGGAAGTCATGCAATTAAAAGGATGTTTGCTCGCTTTGGACCGCTCTCTATCAATCATCCCCAAACGGTTCAAGGAGCCGGTGTGCAGAGCAGGAGCAGGCCCTGGCTTCACCAGCATCCCTCACAGCCGAGCAGCAATCATGGCTTGAATACAGACAGCCAATTCCAGGTGTTTCTCGTGACAGACAGTGACCTCTCTCCCCCCCAGCTATTTACCCAGCTTGACCCGAGAAAATAAAAACAAGAGATCTATTTCGGAGCCGTGCCTTCCACTGGCTACGCTCACAGCTGTCAGGTTTTCAGGCACAGCCTGTACAATGCTGGGTGTCAGCGCTCTCCCCCTGCACATTCCACCTGCACACTGCTACGCTCTGGGATATTATGGCATCATTCTGAAATCCAGGTCGAGGGGCTGTCTGCCAGATGAGCTATGCAAGATGACAGCTCAGATAAGATCCTAAGTCCTTTTCTTCGACACAACGTTGATGCTACAAAACTAAAAGGAATGGAAGAAAAACAGCAAACCAAGATTTCATGAGGGAAAAAAATCCTTCTGCATTTATCAACAGAAAATGACAGGTTATTCTGCTTGTCTTCAGAGTTACATTTTCAGAGGAGGAACGTATTTCATTTTATTCAGGAATGTTTCCAGCACCTTTAAATCTTTCCCACTAAAGCAGCTGGGTTTACCTGGCAATTGTAAGGTTTCTTACAAGATTGGTGTGAAAGGATCCAAGAGAGGAAAGTGCCACTTCACTTGGCCTGTGGTGTTCCAGTCAGCACAGAACGGGTAGGACAACTATTTACCAGCAAGAGGTCATCAATTCACTCGGACGACATCATCACAAGATGCCTTTGACCACAGAGGAGGACCAGGGATAATTCTGGAGTGAAGGTATCAGCTCCTTCCTCCCCCCAGAATGGTCAGGCCATTACATCCCATGTTCACCCCAGTGATCTGAGAGATCCTTCCTGAGAGCACCTGCTTTTTGACAGTTTTACACACGGGCTTCCATCAAAGTAATGTTAATTCCACGAAAGTCACAATTCCTCCCCACGTGAATTCAAGAGCAGCAACATCAATCCAAGGCAGCCTCAGAAAGTTTCAGTACTCCCAACAACACTGCACCATTCTAACAGCTAAATTAGCTAAACCTTCTCTGCTCCCCGTTAGTGTTTGGTGAGGAATCTGAAGAGCAGCAGGGACCCCCGAGCTGCCTGCACACTCGTTCTGATAGGATGCTGTCACCTTGGCCCCTGCCTGAGGAGCTTGTTTCCCATGCCGTGATCCATGAACCACCACAAACAGCCTCTCCCAAACCCTACACCCTCCTCACCTCTCACACAGACCAAGCAGCTCACGGGCTGAGTGGCCGCTCCAAAACCAGAGAGCGCCCCGGGTACAGAACGAGGAGCACAGCGCAGAAATGCGGCTGCCGGCGCTGCTCTGTTCAGCCCTGCACTCAACTGCTCCAGTCCTTTCAAAGGTGCTTTGATGGCCTCTCCAGTCACCACAAGAGAGAACAAAAAATGATTCACAGACAGTAAATACCAAGCCGTGTATTTACTGCTTCTTCTCTGAAGTTATCCAAGCTAATGTAAATGATTAGTACAATGTAGTCTGAGGGAAGTAGCTGTCCCATAACACCATTAAACAAAACAACACAGCCTTTTTAAAAAAGTCCATATAACACAACACAGCTCCCTCCCTTTAAAAGGCTGTTAAGGGAGAAAAGGCCCAAGGGACCTGTAAAGAGCTGCTAGTGTAACAAGAAATATTATCTAGGGAAATTCATGTCATTTGGAGTCAAGAAAACATCTGCATTATAAGGCTGCTTAACAACATTTAAACCAGAATAAAGTTAAACTCGAACTTGTTATGATACACAGCAGATTCTTTTGAACAGATTCTGCTTTTATCAGGCAGAATTACTTTGCTTTCCTTCCAGGAACTGTAACAAGCCAGAACTGGATTTGCAGAGTAACTACTCAGCCAAAACCCAGATAAGAGACAGAAAGTGAGATCAGGGTGGAGAACCTAAACCAAAGGCAGTGGTACCATCCCACCACCACCACCGACTACCATGGGACCATCCACACATGAACAAATAGATTACACTTTTTCCTCATAAATCATTAAGTACTGGTAAAAAAAAAAATTCCTTTGCTGACAGAGGCTTCAGAAAAAGATGACAGACTTGCAGAAGCAAAAAGGGTAAACCTTGAAAGTACGCATATGGATTTCTTGACAGGCAAGTCTGTGACAGGAAAAAAGTGATCTGTAGTATGTTTACTAAACTAGGTAAAATAGAAACATTCCCAAATGCTCTAAATTCAGGCTAGGGAAACACCAACAAAGACTAAAAAAGCAGAAAGAGAAATTCCTGGTGCACAAGAGCAACCAAGCCAACAGTAACGTTAAGGAACAGTTGCATGAAGCAGAACCCTGGGTCCATTTAGCAACAGCTCTTGTTTTAGGGAATGCCTGACCATCAAAGTCAGCACATCACCTACCTGGGCCTTCCTAAAGCTGATTATTTTAAGACAGAAATGAGTTTTGCAGAATCCTGAAAACACTCCTGTGTGTGTGTTCAGTAGAGGGAGAACACGGCTGCTTTGCAGGCAACTGTGAGTGTAGCTTCATCAACAGCTCAACTCACAACCAGGTCCAATTTCCATCCTAAATTGGATTTTGGTACCTCCACCTCTGCAACATCTCTACAACTGTCTACCAACCTGTCATCCCTCTATGTACCCTCTGATTTTTGCCACTGGATGTTTCATTTTTAAATGGTTGAACACTCTGCTGCCCTCCACGTAACCCCTTCATCTTCTAGAACGTCTCCGAAATATCTTCATTTAAATCAGCCAAACGAAAACTAGATCAGATTATTTTTGGAAGACTCCTTTAAGCAGCCAAGGCAAAATGCTGGTCTTCAGTCACGCCAGCTGTTTCACTGAATTCCATACAGCTGCCTGGGCGTCTGAACTGCTCAAAATGGAAGAGTAACTGCAGGGTGGGCTCCTCTGATGAGCTGACTGACCAGACATTTCACCCTGGCTATAAATGAAAGCAATTTCTCTCTAAAGAAAGCAACGTCCTGAGAGTTGCAGAGGCTGGCTACAAGACTAACTAAAGCTATGCCACTTCAGCTCTCCATAAAATTCCACAAGGGTGGAAACAAAGACATCCTGTTCTTTCAGTCCTGCGACAAAGGGGAGGGAAAATGGTACAACATTATTAGAACGAGCAATAAATATTAACAGGACATCTTTTTTTGTTACCCACTGTTTTAAAATACTTTACATAAGCATCAAGATGATATTTCTGTCTAGAGAAATTGTCTTTCATTTCAGACACTGGTCTCATTTTCTCTGAGGAGCAGCTTATTTTGGTTAATGACAGAGCAGACGTCAGAATTTTCTTTCCTACAAAGCCTCTCTTCCCAGTACAGCAGCCCTGTTGTAATCATGAGATTAAGCGTGCGCATTCATGTGTGAAAGGCAGGCTTGATCTCTGTCCATATTACAGGCTGGCTACAGCAAATGGTCAGCATATTCTTCATCATTTCCTAATACTTAACAGGAATGTCTTCAATTACATCTCCCTTCACTGCATCTGCAGAAAACAGTAACAAATACTTGTATTTCAAGTAGTAAAACCTTACTAGGGGAAGGAAGACCTTTGATCTTCACTCTTCAGCTACACGAGCAGGTTCTGCTCTGAAGCAGCAGGAATGTTATTCAGAAAGCAAACATACACAATGCTGCGGGCAGGAAAGCAGCAGCACAAGTACGGAAACTGGGGAGACAGGAGTGCTCTTGAAACAGAAGTTTGTCTGCTACACAACAGCTCATTATCCTTCTTTATTCTTGCTAAAGACTTCAAAATGTTAGAGACCTCGAAACATGGTAAAAAGCTATTTGCAAAGAAGGTCTGTATTTCAAGAGATCATATGATCTCTTGTATGACTTTAAATGATAGAAAACCAAAACTGTCCAATATTGGCATTTGAATTCCAACAGCTTTTCACCCCCAGAATAGACCTAGGTGTCTGTTAAACACCCAGGAATACATCCAACTTGCCCAAGGTCACACCGAGCCCCTGGAGGGATGCAATAAGCCATCTCCAGCAAGAAACAAAGCATACACCCACCTCCTCCCCTCAGCTTCATCTCTGCCAGTCAAAGGAAAAAAAACCAAACCAACCCCTTGAAACCAGGGACAATCACCAACGCTCTGTACACAAAACACATCTGCAAGAGAGAACAGGTAGAGTTCACTCCTGGCAGCAAGGCTGGCCTTTAAATTAACACAGACCACAATAAGCTTGTATTAATTATATTCATAGACCATCAAAAACTACACAAAGAGGACATTGTAAAGCTTGGCTGACTTTTGAACCTGCTTTTCCACCGTGTCTCAAAGGAGCGAGGTTATTTCAGGGAATTCAGTCCTGAGGTGCAGTTCTTAGCAGGAATCTTCATGGAACTCGACTGCATTGAACTGATTATGACTCAGTAACTGAGAATTAAAAAAAAAAATCTTTCAGATTCTTTATTGGACATTTTTCTGCCCAGCAGAAGGTTTTATCTCTGCTCACTTGACCCCAGCAAACCACAGCGAGGAAACAACCCCAGTCCTGCTCGGGTCCTGCAGCTGCCACCCCCTGCAGCACTGGCAAGCTCTGCTGGGCAGCAGCCACTGCACCCCGCACTCGGTTCTGAGGAAAGGACCAGCTCAGGGATCTCCCAAGTGGATGCTTCACTTCTCTATGTTGTGTTTCAAGGAGCAGTCTCTGCTGCCAGGAGGATTCCATCAGCACTCTGCTGGCCACTGCTCATGAACCCCCTTGGAAGGAACTTCACACCCGGACACGTCTTTCAGGAGAAGAGGAGGAGAACATCAAGAAATGCTCCAAGTGATTAGTCTGCTGCTAATCTAAACTAAGAAAAAGTGTTTTAACACGGCATGAAATAACTTCTGACTCTGGTCACGCTTCAGACAGTAAGACAATTTCTCCTTCCAGTACTCTCAACTCCTGTAGGACTACAGCACTGGAATCTCATGGAGCATTGAGGCAACACAGCTCTAGGAACAGATTTTGGTAAAGCTAAAAGCTTGTAAGCTACTGAGAACGATGCTGCAAAATCAGACCAGAAGCCATGAAACATAGAGTAACCAGTGCAAAACTACCACACCACGCTGGAAATCTGGCGGCCTCACCAACATCCCAACACCACCACACCTCACCATCTGCCACCACTAGGCACTGGGAGGTGGCAGAGGTACCCCAAACTGCTCATCGTGTTCAATCATTCTGTGACCAAGGCATGTCTTTCAGGACCACCTCTACTCCCACAGTAACAAGCTAGGTTTACTATATTTAGCTGGCTTTTTTAAAAACAAACAAACAACTGAGGTGATCCTTCAGCAACAACAGCAAAACAAATCACACTATTTACTGTAATTAGGATGCAATAAAGTTTTACCTCTAAAAGCATACCTTTGAAGATCCTTGTCTAAGACGTTTCCATCACTTACTGCACATGAGCCTTCAACAACTAAACAAGCAGGAGTTCAGAGGAACAGAGTCACAGAGGTTTCTCCTGAAACACCAACCTGATCAGGAGCTGACTTCAGAGCTACTTTCAACAGACTACAGAAGGAAATGCACTAAGTGCCAGTTACCCAAGCAACAGGGACCTCATTAAAGCTATGCAACACTTTAGGGATTAGCCTGTTTTCTCCCGCAGTCCTGCAGCCTCTCCCATGAGATAACACATACAGCTCCAGGGAGATTTATTACTTGCTGACTAGTTCTTAACACGGGCTGAATTATGAGCTGGCCTCTGAATCCGACTGAACTTTGGTATAAAGTGACATTTCAAAACAATTATGTAGCTATTTTTGTTATTCAAAATGAAATATATCTTTATGTATAGTGTTTTAGTATCAAATAGCACTGATAGGGCCAAGAAAAAACAAGATAAACTCCTACAGAAGGATAAGTATCAAGCTCTCAGCCTAATAGCAACGTGAAAATCTTTTCCTGATTTTTAGCCAGTGCTGTGCATATTATTTATTTGCCCATTGATTCCTAGACACCCAGAACTTCACTCACACTGCTCTGAGCTTAAAGGCACCCACAAAGTAACAGCCTTTTTAGACAGGGGGGGAAAACCCACCACCAAACCAAAACACACACAAAAAAACCAAACCCAAGAACAAACCACCAAAAAACCCAACCCAAACACCACTTCCCAAACACAACAAAATCCACAGCAGGAGTTCTGTGAGAAAAAAACAAATCCCTGTTTCATTCTGGACAAAACCAAAAAAAAACCCACCACACCACCACTGTCTTCCTCACATGGAATGCTTCAAAACAAAAATAAATGGAAGAAGTCCCTGCACAATTTAGGCTGCAAGAGGTAGGAGAAGTCTCAAACATGTCCTCACGATAACAACAGGACAGGTTTCCACTATTCATGATCTCTATGTGCCTATCTTTAGGACTCAATCACTTGTTTAGCTACTTAAGGAGAAGGGCTAATCTACTTTAGACCTTCTGCAGAAGCAAACTCAAACCAAACAAACTACCAGAGCATTTGAAACACTCCAACTGCATTAAAGAGTCAGGTTTGACAAAAACAACAGCAGCACTCATGAAGCACGGCTGACCTGGCTGGGGTTTCTGGAGCTGCAAGATATCCAAAACACCAGAGATAAAGCCACCCTGCAGAATCTCTGGGTGCTTCAGCTGCCTCAGCTGTCTTCAGGAACCTCACTGAAGATGCACAACACGGGAGGGTGGTCTGTGATGTGCTTGTGAGCTCGCAGCAGAATAACCGAGTTATCCTTCTGAAGCAGGCTGCTGAGGACTGGATTTTTCACCCATGAAAAGGCCTGCGATGAAACCCAGCGTACCAGCTCAGCTCAGGCCGAGGCACTGCGTTAGTGTTGGAGAGGCTGTTCACACCATCTGAGTAACGCTCATCCAGCTCTGCAGGGCAGAGATGCTGCCAGACCCGCACCACGCCAAGCTCCCACTCCGGCCACCCCGGAGGGCTTGGCACCAAACCCCAGCTGAGATGCTCCTGCCACCCCCAGAGCACCAAGAAGCACGTGACAGCCAGAGACCCACATCGACTTCACAGCACGGGCTTCAGAGTAGAGAATGACCTCAGAATTTATTAGCTTGATGTACAGCGCTTACAACTTCTGTCCAACAACAATTCCCTGCGTTTGAAATGCGCTGAGGGATGTGTACTGAGCAAAGATTTTGTTGTCAGAAATTCTGTAATGCTGAACCGCTGCTGAACTCCCCCGAGTGTAACCCAGCAGGATGGTTATATTTACCTTTGGCATCTCAGATACCACAATACGTCCTCAGAAGTGAAGCACTCAGCCAAAAGCATGGATTCAATTAAATTCTATGCCAAAATACAACTTTATACAGCAGCATTTGTTAAAAAAGCAATGCTCTTAAGTTCAGCCTGTACATCTCGAGCTTCGTTCCAATTTATATTACTGACTCCATGCTTTAAAAACCTCACAAGAATTAGCTGTACCAACTACTAGAGTTGGCACATCTTGCTAGGGCAAACTGAGGACAAATCCCTCAAATCCAGACTGACTCTCGAGTACAGGCAGACAAAAGTGACATGACACAGGAGGTGTTACCCCCCTGCACCTGCACCCCCTCATTACCACCCTGCTGGAAGACACCCCAGAGTGGTACCTGCAACCAGGGCACGCTGCTCAGTTCCAGTAAACCAGCAGCTGCCCCCCAAGCAGCCAACCCGTCCTTCCAGTCGGGAGGGGGCTGCTAAAGGAGGCAGAGGTGAAGAACAAGGCCAAGTCAAACTGTTCCTAGCCGTGGTTTAGGGATCACAGCCAGCCTTTTCACATTACCACTACGGTGGCCACCAACTATCGCTCAAAGCCACAGATCCCGTTCGTGCACAAAGACAAGTCAGGCTCAAACTTATTTTTAAGCATTATTTTAATCTTAAAAATTCATGTGGATATTCCCCCTGCACTGGAGCATTTGATCACGTGCTACTTGATTCCAAAACAGAGCACTGGGACTGTTCATTCCAACCACCACTTCACGGGAGCACTTCCCAGAAACACGCTACCAACCGCTGAAGCTGCAACAGCCCCGCTGACCTGCGGCCACCAGGTCCGTGGATGCAAGAATTCCTTCCACTTACACCAGGACATACTGGGAATTCCCTTCACGACAGTGGCACGTACTATTGTAAAGAGGAGACCCGAGGTGAAATACTATCAGGAACTGAAAAGCCCCCCAGAAAACCTACACAAACAGATGGCATCATCTGGGGAGGGATTTTTAACACTACTCAGCATTTACAGCTGCAAGTGGCAAATATCGAACATGCTTTCAATATGCAAATTAGAAGATCAACACAAAAGAGGCCAATGCAATTTCTTTTAAAGACAGGCAGTCATAATGTTGAAACAGACTGCAACCAATTTTCATACACTATTCATAATTACTTTATTACACTGGGAAAGGGAAATCAGTTTCCAAATGATCTAACAACCTTGGGCTGCTCTTAACTCTTCCATACCAGACCTCACCGCAAGCGTGGGCTAGGTCCCCAACTTTAAGCCAATTACAATAGTCTAATATTAAACACACAGATTAGATGGGGTGTTCTTCACATACTGTCACAAGCCAGCACACGAGATTACTTAAGAGCATTCAATTATTAAGCAGGAACTGCCATATAGAAAGAAAAATAATTCCTTCCCAGCTCTAATCTCAAAGGAATAGCTTTATTATCGCAGAGGAGAAATCTGATTTTTGTCTCCTTTGTTAAATTTCAATAGGAAATGGAGCAAATACAGCATGTTTTGACTGCTCGGAGGAGTAAATTCTACAGGGATCTGTTACTGTGTCAAACTTTAAAAAAAGCCTCCAACCTTAAGTGCTTGAATTGTATTGACTCATATGATGGCTCAGTCATCTCCACCCTGCCTGTGCAGTCTAACTACCTGCTGAGGCCGCTCTCAGGCATCAGTCTCTGACTAAATCCAACACTTCACAACCCGGTAAGATGCAAACAGCTACGTTCCCAGCTCCGAGGTGTGCTTGGGGTAAGACACCTACTGAGCAATGGAAGGGACCGGGGAAGTGCTGGCAGGAGCAGAAAGGCTGTGAACTTCCCACGGGCAGAGGAAGCAGTGCTCCTGGTTTAGGTAAATTTGTTGATTTTGCAGACTGATTGGATTAACAGGATGAAACCTCCCCTGTCAAGAGCCTAAAGCTGCAGCATTTTTCAGTTTCAGAACTTTTTGCTGCCATCGTTCTCCTAGGTAGATGAATGACACTAGAGATTCTACACAAGTACGGATTACAATAGTCAGTGTAATGGAAAAACTCTACACTTCCTCCAGTTCCCAGCAGCAACGATCAAAAAGAGAGGCCCTGATCTTCCCAAACAAGATTAACACACAAAACAATCATGTTCAAGCTACTGCTTTAAACACTTAAACAGAATAAAAGCACAGCAGACTGCAGGTGCTGCAGGAAAACACTTCCTGCCTATTAACAAAAATTCAGCTTTAGTTCAAAGAAGTCATTTTGATTTCTACAAATCAACACACTCCAAGGAAACAAAGCAGATTTTATTGCTATTTTCAAGAAATTCAAATCAGCACTTCAGACAAAATTTATTACGTGTATAAAATTGTTGTTAGAGCAGCAGTGAGGTACCTCTACCAGCGCTGGTTGGTTTTAGGAAAAGGCTTCAGCAAAAGCCATTTCACCCAGCTTTTTGCTGCCAGTTCATTTAAAATATTTAAGTAAAAAGGAAGACTGAGAAATCTGCAAGTATCTAACTCCCAGGAACCGGTGCTAACGCCTTCCAGATTTGTTATTTCACACTGCATTGTCATCTCCTCTGGAAATGAAAGCGATATCCATTTGCAGAGGAGCCTCATCAAACCAAGTTTGCTTTCCAAAACTTGCCATTACATCCCAAGAGGAGTCTCAGCCACCTTGTTAACGCCAAATTTACAGCCACCGTTTCTTCCGTGGTTTTGCTAACATTAGAGAAAGTTCCAAACCCACATTACATTAAAAACCCCATGTGGTTGTGACAAAAATCTCAGTATCACAGTCAGACACTGTTTATTCCAGTAGGAGAATGTTTATCCAATCACCAAGACCTTTACTTGGCAAAACCTGACCCAAAAAAAAGTTTCCTACGGAAGGCCAGCTTGTTTTAATCATTTACATTTTTCAACATTATTTGTTCTCACTTTGTATCCAAAGGTCAGAACTCAATCCACTACCCCAGGCAAACTCTGGAATAAATATTATTTTTGTGCACTCTTCTGGAAAGAATTTCACTCCTATTAAGAAAGCTGAAGTACAAAAAAAAAAGAACAAGCAACCAACAAAACCAACCCCTAGATTACCCTCTGATGCATTCAGAGATGCTGCACCATTTCTTTCATGAACAGAAAGCTGCCTCATAGGAAGTTTTTCATGGATCCTGTGCTTTATTACTTAACTGAGTGCCTTACATCATTACAGGCTTTTACTTTCCTAGGAACAGTGACATTTGTTCTGTGAGAAATACACACACCAATATGAGAAACAGTAAAACAAAGAGCAAGGCTAAGCAAGGGCCAGTGGAAATGACAGTTTGAACTATGCCAGCGAGGGCTCCAGTTGCCCATCTCCTCTAAAATGCCCCTTCTGAAATGCACACAGAGGGAAAACTCTGTTTAAAGGTTCAGGCTATTGACTATCAGCATCAGAGAGCACAGCAGAGCATCAGATAGCTTTCTCCTCTAGGACTATAGTGATTAAGACACCGCTTCTCTTATTTACCCTCAAATACAAAACAGAGCTACAGGGCCTTCTCTTTTATGTCATTTACTGATCTGAGCTGGACACTTCAAACACAGACAGTTCAAAAGAAAAAAAAAGCCAGTAGTAGACATCTTGGTCAAGACATTACAGCTCACAAAGATTAGTCAAACTAATACCCAGGCTTGCTGACTGACCCGAGCCCATCTGTGAGCTGCCACCTTGGTAAAGCAAAGCTGCTCTGTAGGGATGACAGCACAGAGCACTTGCACCAAACACCACAGGCCATGCGGAATTTCTGCTTCCCACTGCCTAGAAAACGCTCCTGGTTCTGCCCAACTTTCTGAAACTCTCAGCTATGGAGCCAAATAGGTCAAGTCCCCAACAACTATCACACCCCTAAGAACCAACCCCCAGATGCACTTGAAGCTGCCTGGTGCATTCGGCTGCAGGGGAAGGAGAATTGAACTAAAGATGTCTGGTTCAGAACAGTGGCAGCTGAACACAGAGTTCTACTCATGACCTAGACAGCGCTGCTCTGGAGACCAGAGGAGGACAGGAACAGCTCCAGTCAACAGCTTTTGATCCACTCGTGCCAGAGGCTAGGCTCACACTGCAAAGGAATGGCCTTTACTGAAAATCACTTGGCCAAACCAGCACCTCAGGGCCGCCTCAGCAGATCACACCTATTTCCACACTCTGCCTTCCCAGTTTGCTCCACAGCACTAACTGGATCCCGGGTGAAACGGCACCTTACCCACGTCTATCAGCAATTACAGACGTGCTGGTTTCCAGTGGCTTCAGCTGGTTTTACTCCTAATGCAGCACACCCAGGATCAGCACAAACTCTCTGTATCATTCGAAAACATCCCGGAACGAGGCCAGGTTAAGATATGCACAGCCCTGCCATTCAGATCCACCAGCTCTGCAAGAGAACATCCTCCTAACCACACCAGCAGCACCCCCACACCAAGATGAAGCAGGAAATTATTGAAGGCTGCCTTTTTCTGCCTAGAAACCTCAATCATATCAAATGCCCCCGAGTAGTTGATTTAGGTTCCCTTTAGGAGATTTCTGGCCTATGAGCTGGGGATCAAGCTGCACTTGCAGTTGATACTGAAGGAACTCCACTGAGGTTGTAGAGATCTCCCTGTTTTTCACCTGTCCATTACACCAAGCCTTCAGCAGTATGAAGGCTGTCTCAGCTGCCCAAACGGAAGGGTATTGTTTCTACACTTTAAAATGGCTTGTTGGGTTGTTTTGTTGGTTTGGGTTTTTTTCCAGATGAAGTAGAGACACCCTTTAAATGCGTTACCTACTCATGGGTCAATCAGCACAGCAGGAACTGATTCATGGTACACCAGAAAAAAATAAAGGGAAGGGGGAGGAAACAAGAAAAAAAAAATCAATGACCCTGTAACATTAGGAAGTAAAGGATTCTTTCTGGCTACAATAAGTAGCATAACCTCCCTCAAGCCAAAAAAAACCCCAACCTAAGAATGTTTAGGATTAGTTCAATAATAAATTGCTTATTTTCTTCCACACACACAAAAATCAAAGCAAAGCTCTCTCGCAGATGAACTATTTAAACACTCACAACAGAAAACAAAAGCCCCATCTTGTCACCTTTAAGGAAAGAGAAGTAAACAAAAGAGGGGGTGAGACACACACCAAGAGATTTCCTACAACCTGTAGTAAAATTGCCAAGCCAGTCGATGGATTCTGACAGAACAGCTGCATACATCATTATGTTAATTAAAATTAAAGTCCCATCTACTTAGCATACAAGCAATTCACTGAACCTCAGTGACAAAAGGAAGGAACCATTTCCTCAAAAGAGGCATAATCCCATACAACTTGAACAAGTTGTCTGCTTCTCCTGAAGGCCACAGCATAAAGGAGATAGAGGAGTGTTTAAGAGCCAGCACTGGCTATTTTAAGTAAAACAAAGCACTATCAACTCTAAAACACACACAAAGGAAGTGGTAGGCTACATTACGTCAGCCCTTGCCTCAATTCATAAATCCTAACCGCAAAACAAGACAAATTCTTAACTGCCTTTCTCTGCAACCACGTTTCAAGTGCATAGATGCCATTTATGTCTTAAAATCCGCTATTGAACACCACTCGCTGATGCATCACTTTCAAGCAGCCGCGGAGGGGGGAGGATTGTGTAATCCCAGTCAATTCCATCGTGCAGCCAGATCAAATAACGCTGCGAGAACTGCCTGCCAAGCACCCAGCCTACCAGAGCACAATAAGCACTCAAGTGCTCTGGACTCAAAACCACCTTTCACTGGTCCCAGAGATCTTTATAAAATAGTTTAAACACTACTAAATTACAGGGTTGGAAAAACAAGGAAAAGCTTTTAAATGCTGCTCCTACACAATTCGCAGCTCGCTGCCGAGCATCTGAGCCGCCTGCCTGGTGATATTCGGCGGGCACCAGCGTTCCAAACCGCCACTGCTGCACGAACAAAACCGGGCACAACGGCAGAGGTGGTTGCAGTCTGGAACTAATTGCCCGCAGATTAACGGCTTTACGTTGGGAGAGCGCTGGGCTGCAGGGTTTTAAATCCAGTTGACTTTAAACCGAGTTCCCAGAAGAAGCATATTGGTGGAGCATCTGAAACAACACTTCGCTAGATTTCTGTTCTCCACTTTCCTCTGCTTCGTGCCTAATATTAAGTATAAAATAATAAACCACCATGCATTAAGTCCCCTTGTCAGCTGCCATTTTCATCCCCAATCAATTAAAGCCGCCCCATATGGCTGTAAGGAGGCCATCCAGGCACACAATGCCCCATGCAGTGCGAAGCCACATGTACTCCAGAGGAGCTTAAAACCAACTGCAAAACAAAGCAGAGCTGCTTTCTTCCTCAGGAAACAAAGTGACCAAGCAGGTCTCCTGCCACCGTCTTAAAACACGATCAAACACCTCTAAAAACAACTTACACCACACATCGTACCAATTAGTACTTCAAAGGCATTCCATTTTACCGCGTGAAGTGAAAAAGTACTTGCAGGATAAGGAAAATGCAGTGCTTATCTCCTGATCTCATTTGCTGTGAAACAAGCAACCGAGCCAACAAAACCCCACCGACACACACAAACCCAACAACAAAACAGAAGTAAACACTGCACTCCGTTTAGCTTGGCTGTTTATATTTAGAACACAGGGGTAAAGAATTTGTTACGGAAACTCCGCAGTCTGAGAGCATTCTGAACTTCTTAGGCCGCTAAAAACCCACCTCACCTCCCAAGTGGATCCAACTTTTTCTGGTTAAGAAAATAAATATATCTATCTATATCTGGAGTAACCAAAAGGGGACAAGAGACTGAAGTGAAGCCTCCTCTCCATCCAGGTGTTTGCTGCCTTACCATTGGCTCAGTAACAATCAGCCAACTTTAAGAGCAACCTTTAACAAATTGACCTTCTTGGAAACACAACTTGTTTGCATAAGGCACCGAAGTTACCCCATCAAGTCGGTCCGGACACCCGCTCTGCTGTCAGAGCAGCCCCCGGCCC
>VWZY01009649.1:242909-279332 GCA_013399075.1 Chloroceryle aenea
CTTTGCCGCCCCTGTACGGTAACTCCGTTGGGCCAAACTGCACCTGACCAGAGTGCAAAGTCTCAAGAGTAATGCAGACACACAAACACTTATCCTCCAAAGGAAAAAAAATAACAATAATAAATCCCAATCGCTGTGCACCGGTGGTACCTACTGCTTGTTCCCAGGATTGCCTGTCACTAGGTGAAAACACAAGCTGCCTCAGACTCCTTCCCAGCCTAACCAGAACCTGTGACACAGCCCAAAGGAGTGNTTACGGTTAAAACTTAATTCAAGGACAATGGTCTAAAATAGCTGCATCTCTAAGAGAGCAGAATTCGGCCAGACAGGCAGTTTGCTTTGGGAAGAGGGAAGGGGAGGAAAACAATAAACCAACAACGAGATTAACAAGCTGAGGAATGCAGCAAGTTGGCAAGATTTTAAAATAAATGCTTTTGTGATCATAGGTAAGGATGGAAGTACCAAGTGTAATCAGCTCGGCTGGGATATTGTGACCAAGCTACTCCAGCAAGCAGTGAGACAAGGAACTAGAAACCCAGCTACAGTGTTTAGTCCTGGAAAGGAAAACCAACCAGGCTCAACAATTTTAAGCAAAAAAGTTCGTGTCTGCTAATTTTAGAAATCACCTACACCCCAACTCCCCCCTCCCCAGTACTTCTCCTCTGGTTTGTTTCCTCTTCCCTGTAGGGACCAATACTTAAATTCAGAAGTGTTTTTGTAGAAAATCCCTGCCCTGGGAAACTCCAAACTACAGAATGGTACATTGTAAGCCAAGAATATTAAAACCAAATCCAGTTGTGTCTGCCAGATTTTGCAGTACTTGCGGCAAGACATCAACCTGTTCAGCAGCTTCTTGAATGAATTGAACAGAAAAAGCGACGCAGAACGTTTATTTTACAAGGTATTATCCTAAGAAAAAAAAATCATTTTTTTTTGTCAAGAAAGGTCATATTAAAAAGGAAAAAATACATCCTTGAAAATGTAATATATGGATTTACAAAAACCTCAAAGAAATCATTTGCTCTCAGCCATACATCAAAAAAAAGCAAACAAAATAAAACTCTCAATAGTTAAGTGTGGGCGTGTGGGGAGAAGGGTAAAGCTAAAGAAAAGGAGGGAAGGAAGAAGAAAGCAAACACATTTATTTCAACTCTATCAAAGCAATTGTAAAACAATGGAAGTTTGCCTGTTCTTCCCTCCCTTTTCAACTCAAAGTAACTTCAGGAATGGAAAACTTGATACCTCTATCAACAGCCTGTGGTATGTTTAAACTATTCTAACACAAAGCATGCTCTTACTCCCAGGCTAAAGGAAATGACTGCCAAATGCTTCCTTCACAATCTTCCCTTCAGAGCAAGACAGATTCTTCACCGAGAGGTTCTCTCAAGATACCAAGTACAGCAGAAATTGAACTACCAGATATGTAAAATTTGCGAGGGATTTACAGTCTTTTCTTGAAATCTCAGTGGAGATAGGAAATGTGACTGCAGCTCAGTGTTTTTTTAGTGTAGTAATCACTTGCACATTCCAAGGCTTCAGAAAATTCAATAGACTTTTTTTTTTTATGTGACAATAACCACAGGATGTGACCATACCTATAATAATCTCTCCCTCCAGACGGGGAGATAAGCTCAAAAAACAGGAAGTTTCTACTATAATCTTGAAAAAAATGTTAACAGTCTGAAACCACATGGCTCCAGTTCAGTTACAGGGGGAAGAAACTCGATTTCCCAAAGCTATGGGAGAAGATACCCAGCGTATGAAACCAATTCAGACATTGCTCCACCACAGCCCTCTGCAGTCCCCCAAAGAAACGGCACAAGGGGAAGGTTCTGTGTATCCCTCTTCTTCTCCCTCCACAAATTTCTGAGAGTCAGCAAACAAGACAGCTTCTGTCTCCTAGGAAGAAATAGTATGGCAAAAATGGATCCTTTCCCACGTGACATCCATTTCTGAAGAACCTTCATTAAAAAAGCAGCCATACCAGGAGAAGAATTGCAACCGAGTGTTAGGCACCTATCTGCCTTGGCCATGCTAGAGCCTCTTACCCTTCAAAACTATACCCTTCAAAACTATACCTTTGGTCCTTCTGCAAAATCTCTTATCTCTTTATCAGCTCTTCCAACTCTTCCAAAGTGTAAAATTCACACGTGTACTGCTCCGAGTGCACCATGACCTTCCTACAGGAACGTGTTCCACCCAGCAGTACTCGGCCGCCCGCACGGAAGCTTTCACTGAACTCAAAGGAAGCAGCAGATTGTAGAACGCTACTATCAACCAATTAACGTTCAAAAAGGCCTTCAGAATTAGCTTCACAGTGTTTCGGAGACTGTAGCTGAAGAGGTGGCAATAGTTCAGCGTGGTTTATACCTGCTGATCAAATGCTCTCAAAAAACATGGATCCTGGGGTGTATTTTAACATAAACCAGGGCTGTGCTGCTTCTCAAAACAATTGATGCTTTCCTATCAGCATTCAACATAAAAATCACACAATGAGCTTAAAAATCCCCTTCACGTGACTAAATTCTCATGCACACCGAAGGGACGACTCCATAAAACAAACATTTGTTTAACAAAATATTTACATGCTCTACAGTCATTCACAGCAGAAGCAAACATTCCTGGACAAAAGGAACACACGAGTTCCAGAGCTCGTGAAGGCAAATTTCCAACATAACAATAAACAGCCAGCTTCCGAGCCACTACAGAGAGACATAAGGAACCCCTGAAGAGCGTCGGTGCCCGTTTTTCCCAGCAGGTGCCCTGGTCCAGCTGCAGCATGCCATCTAGTGTCAGCCTCCTAGCAGCGATGTCAGAAACCCCACTGCAAATTCAATTAAACCACCAAGACCATGGAGAGACTTGACTTTGCAACGGCAAATTTGACATCTTCAGTTTTCCCCTCGAGTGCTGACAACAGCCCACGTGGAAGCATTAAGAACACAAACGAAAATCAAGCGCAGAGTTCAGCAACATGGCAAGGAGGTCTTGAAGAGGTTTGGTGCTCACTCCAGCTACCGATTCGATTCGTGAATCGATAGAGGAACCCAAGAACAACAAAAGCCGTGCCAAGTGCACAAAGACCCAGGTCTTCCAACCCAGCACACAGAACCTTTAAGGTGTTCCTTTGTTTGGTCTACGAGCTATTATCTCATTCTCTTCTGAATGCAATCTCGAGGCTTTGACAGGATGATTGACACGAGCTGCTGAATTTTCATGCCAGTGTTCCATCGGAAAAAAGTATACACGCACGCCTCCCAGGTTCATTAATAATCTATTAATAAGGCTTGTCTTAAAGCCTGGCAGGCAACTTCCTCCTGAAATAAAACCTGCTTCTTTGCTTTTTCGGATCTGTACGTGTTGAGAGTGGCATAGCAAGAGATGGAATCAATTTAAAGGCAACAATTCATTTCGGTTTCCTTCCCAGCCACCACAGGCAGTCCCAGAACACACCCCAGGTTATCCCCTGCGCTCCTGGTTAAAGCAACCTCCAGGCATCGTGTTTCAGAATGAAACTTCAAATCACCTGTCAACAACAGCACAGGCACAGGGAACCTCACACTGCTGTAACCACGCGCAGCGAGAGCCAGTGCCCTGCCCTAAACAGCAGACAGAAGGGTCACACTGCACACGCCAAAGCTTCCCGAGGATGCTGCTGTGTAGCACAAGTCACGGCAGGAAAATCGAGTCAAGTAATGTAAAATATATTAAGCAATAATTGCTTAGTCCATTACCCAGTTTACAGGGTTACAAGACGTCAATGCCAACCCCAACTACATTTTTCCAGAGGAGTGGGCAACAAGACAAGCTGCTGCCATTCCCCTCGCTCCTCCTTTCTCAGTGAAATCCACCCTCTGGGATACCAATAACCAGCTTTGCAGGAAGATACATTTTTAAGTGGACCTCACTGGACAAATGAGGTCAAGAAGAAGCCTGACAACCCTGTTAGGTTCAGTTCTGGGATGAATACAGAGTGCCTTTCATGGCTTCCCCTACAAAGAAACCCATCGTTAGACCTCATTTTTAGCAGTTCCTCTAAAGGCTGCAGCTCTAGAAAGGCAGGGGTGTTAACGAGGACAGAATCTGACCTGACTCCCAATAATATTATTATTACCCATTCCAGATTCAACTCCTACCACCTGCCCTCCATTAGGCCAGCTCCAAGGAGGAATGCCCATGTTCTGCTCACTAGCTCCAGGGCTTGGGTGGGCCCGTTTGGTTTGTGGGTTTGATTTTGTTTCAATAACCTTTCAGATAGCACGCTGTTGATTAAACCATTTTCATCCTTCAATGAGTTTGATTCCTATTAGTTCAGACCGCAGAGAAGACATTGATTTTTGCTGCAGTCAGGATGAAGAGAAGTAACAGCTTTCCCAATTAAACAACTGCTCACCCCACTAAGTAGAAAAATATGTTGCCAGCAATCATGTGCAAGTGTCCAATGCTAACAAAGCCAACAGACATGCTTGTTAGAATCTCAGCCTTTACCTGCAGGAAGGAGGGAAACTCCAAGTATTACAGATGGTTCAGCTCCTGTTAACTCTGCTGATAAGAAGCTCTAACACGGAGAAAGGCTCAAAATTACAGACAACTCATCTTCCAGCTCTGAATTACCATCATTATACCACACAAATCACCACGTTGGGCTTCAGCCTACTAAAATAGAAATCACAACCAGAAATGGGCTAGTAGGCTGCTGCTTCTTCACCTCTTCAATGAAGCTTTTACACCAAACAAATCTATACAGTCCTTGCATTACAGCCTTTCACAGAGTTGCACTGTAAATCAAATATTTTACTCCACAGCCTGCAGCTATTCCCACATTTAATAAGTGACATGGGAGACAAGCTTTAATCTCCATCAGGCTGAAACAATTACTATCCTTCTAACCACTCAAGTCAGAGGTAAAAATGACAAGATTTGTATTACCTGATTGGATAGTCAAGGGGGGAAACTGTTCTACTCTTCTAGGGGAAAAAGGCAAAGTGCATTGAGTGCAACAAAAGAGGGGAGCCCAAATAATCACACTCCTTAAATCTGAATGTACCAGGATGACCATGCACTCCAAGACATGAAGCTGTAAAAGAAATGCATCCTTCTTGCCACGGAACAGCAAGGAAAAGGGAAATGTGAACGGACAGTACACTTGCAGATGTAAATACTCTCTGACCAGGAGCTTCAGCTACAGCTGCCAGCCAGGGGACTCTAGTCATTAGGGAAACAGTTGTCATGCTCAGAGGAAAATCCATTAAAAAGCTACTGAATGAAGTGACCTGGAAGTCTGCCCTATAGCTATGCAATTATTGCCAATGCTGTGGCTTTGGGGGTTTAAAATACTCGTCAAAAGGAGTTCAGCTTTTCATTTAGGAAGTGACTTTAACAGCAAGAGCCATGACTGAAAATAGTAATACCTCACCTCTAAAATGCTGCTGGCACTTCTAACACCCTACCCTGGTCACGTGTATATCCATGGATATACATCCTACTGTAACTGGCAATACTGAAAGGAATTCCACGTGCTATCTGCAGCCCTATGCTGCAGTCTAACACTAAGCCTCTAAGAACCATTAGTATTTTGAGGCTTTATAATTCTGTCTAATGAGAAAATGCCCTCCCAGGGAGGGTTTAGGAAAGGATTGCAAGACTATGCAAATATAGGAAAACAAAGCAAGTGTTACTGGGACAGTTATAAAAACCCAGTAATAATAAAAAATAAAAACCTGTGTGAAGTCTCAGTGTGGAATCTGAACATTATTACGTGTTTTACACACAGTTATCACTAGCTGCTAGCAAGGAATATTAAAAAAAAAAGAAAAAAATCACAGCAGGTCAAGACACTGCTTCTTTCTCTTTGAATATATTGAGGTGAACATACAGTATTTTACCTCTTGTCCAAGAAAGGAAGAAAATACCATGAAATTTGAACCATTCACCCTTATTTTTATGCTCTATAAAGGCCTGAAAAAAATACCTTCAACACCCAAATCATTTAAGTCAGCACAGAAACGTTAGGTGTTAGAGCTCAGGTGTTTTGAAGGAATCCCTCCAGAGCTAAATAATTAAGCTGCATCTTCCAGAGGAGCTCTGCAGCCCAAAGCAGTGCTCGTGTTTCCAGTACACCGAGTGTCCCTGTGGCTGGCGAGAGACGCAGAAGGAACGCACAGCGACTTTTATTGCTTTTCTTCAGCAAAACCCCAGCTCTGCAGGCTGGAGAGGGGAGGGAGAGCGCTGTATTGCTTTGGAGTGCCATCTAGAGTCAGCTCCTTACTAACGGCCTCCATCACCAGAGCACTCTTCACCTCATCCAGTCACAGCAGGGCTATCTGCAGGCTGAGAGCAGCTCCAGCAGCTATCTGTAAACACAACAGCATTTCCCAGACACCAGGGGATCAGTGTGTTCTCTCCCAAGTTTACTTATGGGGGGATGTATAGATATGGGAGTATAAATCACATAGTTTACATCATCAAATCATGCCCACTTGGGTTAAACCTCACCACCAACACAAGCCCCTCTCTGTACAACTTTCAGTAAGTTAATTTGAGAGGGTTTCACTCTTGGAATGACACTGAGCATAAGTCAATGCTAGAGAATGCAACTGTTATTAGGACTTGATTGCCATCACTTCAAGAGGCGGGTTCTTCCACCATTATCAGCCTTAAGGAGTGTCATAAACTATAAATTCTGATGTCAGGAACATACCAGCTAACACGAGATGAGCTTCTTATCTGCAACCGCAAGGCCATGGGCATCTTGATCTCTTTTTGCCTACGTATGAACCCTTCTGAAAGATGAGAGTCACAAACGGAATCTGCAGAAACTCCTACATGTTTGGGGTTTTTTTTCCTCTAGATACCAGGTGACTCCTGCACACTCTTAAAAGACCTGAGCAGCCTTAAATCCTTTGATTTTATCAAGTAACGTCGTGTGTCCGTGTCAAAACGGCTCTTTCTTCAGACATGAAAGCTGCAGAGGTACGCTGCCGTTCCTGTGACAGGCTCCGTTAATAGCCAGAAACAGATCCTCTCATTACTTGCCCCATGCTGCTGGCCACTCCAGCTGCCTCCCTTACCGTGACACAAATGAAGCTGTGTAAGTATTCAGGTGAACATTAAAATGTCAGTGGAAAAAAAGAAAATCATCTCCCTGAAATCTGTCCTACAAATGTGCTGAGAGCAAAATAAGACACTACCTCTGATCAAAGTCACTTACAAAAGCCGCTACTTTCCTGTCACTTTGAAGGAGAATTAACTAGCTAACGTGGAATAAAGACCAAGGTTTGTTTCTGAAGATTTCACGTGCAGCCTTCTAAAAGTGAGTCAAGAAGCCACTATTCCTCAGGTTTTTTATATCAGGCTGAGCATGGATTGCAGGAGCCGTTCTTGATCTGTTCCAGCATCGGCCGTGTCTGCGAGATTGCCTCACAGCCATAAGAGCTTTTAATTATTATTTGTAAGTGAATTATTTTAAGGCATAGGATTTCAGTTAATTAAAAATCCACTTAGTTATCAAACTATTATTAAAAGAACTATTTCAGTCTCAAATGGAGGTAAGTTACTGCCACGTAGGAAGGCATCATTAAATTCTCTCTCCCTAATGATAAACTGTTTACTTAAAGCAGGCACATGCAAAAGATAACTCCAATATATATATACAAAGGAGATACACAGAGAGCATCTAATCAGTAACTATTAATCAGTGCAATTATTAGTGATTCATTTCATCCAAATCTGAGCCCTTGGGAGAATTAAAACAAACCAAAGTGCAGAATTTAATGTCTTTTTGGTTTAATTCTCCAAATGAAGCAGACTCACAGTCGGACGACTGAGAATAGTGAACAACTTCTACAACATCAGCAATTTCTAGGGAGCTGTGAGACAACCTAAGTTTCTAACCGAGGAGGAGGAAGGTGTTTCCTTCACCCTCACCACCATCTTCATCCTCCAGTCCAAGGAACACATTTTCCAGTTTAGAAGCAAGTAAAAAGTACAAGGTTGTGCTCTTGAGCTTTACTCACATCTCATACTGGAGAGCTATCTGCTGTTTCAGAAAATCTATGATTATCCTTCTAATCTTTCTTGGAGAGGATACTCATCCTTCATCTAAGGAGATTCAGAAAGATCTCTTGAGGACCCTGCTTTTGGACACAGGCAGTAAGAACTCGAAAGGCAGTAAGAATTCAGGGCTAATTTCACACACCCATTTCTTTTCAAGTAAATCATAGGAGAAATGAGGAGCTAAAGCAAAAATTATTTTTATTATTAAACAAGCTCAACGTAAAGCCAAAGAAGCAGAAGGAAATCATTTCTCTCCAACAGACTAAGTCATTGCCAGGAAAATAAAGGTTCGGGAGGAAAAAAAAAAGGTCAGAAAAGTTTCTCTGCAATACAGACAGGCACAAACTAGCCTACAGAAAGACATAATAAGCCTCCATCACTAATTGTCTTCCACGGAGATATTGGTGGCAAGAGGAATGTTCAAAATAACAGCTGCTCTTGCAATTGCCCAACACATACAAGTCAAAACCCCCTCAACTTCACAGCCACAACAGCTCTCTGATAGCTAACAAAACCAGGCAAGGCTGCTCAGCCTGCAAAACACACCCCTCGGAAATCCTAGCACACTCAGGGCAATTAAAAGATTTCAGCTGAAAGCTTAAGATTTCTGTGAAAACTCTGCACGCAATTGTTGTTCTTGGTTTTGATCAAGATACCAAACTAGCAGCTACCCACACAGCACTTCTTACCAACAGCTAGACGTGGGGGGGACCACGACACACAACAAAGGCAGTTTCTGTCCGCTGGTTGACATTACCTTCCCAAGCCCTAAGCATAATGGTGCAGAATGTCATCTTTAGCAATTTCCTGATGGAAATAACTGCCAGGCTATGTAAAACATTGCTGGATTAATGATGCCATTTGCAAGATACTGGGGTTTGAGCTACCAAAGCTGTAAAATCACAGCTTTTAAGGTCTAAATGAAGTGTCATATACGGCTAACCTATCTCCTAGATGACTTCTGTTCACAGCTCTATAGTTTCACACGTAAGAAGTGTGCAGTTTTCTAACAGTTGTCAGTGTAGGAAGCAATGGGGAGTTTTAAGCCGGTGCCTCCGTACACGTCTACTTCCCTTTGAACACCAAAATCAACAAATAATAGAGAGCAGTGGCTAAAATCAGCATCTATTGAAAGCCCAATCTAGAGCCTTTGATAGCCACACGGTTTTTACTACATCTCTCCGTACAGATTCCCTTTTCAGAAAGGCTCAGCAGTCTGCCCATTGCTTTAGCATAACCTGTTCTTTATCAGACCCACGACTGCTCCGATCCGGGACACGAGCAAACCGCTGCGCACGTAGAAAATATTACCTGCAAGTCAACGGGAGAGAAGTAATCTTGGCAGCTTTCCCATCTTTTGCTAAAGAGCCTTTCCCCAGACCTCATTTCCCTTTCACTTGACCAAAATAGCAAGATTAAGGTAAGCCATTTACAGCCAGGAAAACTAAAGTGTCTTACACGTTATTTTTAACCAGCTACACAGAATTTAAAAACATCTTCAGAAATTATGCCGTGGCTTTCAGCAGCAACATTTATGCCTCCCACAGCTAAAGTCTGCGCATTTTCTCCCTCCCTTATATTAATGTGTTTATCCAACCATAATTCCATTAGTATTATGTAACACAGGCAATCTTCTTAGGCGTTTAATGATTATCTCCCAGCAAAACTAACACGCTGCACACCTACCTTGAGTGGAGCAGTGTTATCTTTCGAGACTTTGCTGACATACAAGAAACTGCCTGATGTAGAATTAAATTGACACCTTCACAGATCCACCCATATTCTTCACCAAACTCCCCCAACAGAACCACACCGGCCAACGTCACCTTCCCCTCACACTCCTAACATACTAATGGGAAAATGATTACAACACTCAACGAAAATAGAACCTTAAAACCACATTTCATGTTTGTCAACTGTCTACCTCTCCTGCATGCTGAGCAGAATAAATACTATTTGCAGTTATGTCTGTAATTTGACATTAATTCCTTAATCTTCTTAAGTCAGGGCAAGCTTGTAGATCATTAGGAGGTTATTTAGAAGAGCACACTTCAAGTACTACAAGAAGTGTATATTTTATTAAGAAAAGAAGTTAACTCAAGTTTTGTATTTTGTCATTCATACACCTGAAAAGAAATCAATCTCCTTTGGGAAGCAATAAAAAGATACACTATGAACCATTATTGCTGCGTAATCCTCTTTGGTGCGGTACAGTATCTGGTAACAAGATTGTGCAGCTTTCACATTGGATCAGCAAGACTGTGACCTTTCCTGACAGTTATTCTAACTAATATTAATGCTACAGACGTGGCCTGTGCAGCCATCTTCCACAGACGTGCCCTCCTGTATGGACACCTCATGGATTAGTTTCCACCGTCTGTCACCACTTGTTTCTTCCTTGCATCAAAAAGTAGATGGCTGGGGCCCAGCCATCACTTCTCCTGCCCGTGCAGCAGCAGCAGCCTGCACGAGAAGCAGCCCTCACCACAACCCCCTGGCCTTGCTGGTCTTTGCTGCACATCTCTCCTGTGGAAGAAAGAGCAAAGAGTCTTCACTAGGCCTTTGCAATCCACTGACGGGGACTCTGCCCAGCCACAACTGGTGCTTAGCACAACCTTTTCTGGTTAGATCAATTCTCTTCCAATGCACACAAACACTCAGTGGAAGAAACTCCCTTCGGCAGAAATAATTCCACGCCGGGTGGCTGGCAGAAAGAAGGCGTGATGGTCCTTCGACTCCAGGCTAAAACAACCCACACAAATCTCACTGGGAAGCATTCTGTCTCTAAAAATAAAGATGCAGAACATCCCATCATGAGTTCCCCAATATTTCCCCAAAAGAGTCCTCACAACACACCAGTAGTGCATGACTACAAACCCATAAACTATGTCAGAATTACCACAGTTAAAAATATAATTGCAGTGAGTCTGGCCCTGAAACATAACCAAAAGAAAGCCCTGACCTTTCCCTGAGTCACGGCCACTCGTGGAGATGTGTCACCCATCCAGATTCCCCTGCAGGTGCACGCTGGTTTGATGTATGGCAGGAGGATTTTATTTTAAGCAAGCAGCAGTATTCATTTCAAGAGCAGGTACTTCTCAGCCATTGCAGCCCTGGTCTGCTGCAGGGTGTCTGGAGTCCCTAGACAGAGCCTTCAAATTAGCAGAGAATAAATTTATACGAGGACACTCAGACAAACTTCCCCAAGCCAGTCCCGATTACTGCTGAGATAGTAACTGATCCTGGCCAACACTCCATCCACAAGAACACCTGCTGTAAGCCATGAGCAAGAGGTAATTCCAGCTGAGAAAAGCCACCCTCTTCTGGAAAGGTAAAAAGTTTGAAGAACTACTTTTCATGCATTTCAGGTCTGTGTGCCAGTTGTGGTTAAGAACCCAATAACTTTGGTCTTTCAGCCGATTAAGAGCCAACCGAGGTGCACGTGCTGCAATTTCCATTTCTTAGAATGCCTCGAGAAGATGGAGTGTGATCAATGCCACCAACCAGAGGACATTTTTTACCCCCCACCAGACAGAGGAAAGCAATCCGAGTTATTACTTAAGGCAGCAAACGAGTGTGACTTTGTGGTTCTAACAAACTGCTGATCCTCCTTAGCACGTACGGCTCTGCCTTTTCCTATTTTGGGGGGTTTATTTTGGGGTTTCTTTCACAGCTTATTAAGTTTTGCAAACAAAAGCAGTTGTGCTCCTGCCAACAGACTATCACGTTTTATTAGCACCAATAACTGCACCACATCTACATCCTTACATAAATAACAGGCATGAACTGAGGCGTCTTCCGGCAATTGCAGGAGGAATTTTCCCCGGACCAGCTGCAGACAGGCTGTAGCATTTTGCAGAGCATAGCAGGATAGTGTTTTCATCTGCCATGACAGCTGAGGTTGTGTAGATACCAAATACACAGTAAGTGCAGCAAGCGCTTCTTTTAATAAACTGCCACCGAAAAAAAAAGTATGAAAAAAAAAAAATGATTCAAGCTGAGGACATATTGATGGGTACAAAATCCTCGAGGCATTATGCAGCTCACACAAGCTCATGGATCAGTATTATTGCAGCAACCAGTAGCCGTCAGAGCCAATTACCCCAGGGACTTTCCTGGGTGAGGACTGGGTTCTACAGACGCCTCCTGTAACTGTCGGAGGCTGCACGCGCCGGAGAGAGGAGGGAGTGCTGGAAATCTGTCACAGCCAATTACTGCCAATGTTTTATTTATGTCAGGATACACCTGATCAGTGAACAATAAAGCCATTTTATAAAAGATGATTACAAAAACAGAATGCAAAATGGCAACAACTGGTAGAAAAATTTCATTTCTAGCTGAAGGCAGCACGCGCGCCTGCCACCGAGGAACGCGGGAAATAAATTCCCGATGCCGAAGCGGTGACACAGAGAGGATTTTAAAGCCTTTGACTCCAAATGTAGAGTGCGTTTTTCCAATGCTCTGACAAAAGGCTGATTTGTCTATAACCTGGTTTCGAGACAGGAAGAGGCAAGTCAATCTACTACAATGGATTTGAGGAATTAAATTTTATATGGAAGGAAGCCAGGGAGGGAAAAGAAGGGAGCGGGAAACACTGACATGATATGGAGGTTAAGTGCACAGGAACAGCTTTTTCTGTGCTACATCAGCCTTTATTTCAATTGTCCAACTGAACTGACAGAAGAAAAAGGTTATCTACGGGAAAAATACAGAGATTATAACAGCCTCCAAGACTTGAGAACCTGCTTTGTACTTACCTGTCTTCAACTTCCAATATACCACCTGAATTTTAAAGTTAAGCAGATTGAAGCTTAAAGCTGCCCCTTTAGCCATGGCACTCAACGTCAGATCCCAAATAAAATACTGATACCTCCCCCCAGTATATAAACTGTGGCGAGTATTGCTCTTGGCAATTTTCCACTCACTACCTTCAAGAAGCGGGCATCCTACGGAACTCTTCAGAATGAAGAGTACCATGTACCATGACCCTTTCCCAAGCCTTCAGAAGGTGAACGCAGCTCAAGAACCACACTGGCCAGCTCTACCTGCCCCAACACCCCCCTTGGAGGCTGAGGAAGCTCAAAGATACAGGAACCAAAAAAAGCAAGACTCCATGTACCACCTTCAAAGGTATCAACACGGACAAGAGTATCTGGATGTGGCCTTCCCTGGGAGTAAGGCTGTAAGGAGTACAAACAATAGGCATTTCAGACCTGAGAAAAGCATGAAAGGAATGGCTGTTAGGTGCCAAGCTGAGTATTAGATACTTGGATTCCCTCCTCCCTTCCGCATATGGTGCATGGAACATTTTTCAAATGGTCTTTTTGTTCCCAAGTCAGACACTGTGCGAGTGCAGCCGCAGAACAAGAGGGCATTTTACACAAAAATACACCCTCTAGTTGGAGGTTTCTGCACACTTTGGTATATTTTTTTAAATAATCTCTCCTGGAGCTATTAGAAGGAGATATATAGCTTACTGTTTTAATAGAGCTAAATGAAAGAGGATCAATATTATTTTAATTTTTAAAGGTCTGTTTATGAAATGCAATCATCCCTCATTAAAAATGCAAGCTGTGCTTCACAAGAGGTTAGTGTAAATGATTCATAGTTTGATATCTCTCCAGTATAATCATCCTCTCTCAGGAGGGCCCAACGGATGCTCCACCACAACACTCAAGCTGGTATTATTAAAAAAATAATAAAATAAAATTTTAAAACCCACACTTGCCCCTGACCAAAAAAAAAGGACAAAAAAATAAAAAATCCTGCTCCCCATGCTTCATCCCAGACCCCCAGAGATCTCCTGTGTATGTATTATCAGATGGTTGCCTATTTGGATCTGTGGCTAAAAGAGATCGACCAATCCAGCCACAGTTTGGGGTTTTTTTACTACTTTGTGTAAAACCCAGAGAAAAAAATATCACAATAATGAAAATTCCATACACATATACTGCATCAGAGAAACACCTCTGATGAAGAAAGAAAAAAGAAACACCAAAACACCACTACCACCCAAACTACCACCACAGATACCACCCTCATGGTGGGAGAGGATGGGGAAGAACAGAATAATAAGCTATATTTCTTCAAATTCACTTACCTAACCTGAAATTTCAGTAAGATTACTGCCATTCATTAGAATAAAAAGAAAATTTACCTTCAACATTAGACTTCAATAGGTTCTGAAGATTGAAATCTTCAAAGCCAAGCCCATACAACATTAAATGCAAGACCCTTCTATTTAAAAACACTAACTGCTGCTAACTGTTTCAAAATAGCAGCATCTGGCTAATTATAACACGAGGTTTTAACTAATAAATTCTTAATTATTAAACTCCAGTGTTCAAGTTCCTTCACAGAAAGAAACCAGCATTCCATCCCATCAATCACAGCCACTCCGAACGCACCAGCTACAAAGGACTCGGGTGACAGGAATCCCTGTTAAAAAGCTCACCAGCTGCTACATTAAAGCACAGGATATAATGCTCACATTAGGACCATGCCTGCAGAAGAAGTGGCCTTATGAGGTGCTATACACAGCTCTACACACAGCATTATCTGGCTCCCAGGTATTTCACCTCGCTCTCCACACCCGCCCAGCGCAGCAGCTCTGCTTGTGCCCATTACAAGACTATCTGCCAATAATTCCCATCTTGATTCTTTTCTCTCCAAATCCATGCTTTTGAATTTAATATCACTGTGCTACCATCATCCAGCCTATTTATGTATGTGATGCTGAAAATATATTGAATCAAGGGGATATTACACACTGTAGTGTCTGAGCTCCTGAAGTTCCCCGGAGAATACGGTCGGTTTAGGCTTTAATACCTGACGGGGACACCCCTCCCCTAAACAAAATAAAATCAGAAATAGAGCAGATCTGACAGAATATTTTACAATGGAGTTGCACAGTCTATGCATTCAATCGCTCCGTTTCCCAGAAGATTCATTACAGTTACATTAGAAAGTCAAATCAGGCAATTCTGCAGTCTGGTGAAAGCTAGCATATGAAAGCAGGTTAATACAAAAGAATTTCATTTTAAATAGAGGACATTTAGGACTTTTAAAAGCAACATTATGATAAAAATTTCAGGGTGTTTGTTCTGGCTTCAGAGCATGCTTTTCAAGTCTTGTTTCAACGGCGTGGCTGATTTTCTAAGGGAAGAGGGAGGGGATGTTAGATCTCCAAGGTTTGCCATCTTAATTACCCTACACGTTGCTAAGAACCACACTGCAGCTACACTCCTCTACTCACCAGCCAGCGTGGTGGTAGCAACTCTCAGCAGCACAAATTCCGGATGCGTTAGGCTGTGTATTACACACTAACTCACCCCTGGGGACTGCATTTTAGACAAAGGTATTATTAAGTACAAGACACAACCCATTTGAAGCTTTCTGCTTACCTTACAACGGGTGCATTCTCTGTAATTATTACCACTTAGAACCTTGCCTCCATTTCAGCACGTAACATGCAGATAGGGAATGTAATTACTTACTAAACTAATAATGGGAGAGTTGATTGACGGGATAGAAGATGTGTTCAAAGCAGCATTAACTTAAGAGTAAAAGCTTATCTGAACGAAGCCAACTCATTTTAGAGCAATCCTTCACTATAAACAAGACACCTACAAACACACAAGCCATGTACACACGCAGTTACAACCCAGAGTAACCCACCCTACGGTGCACAACAAGCAGTTGTCAACAGCAGCGCCTTTGGCAGCGTTAAAGATGAACTTCATGCACCCCTGCCTACGTTTAATTTAATACAAAACCAAACGCAGTCAAAACATCTGGTGCATTATTGATGGTTAGAAGGATAAATTAGATGTGACATTTCGGAGGAGCTCACGAGATACTCTGCTTGGAGCCCATACTTAAAGCGGGAGATGTTCATTTGTTGCTGATTTCACATCTTGTTGGAAAAAACCTCATCACGTGGAGAACAGACTTGATGGAAGGGGACAATAGGGACACAGGGTCATGTGACCCCTGAACAGAGACTGGGGAGTGAACTCACCTCTGTGCAGCACTACTACAGCAAGCCCCACAACAAGGCTGCACGCCAGACGACGCTGTATGGCGGGTATAAATACACTGCAGTCAAACTAAGAACTGTGCTTCCCTTTAATTTCTCACATCTTGACTCAAGAGCTGTACAAAAAGTTATTAAAATTAATGGAAACTATCATAACTCTGTCTTTTTTATTACTGGTAATATTCCTTCTAAAATATTAGTCTCCTTGGCTGAACCAGCATGTCTTTTTGAAAGTTGCCTTTGAAGATCAGAAACTCTTTAGCATAAGAAGTGAAACATGCAATCATGTTAATTTGACAAGGTAAAAGAGGAAAAAAAAAAATCACTTCAGCTTCGTATTTCTGAAACGCAAGCTATTCTTGCTTTTTTTTTTAAAAAAAAGGCATTTTTCTTTCCTGCTTCCCACTACAGTAATTGAAGTGAGAATGTAACAAAAGCTTTTCCTACTCTGAACGTTTTAAAAACAAAACAAGAAAGTATGGCACTTGGCAAGTGACTTAAGTAAACACTTCCTATCTTAAGCACAACTAGTAGGTTACAATCGATTGCTGAAGCACAAACAACCCCAGCAACCTTTCCTCGTTTGCATAACACCGCAGTAAAATCCATATCCATACATATTTACACACCCCTCTGTGGAGGAGGGAGCCAGAGGATGAGCACATGTTTTGTAAACAAGAACCACCAGCTGGCATTTCTCACTCTTCCTCCCCAAGTTTAAAGCAGCTGCCTGCCCAGCCAGAACCCCCTCCTACCCAAACTGATTTGTCAAAAGCAAAAACAAAGCATCCACACACAAAACTTGGTTTTGCACAAAACCTAAAAACCCCAAGAACTTCAGGAGCTGGCAGAAGCACTGTGGGTTTCCAGTACTCAAGTACAGCTCACGCTAACCCCTCGTGCATGGGAATGTCACACTCTTGAATCATTTGTTCCTCTTTCATCTGCTTTGCACCAAGAAAAAACAGGTACTGCCCTTGAGAGACTCTGAATAGCCTGTTTCTCCCTACTCCCAAGTGCCAGCATGCCCTCACTGAGCAATCCGTGTTTCCATGACTGTTTGGAAATCCTGAGGACTCTGGCTGCAGTCAGAAGCGGGCTCTGGACTGCAGAGTTCCAGCACCACACGCCTGCAGTGCTCAGCAGCACTGATACCTTTCAGAGCTACCCCGTGGACCAAGCTAAATGGCAAGACTGAAGACTGAAGACGATGCTGGTCCACAGTTAGATTTGTGTGAGGATACATTCTGCAGAATATTCCTTCTGAAACCAGGAGCTGTACCCCTGTCCACAGGTTCACCTTGCCTGGGGACAGGTATCCCCGTTTTACAGGCATGTAAAGCACCACACACCAGTGCTGAAGTCACCAAACAGATAAACAGAAATTCTGTGCTTGCTGTGACTGCTGACTCTCCGGTGCTCGTTCAAAACTGAACACTCGACTCTGACAAAAGGAACCATTTACAGAAGTGGCGACTAACCTCCTTTTCATAATTGCTCACTCTTTTTTTAAAAGCATGTTCCTCTCCCTTACAGTTATAGAATTATTTCAAAAGCATGAACCCATTAAACATTTGCCTCAGTCTGCCCTCAACAATAGCCTCGAGAGATAAAAATTCTCATTCATTTCAACAGAGGCCCTATTGATTCGGCTGTCACAGAATATGACTATTTTCTCCTCATGCTGCTTCAGAACAGAGCATTCTGTCATGGAGCTATACATTTATTTCCTTTCCTGTCTCCTCACAAAAGCTTTGTAGCAGTGGTTTCTCTCTCACACCCCACCACCCTTCTCTACCCCAGACGACAGCTTTCAGCAGTCAAGATGCAGATAAGTCTACTCCACACACACCAATACCCAAGGGAGTTCAAAGCTTTAATCTGCAGGCACTCATACCCAAATCAGGGCGAATACCAAAACTCTCTTCACTACCAGTTTCACATCATCCAGTAAAAACATCCAAGAGCCTAAGGGCCAGCTGGAGGTGAACTGCCCAGCTTACAGAAACCACCCACTGCACCACACAATGCTCAGGGCTCTCCAGAAAACAAGGTCAGATGATGACTTCTTCTTGGCAATTCTGTAAATGTGAAAGACTCCAGGCATGATGCTTGGCTGTCACTGCAAAGCTGCCAAGTTGTATTGGAACTGGGGAGTATCGACTGCATCCTGTCCCTTGAATGTCAATGACCTGATCCTTCGAGTCAAGTCAAGTGGAATTGCCATTTGCAATGATGCAGTCAGCTGAAGAATCCGTGTCATGGTCACAGAAGCTGAAGAACTGCTGTTTAGGAAGGCAGTACTACTCCCCACAACTGGCTCTAGCCAGGGGCATCCTTCAGCCAGCCTCCATACCCATCACGACCAGGACTCTCTAGTCCCTACCACTCATGCAGGCACGTTGTTTCCAGGAAGCAAGCCACAGCAGACAGAAAAAGGTATTTCTGTGAGTGAGAAAACCAAGCACCTTCTGAGACACTTCTGACTCTTAGAGGAGAAGGGAGGCTGTTACTACACAAGATCACAATCCAATCTTTCCTTTTACCTCCACAGATACCTGGGAGGTGCCTCACCATTTTTTTTTCCTAAAAATCCCCTAAAAAAACCCAAGGTATTATAAAAAAAAAATTAAACATAAAAAAAGCAAAACCAAACCACCCCACCTAGATGAGACCTTGAGTTTCTACAAGCAAACAAGCTCACCACCATCGTGCTCTTTCATCCATACCTCTCAGGCTTGACTAGTCACAGTTAACCAAGACAGATGAAGACAACTAAACACCCAGATCCACCCCCTACTGCACTAAACCAAACCTCCTGGCAGGATTAAAAGCCCCACTCAGCACTAGCAATGCTTTCCCCACCCACAAGTTTAAAAATTCCTTACTTGCAAAACCAGGGGATTTATGGTTTTTGTTCCACTTCTCCCCAAATACTTCACCCAGCACCACTGGTTTAAGTTCTATTGCTCTGTCATCTCTTGCTACACTCAACTTCACTCCAAATGCTGAATTTCCCCTTTTGATTTTTGCCAGTGTTTAAGGTACTTTGCATTCTTCCTTATCAAGGAGGGATATTTCATTTTGTTTGATTTTTTACTTTTCTTTTTTAGGTGAAACATTTCATTGGACACTTGGTTCCTACTCGTGACAGTTTACCACCCAGAAGTATTTACTTATCAGTCGACAGTACAAGCTAAAAAAAAAAAGCCTAGGGAAGGGAAATTGCAGGAAGACAGATGGGGAAGCCTGCATCGAATTAAAACTAGAAGAAAGCTACATGATAGGCACTTTTTGTACAAACTGCTTGCAGAAGAGCAAACAAACTAAGCAGAAAGATCAAAAGCCACAATTCAGAAGAGATCTCCCTGCTGAGTGGGCTTATTCAGAGCTTGACATTGAAAAGCAAGAGCTGTTATTACGAGTTTCTACAAAAATCAAGCAAGTTTTCAGAACCAGGGAAGCCACGGGGAGTCACTGCAGATATTTAACCACATCCCACCTCACTGGTGCAGTCCAGCCAAGCAGATAAGCTACTACGAAACCAAAAAGAAGGTTTTGGGCATTGATTTTAATTTGGCCTCTCAAAGACTAACTATCCAATGAAGCTTAAAGGCAACCTGAGCAAACCCCTGACTTCGTTAAGAGTCAGGCTCTCTCTGGTACCTGCTTCCCCCATTGCAAGGTAGGGGGTGAGAACACCACGAGAAGTACAAAAGGGAAGTATTTTCCACCACCACCTACTTCTGCCAGCACTCAATTCGATGCCACCATCAGGTTGCAGTCAGCTAAAACACCCACAGAATGAGTGATCTTCTGTGCACCTCACAAACCTTAAACCTTTGACCGTCCACTTAGATTCAAGAGGAAAAAAAATCAGTTTGCTAATACCATGCAGCAGTCCTGAAATATCTCCCACTGATTTAATTTCTACCACTACAGGGACTAAATAAAGACATCAGAATTCAGACTAAATATTTCATAGAGCTTTCAGTTGGACCTGAACACCTTTTCAGTGATCCTCCAGCTCCACTTTTGTTACAATGCTGCACAGTGCCACCTTCAGCTCACTGCAACAGAGATTCTGTCAAGTATTGTGACATTTCAGCTTCTTCAATAGTAAGCACAAGCATTCAATGAACCCACAGCATAAACTCAAGTTCTCCTGTCGATGTGAGATATCTGGGGATGGGATAAACTAATTCCAAGAGCTCCATGAAGCTCCTCAGTTTCAGAAGCCAAGAGTGACAGTATCAGAACTCTTCATGACCTTGCTGCTACTGCCATGGACAATCCCTCTGCACTCCCTGCCATCAGAGCCACTTCATCTTCTGCAGTAGCCAGCTCATAGTCCTGCCAAATTCAAATCTTTCCAGTCCTAGCAGAACACTCTCACAGCCTTATAGATCTCCTCCTAACCCCTCTACTCTCCTAATCCTCAGAAGAACTGTTTTTCCAGCATCCTGAAGAGCTCTGGTGGTATATAACTCACACTTGAGCACTAGCATATGGCTCAAACAAGCATCAGATTGTTGCGTGGTTTTCACATCAGCCCTCAATCCCTGGGTTCCTAACATCTGCCTTTCATCTGTGATCTCATTACACCTTTCTTTCCATTTTACTAGTTTAATTTCATGTGCTGTTTACTTGATCTTGAGCATTATTTCACTGCAGCCAAGGGACATCACGCTCCTTGTTTCGCTGAAGCTTACAAATTTCTGCTGTTTTCTTGCTCACATACAGATTCACCTAGGTATAGAAGAAAATTGCTCATACAGTTTATTCCCCTTGACCAGTTCTTCTTTTTTTTAAAAAAAAAAAGCTTGAAAACAACTGCAAAAGGTTTAAGAGTGTACTGGAAGGTGAGGGGGGAGAAAGATGTATCAATATTTAATCTACTGCTAAAAATGTAGCATCAAAGCTGCATCAGGATGGCGTAATGTTGCAGCTGGTTCCATTCTCGTGTTCTTACATTAAGAAGCCAGATTCCCCTTTTGCATTATGTATTAAATAGTACACATTTTAGAATCTCAAAAAATAATCTCTAAACCTTGCTAAGCCTTGATAATTGAAAAAAACCTGCATTTAAAATCTCCCCGGCTAGACACGCGTGAAATACAGAATCCAAAGAGCTGAAGTTAATATCTGATCCTTTCTTCTGATGCACACCCCCGGCCAAGCTCACTCCATCTGGAAGACAGGGTGATCAGTGTAATAAGCCTCACTTCAAGCATGCCTGCATTCTTCATGTTTGAGCAGAGTTCAGGCTTGCTCTCCACAGATTCCTTTACGGAGAGAGCTGCCAGCACGCGGTGAGCAGCTACCACGGACCGACTGCCCACCTGCAGGAGCATCCCAACCAAACCTACAGAAGCTCTATTTCACAACACTGATGCATTCAGCAGAAGTTCAGCAGTGACCAGTGGGTTTTGCAGGTTGCTACAGACAGGAATTGTGCTTTCACAGTTCAAAGCAGAACATTAGGAATGGTCACTGCTTTATAAGCTTTGAAATTCAACTCACGCGCATCTCGCTTAATACGTGACCTCTCAATACAGTTCGTGTAGCACAGAAAGGCTTGCTGGAAATTCAGTAAACTAGGCCCATGGTTGCACCAACAACAACACAACCATCATTGCGGGGCAGAAGGGAAGCTGGACGAAGATAAATGGGACATTCTGTTAACAGAATACACTTTGGCAACCAGAGAGCGATCCAGATTAGGATTCTCAATCATCTCAAACACCTCCAAATTTGAGATCAGTGTATTAGCGTGGGGAAGAGCTAGTGGTAATGCCAAGCTTCACAGTCATCCCCAGTTTGAAACAGTGGGTTTAGCATTAACATCACACAACACTGGCCAAGGCTGCTCCGACACCGGCTCAAATCCATCCACCTGCTGATGCATCTCCTTCTCCCCCAGCCCACGCCAACTGGAAGTACAAGGGAAGTTCTTGTTGAAAATGGGACGGGTAAATATTTTTCAGAAGACAAACAGAGCAGAGTAGTGCAACACAGAACGTGATCAAAACTGGCTTGGCTACATTCATCAACAGATTACTCCACAAACATTTATCCTACAGATCACCTTTCAAAACAACAGGTCACATTCCCACAGTGTATCTAAGTGTTTGCCATATTGTCTTCTGTATTTGTTTTTCCTCGTTGTAGCTAAAATACACCCAACTGTAGCTAAAAGTTCTACAACCTGCCTGGTCTCCATTATTAAAAGCTAACCAGATGTTTACTCCAACTGTAACATCATTGTTTGTCAAGCTTCTAGGAGCTGTTTGTATCAGCACAGAATGGATGCCGTTCACTCCCGTGCTGGCGGATGAGTCAGAAAGCAGAACAATGAAAGGCATTCAAGCACAGCAAAACTTGCTAATGGATTTTGATAACAGCAGAGAGACACCCACTGTATTCCTCGGTACTGCTGCAGTAACGAAGCAGATCCTCCTGGGCAGGTCTGGGTGCCCACGGCCGTACCAAGCACTCGAGGTTTATTTCATCACAGGATTCCTTCAACACCTTTCTTGCCTTGATGAGCTGACCAACAGATTTACAATGGAATCTATCTTCTCCAGAGGCTGCTCCTCTGTTCTTTGTGCTCAGCTGTGCCCTCCGTGCTTTAAGTGGATTTCCATTCTTGAATCAAATACTCAGTGGCTCGCACCATCAAGAGCATCAGGATAAAGTAAGGGCAGAGAAACAGTGAAAAAAAATATTCTTCGACGTGGTATTTCTAAACAACTAAACACTGCATTAAAAATATAAGAATAAAAATAAATAACAAGACAATGACTCCAAAATAGGGCTTAGTTTTGTCAGCTACTGTAGATGTTGAAATTCAGATGCTTGCATTTTCCTTGTCTGCCATTACTGGCAAATTAAAGCTACCAACAAATGCTGCGTAGGCAACAAATAATTCTACCAACGTGCCAACAATCACTTTAATCTCTCCCACTTAGCAACTTGTGAACTTTTTATGAACATAATCTTCTGGAAGGCAACTGGTAATACAAGATAATCCCAGTACAAGTTTTAATTAAAAATACAAACTACATCTAGCTCTACGCTTACCAACTCTTCCGTGCTGAAAAAGCCAGAGTGGCTATTATTAATAGCTCTGTTGATCTGCCCAGCTGAAGTGCACAGAAACAAGGGAAAGAAGCATTCAACAGACCATTTCACACTGAAAAAATCGTTTCTGCAAATTATAACTTGCCTTAGCACAAGCATTACAAAAACAACCCCTATTTTAAACAGCTGAACCGAAGCACACTTGCAGAGTTAGGGATCCTACTCTTTAAAGGAAACCCAGCACCAGATTATCCATTGTTACAGGCTACACTGGAATTAGGCTAAAAAAATTCTAAAAGCCTTTCTCCTGCAAGAAACATAGGATTTGAGTCACTTGGCTGTCAGATGGAAGTCAACGGAGATTTCATTTGAGCTTTCAATGCCAAGAACCTTATTTGACTGGACATAAAATACACTTGCTATTTTTAAACATACCACATGTAACCATTTAACCAGAGCCCTGTAATTCAAACTGGGGAGCTCTTTTCACATTAAAAAACTGATCAGAAGACAGGTCTTCACAGTTCTGTTTAAGTGTTGGCTTCTTTCCACAAATACATTTCGCACTCCCAAGCTCCCTTAGTAATCATCTCCGCAGCTCTTTTCCCTTCTAAACCCAGTTAGGAATATTTTAAACTGCCTGAAAGCCTCTGGAAACTTTTCTATGCTTACCTTGACCCCAGCTGCTGCCTCACACCTCTGGCAAGTCCAGTCAGACCACCACAAAAGGGACACTCCCCAGGCTACGCGTGCGTCCATCTCTTCGCTGCTCCGTCCAACACCAGTCAAGTCCAAGGTCTCACTCCAGCGTTTTATGTGGTGCCAACAATCCAGCTTGTCACTAATGCAGAAGTGGCACTTCCCTGTATCCCAAACCTGAATGGATCTCTCACCTCAAAGCCTTCAGCCGTGCAATTCTAAGCTTTCTAGTTATTCAGTGACCACAGGATTTCTCACAATATAAACACATCCATGATGAGCTATCCCGACATACACAGAGTGATGTGTAGGGCAGCTGTGGCATTCTTCTCCTGGAGAAGCACACTGCCCAAAGCAGCAAGATTTTCACCCAGTCTCTTTCTGGATTAGGCTGTGCCATGATGAACAGCACTATACGGGCTCTTTTCACACTGAGAAAATAGCAAAAAGTTCCATGTTGGTGGAGAAAAAAACAAACACAAATGTGCACAAACGAGCAAAATTAAATCTTGTAATCGAATGCAGATCTCTTTAAATGTGTTTCAGCTAGGACACTTGCCTGAGAACTAAATGCAGAGCAACTATTTTTTGCCTGCTACAAGAGACCATCAAATTTTAGACACAACTGAATGAGTTACCACTACAGAGAAATGTGGGTTTCCTCAAGCTCAAGATCATCAAAACAGCCTTTGTCTTTCCAGGAATATACTCGACTAAATCATGAAGGAAAAAAAAATGTGCTTCAGCTGGATATCCAGCTCCTCAAGGCATCGAGGAGGGCTGCTATTGCTCATAGGAAGTTCTTTTACATTTTGAAACCATTCCTTTAGATGTTGCACTAACACCACATCAGCTCCCTCCTCTTCAATGACTCGATGCATTTCATTAGCCCAGGCTACCCCCAAATGTCAGACTTGCTGCACATCCTTCATCTCTAAGCAACCTCTCGCTAATGGGAAAACTTCCAGTTCAAGCTTCTTCAGTGCACAGTGGAGGTTTGGTTTGATACCAGCAGCTTTTAAAAAAAATATATTAAATAAATTGTACTGTGCTATAGAGACAACACTCTCAGCCCACCCTGACAGCCAATTTATCTACAGTCCAAATTCATAGCTCATCAAGTCACCAGAGCAAGCATATCAGCCACGTACCATGCTCTGCAAGTTCTTTCTGACAAACACTTACCATCTGCAGTCTTTTGAAACACAAGACATTTTTCCACAGCCACGGAAGTCAGCCTGTGCTATGGATGACTGGCCCCTAAAGCCCTGCTTCTGCAGGCAGGAACTGATGACCTGAGAACTGTTAACATCAAGGAACTAAGCAGGCAACAATCTCAAAGGGATGGTTAAGCAATGCTACCCAAACAGGCTCTTCCCACACAAAAATCCACTACTTTCAAAATGTAAAATACTTCCTATCACCAAGGCATTTGCCTGAACTTAAACACTGAGGAAAAGGGCTCTGCTGCTACAGTGAAGCAGTACCTTTAACTCTGGTGTCTTTCTATATTGTGCTAGTGTGGAAAATGAGCACAGTGACCACTGTCTGCATTTCCTCTCATAAAACAAAAAACCAAACCCCAAGCTCGCAGGGAAAACAAAACAAAGAAACAAGCACAAATAATCCCATTCAACAACTCATGCCTACTCATACACAGGCCGAAGAAAAGAACTCATGCACACTTCCAGAGAAGGAGGAAACCCTCTTCACCCCCAGCCAGATGCGCTCCTCCATAATTATTTACACAATGTCAAGTTTTATTTTCAAGTTTAAAAGAATATCTTTGCTTCGCTCATGACACCAGCTCTCCACAGCTACCACCTCTTCTCCAAGACACAGGCTTGACAGAAAGGCTCTCTCTACAAGCTCAAACACACGTCCAGCCACACAGAGAACAAACCTGGTTGGACTTCAAACAGAAACTGAAGATCACAGAAGGATCAGTCAGCTTTCTGCACTGCAAGTATTAATCTCCTCTGCCTAATTTTCTTCTCTGGAGCCCTTCCTTCCTCTCACCTGGGGGCAGAGGGGGAAAGCAGGCTAGAGAGAATATGAATTTAATTCTTCATCCACCCACTGAACCGCAGACTGATTTTAAAGAACCCATTTAAATGAGGTCCAAATTATGCTCCTACTGAAGTAGGTTAGAGAGAACATTTTTATTAAAAGCAAACATGTACGTAGGAAATAACCTTCTGGCTTTCCTTAGCTTACTAATGGGTGACACCACCTCTTTCCATCTTGGAAGGCTCATTCAACATTTATATCTTCACCTTTGTACACCTGAAAGCAAAATCCCAATTTCATTCACTTCAAGGAGGCAGAGAGAACGTTTCCCAGAGTGTACTCCCAGTATTGATTCAGAAGGGTTCTCTGAATGGGCAAATAGTCAATTAGTAACAAGAGGGAGACTAAGTACAGGAGCTCTCCATTAGTAATACCTAGAGACATCCTGCTATTGCAAAGCACAAAGCCATATGCTTTCTGTTAAAAGTCCAAATAACTACACCAGGGACTAAGAAGCTACAGTAATTCCTACAAAGCTTATTTCTGAAGGCATACCTGATTCAGGACAAGAATTGTAACATAAAACCCTTCTGAAAACCATGGAGAAGAGCAAGCTAGAAATTTCAGCTAAAACTTAAAAGCAGCACTGTTGGTTTTAAACCAACAGTACAATGAGCTAGTTCCTGACCACTGCAAAGAAGAAACTTGTAACCTCTAACTAAGCCAACATACTCTTCCAGATTAGAAAAGCAAATAGACAAAAAAATATCATTTTCATATTGCTTCCCAGGTACAAAGCTGCCTGATAACAAAGTACCACGTCTGCTCCCTAAGCAGAACACAACTGCAATGAGCTGTTCAGCTCAAGGTCACACAGTGAGTTGGGTGTTGATATTTGCTTGTTTTATTCAAGTGCCCAGAGCACAATTAGAATATTGTGATACCAACGACATCCACACTTTTGTTAGGAATTAACAACAGGAAAACTTTCCAGTCCCTCTTGCTGACTACTTGTAGCATGGTTCTATCATCTTCAGGAATTAAATATACGGCCTAATTAAAAGAGCATTGGGATTTATTACAGGAAACATGTTTCATTTCAAACAATGTCATAAACAAGAGGCCTCATTCATCAACAATCCCTCCCAGCCTTTGTTTCCATTCAGGAACATCCAACGTGGGCATTAGGGCCTCAGAAAAGGCCCATCGAGGAAAAGTGTGAAGATAACTTCACAGGACTCCAAAGACTTCACTAAACATAGACAGAAGTCATTACTTGCCACATCTTACTAAACTTGTACTTTGGGACAAAAAACTATGGAAAGTAGTTATTTGGTGAGTAATTAGTGCAGGGAAGAGAGCAGGGCTCTCATTAATTGAAGCAAGCCTGCACGGAGAGAAGTGGCACACAAAGAGAAGACAAGGGGAGCCAGGGTCATTTTTCATACATTACAGACATGGAAAGAGAAGCATGCAGCTAGACAATAAAATTCAACAATAAAAGACTAAGCCTATTCAGCATGAAGAGAAACAGGAAATCAGAATCAAATGACTTTTTCCAAGCAGAAGAATGAGCAGATAGGCTGCCTACAGAACTGTGTTTAGAAAGCCAGGCCTGCAAGGTAAGCTGTGATAGTGCTGAGACTCATGGAAAAAGAAAGGTGGACTCGAGCACTCGCATTCATCGCTGAAAACTAACGGCAGGTAGAATCCCAAAGTCTCCAGCAGGGAAATGGGCATTGTGGGAAAACAGGAAAAGAAAATCAGCCAAGGTGCAAAGCCTGTTACCTGCCGTACGTCCGTGCTGCCTTGCTGAAGGACATGGGACACAGCAAGGTGTCATCACTGATTCCAGCAGGTCTTTGGGAATCAGTACAAGGCAATAAAACCCCACAGCCTACTCTCCCAGCCACACCACTGCTTTCACCTGCTGCGCTCCTGCAGCGCCTCAGAGGTTGCTGGAGACACTCACACAGCCACCAGGACTGCTTCAGCAGGTCAGAAAAGCACTTGCATTCTGCCTAAGTTTCCTTTCAAGACCATATGGTAACAGTCAGCTTGGCCCTTTTCTCACCCAGATATTCCTGGGATTTTTATCCAGCAGCACACATCCAACCTCCCGGCGACACCAGGAGACTGCCTATAAACAGAAAAGCCCTAAATCCATATGCCCTTTATTCAAGCATTAGGCTGGTTTATTTGCACCTCTGCCTCAGGAGAGCTGCTTGCATTACTGTACTCCATCCGTGTTTCTCCTTCCGTGCTTCACCTCCACTGAGCTAGCCACGCTTGCCTCCCTTTCCGCACGATTCCTTTATGGAAAACCTAGACAATACTCCAGACTGGCCAGCCAGCACAAGAGCAGCATTAAACAGTTTTCTCTACTGTCATCACCTGAAAGCCTTCCATAGCTTCTGCCCTGAGTTCAGCTGAATTAAGCAGCAGGGAATATAAAATTTACCATGGAAACTGAGTCACAGAAAACCATGAAATAGAAAGGGGAGAAGGTTTCCTTGATTAACCACAGATACGAGGGGCAAATCACAGCAAGTTGTCAAAAAAAATAAAATAAAATGGATTTTGCTTCACTAAAGGTGTGCCCATTTCAATTTTCTTCCCACTAACAGGAAATAAACTTGTCTGTGGCATAACAGTAAACCAGATAAAATACAGAAGAAATTAAATGCACAGCCCAAAGCAGTTTTCAGGTACACCACTATCTCCAGGTGACTCTTACTAGCTGGGCATTTGACCTGCAGAAATCTTTAAGTGCACAGATACCTTTAAGTCCATTCCATCCCTGGGTAAAGTTTCTCCTCTTAACGGCTCACGTTAGGAGCCAAGTAGCATAATTCAGTGGTTTAAGGAGCAGTCAGAGGCAGGTCTATTAAGTTTCATGAAAATGAATGACCTTGGAGACATAAATTAGATTTCCTGCATCTCACTCCCAGTTTGTAAAAATGAGGATTAAGTGTTTAAGTCTCCTGCACTGACCTCATTAGAAGATCTTTAATGGAGACATTGCCTTCCTTCTTATCCAAGATGTACCACCCTGGCACAGGGATGCCAGGTACCAGAGAGAGACACGACTGTTGTTAAATTGTGTGTGCTTTCTGATCTCTCCCATTTTTCAGCTGACTACGAGCAGGGAGCAAGGCAAAGCTTTCTTTACAGAATCTCAGCAACCAGATACATTTTACACCAAGGTAAGTTCATACTTCCACACTTGGAATTTTCTTTTTTATTTCTTAGCTGATACTTCAGTGCGATCTCAGGGCAGCTGATGCACCTGAACAACAGGTGAATTACCTGCTTCAAAGCTCCTGCAGACAGAGGATGGGAAAACAAGCTGAAGAATATTTATAAAGGAACACAGGTAGAATTCCAAGAGACAGGTTAAGCTGCTTTTGTGGACAAGAAACGCGTCCAAAGAACAGAAGAGTGCCATTATTAAATTAAAATAAACAACAAAAATCCAACACCCAGAAAGGGCACACGCACACAGCGAAGACAGAAGTTTAAGAGCAAAGCAGCACCCTTCAACTCAAAATTTACCAAGCTCAGAGCCACTCTTCAATCACAGGTATAGGAAAAAGCATTTTGTGTCTGCCTCATCACCGTGAAGCATTTGCTCTGAAGAACCTTCCCACGTGCCAAGTGCTCTTTCCTAATTCAAAGCAAATCTGAAGGTCACGTTTGCCTGTGTACCGTAGTTTTTTTATTGGGTATAATTTCTTGGAGGAATACAACCCTTAAAGCAGGAGAATTCTATGATGTACCATCACTTCTTTCATGTTCGTGCCACTTTTCATGTTGACATGTATGAATGAATGAAGGCTCCTAAAGATGGAGACATTTTAGCACCGACACCATTTATTCTAGTCCCTGGTGGCTGTTGGTATCAGCAGACTATTGTCACATACACACTTGTTTAAGAGGACTGATAATCCTTAAGCACATATATTGATTAACTCGGATATTCCACACTAACATCCTAGAATACATAGTTAATTACTAACTGAACTTGCCACCTTTCTTTAAACCGGGGCATAAACTGGTTGCCAAAATAGCTGGCTGTGAAAGAAACCACCGTATTCAGCTTTAATTCACTCTTCCACCACACCAAGACGCTCCAGACTAGACCATCCTGCTTTGCACAGCAATGCAACCCTGTAATTAGAAGCAGTTTAAAACAAAGCACACTCGTAGGAGCTGCCCCTAGACCATACCCATTTCAGCAGCAGTGGAGAAGGATCTATCTCTGGCATCACAAGTCTGACTCAACACCTTCAGCTGCAACTTTAATGCTAGAAGTCTACTCATCACTACACCTTTTAGCTCTCCCATGCTCTACAGAGGCTTAAAACTCTCTCTCATTTAAAGGAAAGCTGAGACTCTCTAGGGAGGAGAAATGCTATTGCCAATTTTACAAATATCCTTTGCTGAAATTTGTAAGGTATTTGCCCAAACGAGACAATTTGTCAGTTTATGTAAGAGATGGGTGGTTATGGAATGAGCAGCATCATACAGATGGCTGACGCAAGGCAGAGAGGCACAGATGAGGTCCCATGAGTCACAGTCAGTCTGTGTTAATTGCCCAGAGCCATTTACTCAAGGATAGAAGTAAACAGGGCTGCTTGAAGTTACCTGTCCTTCAGGGAAGGAAAACCAGCATCTCTCCCATATGCTGTCACTGAGTGAACACTTGCTGTGTGTCTAACATCCATTAAGCTATACAGCAGCTTCACCCACACTAACTCATCAATGTGCCCCTGCCTCGTGTCCAGCACAAATATCTATGTTCCCCCAGCCACTCTGCTACAGACTACCTTGATTCCACCTGCAGAAATCCGGCTGCAAGATCAAGAGCTCAACATACAATATCTGTAAAGAATTGACTGTACACCACTTACAAGGTACCCGAGATCAACTAAGATCGACCACTTCTTAATCCCCTCAAATGAACTAGGTAAGGATTCCCTTGTTGGAGCACTGCTATAAAAACACACATCAAGAGCCACCTCAAACCAAACCAAAGCTGTTCTTTCTAAAATTTTAATTGTGATTTCTCATAAGAAATTATATTCCTTGATGTTTTTATTAATTTTTAGCACAATATCTAACAGGAATGTTCCCCCAGTGCATTTCAACCAACAGTTGCTGCTGGACCAGCTGATCACTGAGAATGCTTCCAAACAGCTAAACAAAAAAATCCAAAAAAACCCCAACCCACAAACCAAAAGGAAGGAAGATCTGCAGGAAGATGGGCCAAGTGCCCAAGAATGTGTCTGTTTCCACCCCAAAACAGCTGCCCATATGAAAAAGATGAAGATAAAGGAGAAACAGCTCATCACACAGACAGCAATATTTATTAGCACTAGATAACAGAACTTCCTTTTTCTTTCTTTAACCTGGTTTCTCAGAGAAAATAAGCTTCCCTAATTCACCTCACTTCCCCCCCTCCCCTCCTCCCCAATTCCCTTATCCTCTTATTTCATGCCAGTAACTTCTGGTGTGTAATGAATTTCAAACCAGCCTGCCACGACAGTCGTCTCGGCAATAACCAACATTCCTGAAAGTTTTGTGCAAACCAGCAGATGGATGGGGGGAAAAAAAAATAAAATCTCTAATTAATTACATCCCCACGAAGGCACGGCCAGAGAGGAACCAGCATTTTAAGTTCTGCTTGGCAGCCAGCTGGTCCATAGGCACGTCCACGCTGCTCATCCATTCAACTGTTATGAAGGACTGGGGGGAAAAGAAGAATTAAGTGGTAACAGGGATGGAGGTGGCAAACCTCAGGATTTACAAGCTCTTGTCTCCTCAGAGGAACTACCAGGATAGGCGTCATTAGTACTGACGGTCAGGAAAATAAATTTACACTCCAACCTGCACTAGGAAAGACCACGTAACATCATAAAACAAATCCTGTTACATATCTGAAATAGGCTAAAACTACCCCCCAGTATTGGGAATTTATAATACTTTTTTTTTTTAACCACAAGCAGATTAAATGCATAGATTAACTAAGACGTCAAAATTAACGAGCTCTCATTTTCTTCCACTTATCTTGCATCTTAAACCAGTGAGCTAGCCTCTCATTCGTGTTCTGTGGGAAGAAAGAGACACAACCTACATGTTCAGAGAATTACCCATTTTTTCAATAACTCAATCAAAAATTTACTCGTAATCTATCAAATTTATGCAAAACCTAAACTGATCTACATTTTCAGAGCTGCACTTCGAACAGAATTAAGATGCCAGGCACAAATGCAAACCATTATGTCTAGAATCCAGAGGAACACCATCAGCTCTGATCCGGTGCATTTTGCACACACATTTCTAAGAATTTCACCCAAAAAAAGGCCATCATTATCCCCCATTAGGCACAGAGGGAAAACTGCTGTTTGCATCCAGGCTTGTTTCACTTTTCTCTAGGTCAGCATACTATTCTGGATGCTCAGTGAACTAAACAGACATTTGTATTGAACAAAAATAAAACACCACAACAAAACCCAACACCTATTGAAACAGGAATAGTCAGCTAATATTTCAACCTGTTTGGGTTTTTTCAGTCACTTAGAGCAATTCCTTGCCCCAGCAGACTTTTAAATCAAAAGGAGGCAGCGCAGTATTCATATCTTGTTTGCTCCTTTGTTCATACATCAGCCTCTCTGAAAAGAGCAGTTGGGCACAGCTACCAACCTTATAAAAGCTTGTGTAAAATGCTGCTGGCAAGCCAACATAAAGAGCACAATACTGCGTTGTAGATCCTGCTCCCTAACACCTCCTATCACTCCCAGAAGTGACTAGATTTTCCTCCTAGCAACTTACTGGAAATGCCATTTCCAAAGTGCATCTGCTCACACTCGCCTCCTCCCAATACCCTCCACACCACTAAAGCCCATCTCACACCCCTTCCCTTGCCCTGCTGCAGTAAACTGACACAACAGCAGCCAAGCACCAGATTCATTTTGAGCAGATTTTTTAAAAATAATAATGAAAAAAATACACTAGAACAGGTCTCCAATCAATAGGGGGTTTGTTCTGTTTTGGTTCCAAGGCAGGTTTGGTTTTGTTGGGTTTTTTTTAAAGAAAGGGTTTATTTAAGCCTATTGATTTTAATTTAAGCTCTGAGCTGAAGTCGGGGACTATGCATCCCTTTAAATTAAGCAGGATGATTTGTTTAGACTTCATGCAACTGAAACAACTGCAATATTTCCACAGGAAAACCAGAGTGAAAAATAGCTGAACTTTAAAAATAGGATACCAGGATACCAGCCAAAATAAAACCCAAGCAAACCAAACCCAACCTGTACATTACAGTTAGACTTGCTTTATTTTTTAATGGTTAACTCCAACCCTGACCACTCCTTTTAAATTCACGTAGCTGTTCACTCATTTGAGAATCACATAATAACTATTTCCCAATTGTCATTATTTTTTAAACCAGAAATTAAACAATTTGAGCACTGTATTCATCCGCCAACACCGTGGAGCGTAACACGTTACTGAGGCTTACAGTGTCCTTAAATATGGCACATAATGAAATCAAAGCTACCCTCAGGCAGTCTTAATGTAGGAACAGCTCTGCTGAGAGGCTAACACGGGTTCTGCTGTGCCATTACACAGCCAGTAACACACACTTGCAAAATTCTATATCCTCATAGCACGCTTCCCCCCACCCCCCCTCACTCCCAGAAGTCAAATAACTCCTTTATGGTAAAACAACTACTCAGTATGGCTAGAGCACAGAGATGCATTTTGTAGCTATGATAGTGAATTTCAAAATAGTGCATAATTAACTCTCCTGTATGGAGAGCAACTGCAACATCAGAATGCCATTTGTCTCACCTGAACTCTGATCAGCATTAAGAACCACACCGCATCTCCCCGCGTTCGTTAACACTGCTGATTATTGCCTATTGCTGGGGCAGCACTGAATCTACACCCCCAACTCCACAGGGGGACTTTTGCACACATACAAAACCCCCACGAAGGTAAAACAAACCCCTGGATGCAAAGAAACCTCTGTCTGTTAACCCATCTACGTCATTACTCTTTAAGGCAGGTCGGCCTCTCCTAGTTCCACTTAACATTTTCTGCCCAAGAAACGCTTCCCATTTTGCAGAGGGGTGCCAAGAGCTCTCCTGTATGGAGAGTTGTCCCTCACTCACTCATGCCACAGTACAAATTCATGTGCCTCTAGAATGGTGAAGCCACAGAGAGGCAACGTTAAGTATTTCACTGTACCCCTCGGTGAGCAAAAATGGCACCATTCATGCAGACAACACCGGTGGTAGATCAATTAAAACCAAACCAAAACTGTCCTCAGTCCAGAGGAAACCACCACATTTTGTCCAGGTAAGGAAACCGAAGTCACTTGCCCTGATTATCCACTGAATTCAGCCAAACAGTCCAACACAAAACTTCAAGGCCTCACAGCTGGACTATGAGAGTCACCCACCGCTCATCTTCCCAAGGATCCAGCCCACCAGCAGCTTTTCCTCAACACCCACACGTTATTTTTTACCCCCTTCTGTACATCTCCCCATCACCAGGTAGCTGGGCGAGCTCACCCAGCTCGCTGAGCTTTCACCACACCTCCAGAGCCCATCAGCTCAACAGCTCAGGCCCTTGTGCAGCGGTTGCTCTTTTCCAGCTGCAGCCCGCACTGCAGCAGCCAGCCCTGCCAGGAGCAGGCAGTTGGCCTCTGTGACCCCTGGGTGTCCTTTCCAGCTCCACATCTGCTGCCATTCTACAGCTGGGCTGGGGTTTTTTCTTGGGTTGTGTTTTTGTTTGGGGTTTTTTTACTGATGCTGCTGTAAGAACAGCTATATTAATCATCAGCAAAGGAACCCGTGTATACACTGCAATTGACCTCTGCACACTTCCTCTTACTTCTGTCATCCCAGTGCATTTATCTGGAGTATCCTCCCTCCACTGCGCTGTCCCTGCACCCTCGCCTCCAGGCCAAACATCCCCATGCTAACACAAATCTGGAGTAACATTTATTTCCAGCCAGACAGGGTTTTCGTTTGAGAGGAGAAGGTAGAACACGACGGAAAGTTGAGAGGGGTTCAAAAGAGTGTACTTCCAAGGCTCACCTCGTGTGCTCCCTCTCTATAGATTCACTTACAGGCGGAGAAAGCAGCAGAGGCAGCGCTGGGAGGGAGGGGAAGCACATACAGAATGTTTTGGCGCCCGTTAGCTTCTAATTCAGTGTTTTGCTTTTTTGCAAGGTTACCAAAAGGCTATTCTGGGGAAGGAGGAAAGAGGTAGAAAATGCTTCCCATTCTCCACCTTTCACTTCTCAAAAGAAAAGGGTACTGTGTGCGAGTGAGAGCACAGTCCCAAACACAGCGGAGTGCAGGCGAAGAACAATGAGCTCCCAGCCTGGGCATTGTGTGCATCTACCTCCTGCTCTTCCCTCCAGGCCTCCCCAGCCAGAGCCGAATCTCCACGGTCGCTCACCAGCCAAACCAGGCCACCAAACCCAGCCCACTTCAGGCTGCGAACTCAAGGGGTAAAACCAAGATGAGATTTATTTACCAGAAGTGTTTTTATTATCACAGAAATGCTTCCACTCCTCTTATCCACCATGGATTTCTCAATTCTAAGGGAGCAGTGTGAAAAAAAAAAAAGAAAATCCCAAAATGTTTGCCTGGTAATACAAGAACTACAAAAAAAACCCAAATATTATACATTGCACATTCAGGGGAAATTTGACACATGCCTTTTACAGCCAACAACTACTTCTTTCTGACACAGTGTTCATTTTTATCTGGTTAAAATCCATGTTTAAGAACAGACCTGCTATTTGAATTATGTCACTTTCGATTTGTTCTGAGAAAACGGTTTTACTAAAATGTTAGCAGTAAGAACAAGGGGCTGAGGCTCCTCGTTTCACTTCCACTGGTGCACGAGCAAAAAAATATCTCTGATTGCAATAATTGGTCAATGGAACTCCAGAGTAAACAGACATCAGACGGTAGCCTGCTGACTGCATAAAAACATTCTGAGCTTCTAATCTCCAAGACAATTACTGCTTCAAGAAAAAACTCGGCATAAAAAGTCAGTAAATCAAAATAACTGCAACCAGTGTGTAAAAATAAATCTAAGGGGAAAGACACTTCAACAATGAATCATATTGTTTTCTTCCCAGCAATTTCTTGAACAGCCGGTTTCAGCAACGAAGCCTCTTGTGTTGTCTATCTCCTACTACTTTCCTGATAGTGGTCATCTTCCTTTCACACTTTAGAAAGAAAAATGGGAACAAAAAAATAAAGAAAAGGGAAAAACCCCACCCCTTCCTATGCTACTGAGAATGTTATGATTAAATCCATTTGCATAAAACCTTCATTTCACCAATACCGTACCTGCCACGCAGGGAAAGAAGTGCATCTTTTAAAGGCTGAAGGCAATTGCCCCCGTGTCCCCATTTAAGTTGCATATTTCCCCATCTCGCCTTTATTTTAAAGGTTTACAAGTTCAACCTTCCCCAGAGATGCCCTCCTCTAGCGAGCATCACGCACACG
>VWZY01009649.1:290926-315083 GCA_013399075.1 Chloroceryle aenea
AGCACCAGACACCAGAGGAGCCCCAGGATGATCACACTGGCCCTGCACAGGGAGGCAGTGACTTTTTTTATGCGTGGGGTGCTTGGAAGTGTCCCAACAGGCGTGCCCAGGATAAGCAAACAGAAGGAAAAACCAGCATTGGGTGGAAAATTGCTCTTACCCTTATTAGAGGCAGTAAAATCTCCTACCTGGCGAGTCTCCAGCTTTCACTGAGCTGAGCATTTCCTGCAAAGACCAGGGTCAAGCCACTGTTCAGCTGTAGTTTTGTTTAAAATCAATGATCTAGGAAAAAAAAATCATTTCTAACATATCTGAATGACACAAAAAATTGTGAAAGAAAGGTGAAGAGGATGAAACACGGACACTGAGCAATCCAGACCATCAGCATCCCGCTAAGGACACGTGTGAAGTCAGGTCTGTGCCGAAGGGGTGGCGATGTCCTTGCCAGGCAGATGATCTGACAGCAGATGATTCCAACAGTACCAGCCTGGACGTGGAAGGGACCAGCGCTGCCGTGTTCAACACTCTTGTGCTGCTGCAGAGACGGGCCAGTTCTGATGCCTGTGACACCAGCAAATGAGCGAGCAGGCTCTGTGGGTGATTCAGGATAACTGAGGGGGTGAAAAACGTGCCTTGTGCTCCCAGCTGCAGCTTCTGAGAGGGAAGGTTATGACTGATGTGCTTACCCTGCCAGGGGCTAGCATCCAGAGAGAAGGCCAAATGTTGGCTCGTTGGGTTTCTCATCGATTATAGATGGCAGCCTTCCCTTCTGTCCAAAACTAGCTCTCTGAGACAGCCCAGATATTAGGAATACTAAGAGCATGTTGAGCTACAAGGCAGAAGAGCTCCCCCCACAAACCAAGACGCAGAGCCAGCGGGTAATGGAAGATCTCTCCCCCTCCAGCCCTTCGCATCACTCCATTGTATCCCCTGTTACCCGAACAGCTCCCCAAAGAGCCACCTGCCTCTCCTCTCTGCTCATCAGTCATCTCTTCTGCCTGCTTCTTACTTCAGATCTGCTTTTAAGGCTGCCTGCTATTCTCAGAATAGCCTCCCCATTCATGTTTGCTAAGCTGCTGCCTTCTCCTGCTCCGAAGAGTGCCATCCCTGCAAATTATGACAGTAATAGACACTGGCTGTGCTACATTTGCACTGTTATAAAGCACAGCACTTGGAGTAGGAGCTCCATGGGGACAATACGGAAAGGTGAGGAGCTGTGCAGCGGGATTCAAGCCCTGATTAAAGAGCAGAACACATCTCTCCCCCTCTCTAGCACCGCAGGTTTAGGTCTTGATTTTCAGCAATCAAATCTTGTACCCTATTCACTTATTCCCCTCACTCCAAACACACACACACCAATCATTCACTTTTCTCTAATGCTCTTTAAATTCTTATCTGCAAACCCCAGTCCCACCTTTCAGCACTCACCCATTCTGGTCTCTTTTCTTCCTTTGCAAGTAACTCCTTTCAATGATCCAGCCTCATTAAGTAGAGCCTGAATCCTCTGCAGCAGGGAGCACCTTGCTGATCTGGCCCAAATACTCTGAGATTTAACTTGAAAGCTTTATATAGCTCTGGTTTGATGGGGCAGGTGAGCACAGCATCTGCCAAGGTGGGACTGACTTTCTGGTGGAGGAAGGAGCACACAGTTCAACAGCATCTGACAACCTTCTGACTCCACACCCAAGCAATGCTCTCCTAACCCTGCCCTTCTGTAGAACCCTTCCCGATGGGTTTAGGACACAACACATCTGGTAATTGTACCTGGAACAGGGCTCCACCTTGCACTGACAGGGTGTGAACAATGATGAATTAATACTGCCCTTTATTTGCAGTGGTGCTCACCACCAGAAGCCTCCTTGGTCAGAGCTGGAGCCAAGCTAGTGCTCTGAACCAGTGCCCAGGAGGATTCCAGCTCAGGACACTGCCTTACCTTCCGCCCCAGGCTGACGTAGCTGCTCACAAGTGCAGCAGCCCCCGTGCCAGCCACTGCCAGTGTCCCTCCTTTCCTCCCAGCTCTACTGCCCTTTGGGGGCTTGTCAAGTTAGGGCAGCCAGTGACCTGATTTCCCAGCTCTTTTGGCTTTCTGATGCTTATTAAAAGAACCCCCCCAGGTGGAAATACAGAGGCCCAGGGAAGGGCTGAGAATTTGGACTGTCTGAGGTACCAGGTGAGAAACAGCCAAGCTACTCCTCTTCAAGATGGTTCTGCTAAAAAAGCTTTCTAAACCATTTTGCATATATTACAAGCTTGCCTCTGACAGAAGAAAAATCCCTTGATAGGATTTATGTGTAATTAGCTGGTTTATTCATTTAACAGGTCTAATTCAGAGATCAGCTATGTGTGAAAAGTGCACCGGGTTTCAAATCTGCATGGAGTGCAACCAGCTTAGGCCAGTGCCTTTCGAAAGGACAAATGTGAGAGCACATTTACCATGTGCTGAGCTCAGGCTGGTAAATTTGATATTTATAGCAAAGCTCTTCTTAAGAAGGGCTTGACAGAGGAGACAAATCTCCTAAGGAGAAACGCTTGCCAACTGCCCAACAGAGCTATTTTCATTGCACAGCTGGCTGTCTCTGCAGGGATGCCTGTTTCAGGAGCCAGCTGTGCCAGTGTTCACTTCCAGACCCCAGCTGCTGAACAGGCTGGAGGGGCTGGGGAAGCCTGAGCTGCAGTTGGGGTCTGAATTCACCTTACTCCAAAGAGATGCTGGTCCATGCTCCCTGGGACACTGTAAAACCCAGGGCTGGACCCAAACAGCTCAGCTGACAGGGATTCAATATTGCTCCTGCTCGGAATGCAAGGGAGCTCCCAGGACACATTCCCTCAAGAGAGGGGCTGCAGCTCTCAGGCAGGGGCTGCTCACATCAAGCACTGCACGAGAACCATTATGTTCCTCCCTCCCTGGTTTCAGTTACAGTGAAGATGCCAGAGCCCCCTCCTTCCCCCTTCGAGGGGTGTTTAGCATTCCTGGTGGTGCAGCTTTATACAAGACAAGGTACTTTGGAAATGCCAGCACCAGATGAGTCTTTCTAGTTAAAAGTATTGATCAGAAGCCACTGGAGCCACACAAGCTCTCCCCTAAACAGTCCCCTGGGTGCCAAACCCTTTCCCAGCCATTACTCACACCAGCGCCAGGCAGAACACCTCCCAGCAGCTCATACATCTTCCTTCTGGCTTCACTCCTCCCAGGGCAGTCTCACACCTCCCATCCTCTGATGGCAGAGCAGGTTTCTTTGGGGATGTAACAGAGACCTTACCCATTTTATAACTGCACTTCATGTAAAGTCGGTTGTTTTTCCCCCAAACTAGATGTGTTTGAAGATGTTCTTTAGGATCCAGGGTCGGAGGTAAATGACACACACCCCCTGCAGCACATCACCACTTTTAAATGCGCTGTTTCCATCTGACCTATTTAAAACCATGAGAAAAACCGGACTTAAAGAGGAGCACAATGCAACGCACTGCAACACACGCAACGCCCACAGGGGGGCACTGCTCTGCGCCTCACCCATCCTAACACTTCCAGCCCCCGGGAATTTCATTTCCTGAAAGAGCAGTGGAATAGTCATGGAGCTGAAACAAATTATTCTTTTCCTTATGAATCTGTTATTAGGGAAAAAAACAACCACAAGCAACAAGAACTGGATCAAACAACCCCTCCTTCAGTTGTGCAGCAGTTTGGTTTTTCTTCCTAAGGGGCTAACACTGTAACTCCACTCTCCCCTCTGAGGATGTTGCTTCCACAATGACTCCAGAGCAATAGACCTCTAACGGCAGAGCCACTGAACAGACTCTTGCCAAACCCCAGGAAAAGGGAATTCTTCCTCCTCATGAGACCCTAACCCCAGATTGAGAAGGAGCCACACGCTGCCTCCCCTGCACAGCCCAACCAGCAGAGCTGCCACCTCAAAGGGCTTTGAAAAATACAAGTATTTGCTCAGGAGCCTGTTTACCACCATCTGCTCACACAGCTGGAAATCCCCCAAGTCTTTTCTTCCCCCTGGGAGATACGGTACCTAGACACTAACAGGGTCAAAATTAAAAGTGCAGCTCTGATGATCTTGCCCTTGCACCTTGTTCCAGAAGGCTGTCACCAAACCCACGCCTTCCCCGGCTCGCGTGCTGCCGAGCCACAGCTCACAGCAACAGATCAAGATGGAGGTTACAAACTCACTTTCAACATGGTTAACACTGTGCCAGCCTCTTGCTAAAAGCCAGGGCTGTCACTGATTTTCCAGTAATACTGTCACAAGACTGACAAGCAGACATCTGCAACAGCCCATGATAAAGGTTAATCACAGCACTTGGCAGGATACACCTCACCTATGATAAATGAGGGAAGACCTCTGAGCTTTTCCTCCTCCCCTGCAAGATCACAATTGATCTAGGAGTTCAAAATCTGTTCTTAGTCCACCCTTTCAAATGATTAAGCATATCCTTGAACACCATCTCTTGATAGCAGGCACATACATCCAGCTCATTCTTTGTCTATTTGTCACAAAGCAACTTAATTCCATCCCATGGCCAGGAGCAGCCCAGCTCCTTCCTTGCACAGCAGCTTTAGAGCAGGGCCCGATTCTGCAGAGCCAGGTATCTCTGCTCCTCAGTCTCCCCCAAGGAACTCAAAGCCACACTTGGTTGGGTGGGTCGATGCTTTTATTTATCACATGAAAAAACACTACTATTTCTGTTTGCAGGTACCTCTTGCTGCACTGCAAGTCACACAGCTCCAAACATTGAAAACCAGACAGGCAGAGAAAGGCATTGAAGTGTTCATGCCCAGAGTCACAACGTCAGGGTCCCCGAGGGTGCTCAATGCACAGAAACACCCCGCAGGGACTGTCCTAGGAAAGCAGCAGAGCATTACAAGTAACAGATGAGAGTTGGTGGAAACACTAGGTGAAAGGAACGTCTAGGGAAAGAGGACCTGCAAACTGGTCTTTTTCCTTCAGCTGCCCTTATCTTTCTAGTACAGGTATCTGTGATCTAAGATGATGACTAGTGCTTGAAACCGGAACAGGGGTTGACTGATGCACGCAGCTTAGTGGCCACAAGGGTTCCTGAAGTTCCTTCCAGCAAAACGGGCCTTGCCACCAAGCTCCTCTTCAATTCTGATGGAAAGGGAAGAGAGTGCCAAGTGTCAGCAGACAGTGTAGAGGCCCTGCACTAAATCACCTGCTACCGGAGAGTCTACCGGAGTCACAAGCCAGCTCCCCCTGAACAGCCTGTTACGTGTGCTGAACTGCACTGGTCAGCACCACCCCTCTTAAATCAGTTCTCCCAAGGGTTTCCAGTGCTTGCCATGGGGAACAGCACCATGCAAGCAGAAGGACAATGTCTCATCTAGCATCACAGGATGCTTGGTATGGCATTCCCCTTTAGTGTGCCTGCTATGGACATTACCATCCAACTCGTTTTGTCTACGGCCAGCTCTGCAAGCACAGCACCAGCCCACAAGCACCTCTGCCAGGGTCAGTTGAAATTCAAGATATAAACTTCATGTAAAGTTAAGGTTTCTTGTACCTTCAGTTTATAGAAACCTCAGCTAAGTTTTATCAAGCCACAGAGGGCTTCTGAGATGCAGAAGCTGTGCCCTGAATACCTTAGCAGAGCATCCATTCTATGTCAGGCTTAACCCTCAAGCCTTTACTCCTGAGAGTCTCACCTGAGCAGCTGGTTGTACTTGGCTAGACGCTCAGATCGGCACGGGGCACCAGTTTTGATCTGAAAGGGAAACCAGGAAGTTAAAGAAGCATAGCAGAAGAGCACAAATGACAACACAAAACTACTCTGTTTAGAGCAATAAGCATAATCACAAGCTTCATTTCAGCATCAGACTAAATATCCATCTACTCAAACAGGACAGGGCTTGGGAGCAGTAAGGAGTGTTCCTTGACTAACAGCTTCAGTGCCAGAAAATCCCAACACACCCACTGCAGTTGACTAATAAAGGGGTGTTCACCCAAGATAACATTTCCTTGTCACTCGTTAGGCAAATCAGCTTCCTCCATACAGAAATAGCAGATAGCCACACCTTAAGTCAGAGCAGACCCCATCCACTGTGCAGCACAGCTTTATCACCATACTCTCTCATCAAGAACAAACACCTACAGCACCTACAGACACTGACCTGACCAGTGCAGAGACCGACTACCAGGTCAGCAATGAAGGTGTCTTCTGTTTCTCCAGAGCGGTGACTCACCATCACACCCCAGCCATTGGACTGGGCAAGCTTGCAGCTGAAAGATCAACAGGCACCCCATCAACACATTTCTATCCCATTAGCTCTGGTTCCTACCTTCATCTGTCCTCAGTTACACAACCCCCTTCCCTGGTGTGGCCAAGAGGCGAGCACTTACGCTTGCAGGGACTCTGTCACAGAGCCAATCTGGTTGACCTTAAGGAGAAGGCAGTTGCAGGATTTCTCCTCCACGGCCTTGGCAATACGTTTTGGATTGGTCACAGTCAGATCATCGCCCACCACCTGGATGCCAATGCTGCCAGTGAACTTCTTCCAGGCAGCCCAATCATCCTGGTCAAAGGGGTCTTCAATGGACACCACTGTAGAGGGATACAAGGAGCTTTAAGACTGTGCCCCCTTGGAAGGTCTTGTTTGAAAGCAGGGGTGTCAAAGTGCTACAGCCAAGTACTACCCACCTCAGAACATTCCTAAGGCTCCTATGAAAGGCTGCTTGCTCTGCTCTTGAGCCCTCTTATAATAGGAGAGGGAGGCTGCATCTTAACTCATCCCTTCACCAATCAACCCCTATCCTCCCTACTACCGTGCCTCTTGTGGACAGAACTTACAGGGGTAGTTCTTGACAAAGCTCTTGTACAGGTCAGCCAGCTGGTCAGGAGAAATGTATCTGCTGGGATCATCAGGGGATTTGAAGTCCAGGTCGTACTTCCCGTCACGGTAGAACTCTGAGGCAGCCACATCCATGCCAATGACAACCTTTTCAGTGTAGCCAGCCTTGCTGATGGCAGTCTTCAGCAGCTCCAGAGCTGAAACACAGTAAGGAACTTAGGAGCTCCTGCCAAACATCTCAGCCCAAAAGCTATTCCTTTACCAATGACAGTACACACACTTGGCAAAGAATCTCCATTACCTCCTGCAGGAAGCCCAAAGGCCAGGCAGGAAAGGTTCTGAAAACTCTCCCACTTCTGAACTGAGTGGAACAAGATACTGCTTTAATACTGCTTTTAGCTTGTAATACCCTTGAGACACCATTATGGGATTCATAATCTCTTCAAGCAGGACTACATGCCAGCCCAAAAAGCTTAATGTTAGATGATACTACATCCTCTCTCAGCTTTATGCATGTGGGCAGAAGTAGCAACTGCACTTTAATCCCTTTTAGCTCCAGATCAGGTGCTGACCATGAACATGGTCAGCATTCAAACCCTGACAGGCAATGCAGTAGTCTGCCTCTGCACAGGGCACCCTCTTCACATCTACCTGCTCTCCACTTGCACATTTAAACCCAGAAGAGGGAACAGAACCACCCAGTCCTCAGGAGTCCATAGGTACTACCCACTGTGCTCCTCTGGCAGAGTAGAGCTAAGGAAATTCAGTATAAACATGAGCAGTGAGAGTCTCCCCATCACCCCAACTCAAAGCCCAGCAGCTGGATCAGCCAGGCTGTTTACATTGGAAGCTCAGATCAGGTGGGTTTGTCTGGGGGTTTTGTGATTGGTGTCCTTAAGTTGTTAACAGTACAAACTGCAAAAGCAGCAGTTGTCAGCAACATAAATTGCTTGGAGTGTAATGGTTACTCAAGGTCATCTTCACTGATGTGTGCTAGGGTACAGACCTAGCAGGCGTGGCACGTGACTGGAATTGAGGAACGACCTGATTTCTGGTGCCAGCTCACCATATCCAGTGTCAGGCAACATAGTTCAGAGACCACCTTCAACAGTAACATAGCTAACAGCTTGAGAGTAACAAGAAACAGTTCTAATATTCTACTGGCTTATTAGCAGGTCCATATCCACACAAAAACCCACCACCTTTGTTAGTTTTGGTTTTTTTTAGGAATGGGAATTTCACTTCTCACAAGACAACTGCCTCCCTCCCCCACAGGTTTGTAAACTGTTTGGCTGCAGAAGCAGCAAATCTCTCAGCTTCCCAGGCAAGCCTCCATATACTCCCACACAGGACCAGGCACAGCTCAAACTGTTTTCCTCCTTCATCAGGAAAACAACTCTGCTGAACTTTGACTACTGACTTGTAGGAAGCCTGCAATGCATGAGCCATACCACTTAGAGACCTGAGGAGGGTAAGATTCCCTGAAGCTGCTACAGGAGTGGCTCAGTAAGAGGCATTAAAATCAAAGCCATCCTGTCAAACTGCATATCTGATGTCCAAGGGAACAGCTCTGGACCACATTGTAGAATATTTGTCAGGATAAGGAGCAAGGTAACAGCAGCACTCCTACAGTCTACTGATCCTAGTTCCCATGTATACCGGACAGGTGTGGTCCTCACTCTCCAGCTATCACTTGTGCCTCCTCCCACACTTAGCTCATTCTTACCTTCTTTGTTTTCCAGGATGTTGGGAGCAAAGCCACCCTCATCACCCACGTTGGTCGCATCTTTGCCATACTTCTCCTTGATGACATTCTTGAGATTGTGGTAGACCTCTGCACCGATGCGCATTGCCTCCTTGAAGCTGTCAGCACCCACAGGGAGGATCATGAACTCCTGCATAGCCAGCTTATTGCCAGCGTGGGAGCCACCATTGATCACATTGAAAGCCTTTGAGTTCCCAAAAAGAGAAGTCAAGTTAGAATGTTTCCAGGTAAATGGATACCAGCATTTAAGGTAAGACTCTTCCTTCTCTAAAAAACTTGATCCAAGACCACAAGACATCACAAAGCACCTGATCAGATCAAGTCTTTTGCTGCCCTATCGAGAGACTTACAGGTACTGGAAGAATGACTTCTGCATTCCCAGCAAGGTCAGCAATGTGACGGTACAGGGGGACACCCTTCTCAGCAGCACCAGCTTTGCATACAGCCAGAGATACACCCAAGATGGCATTGGCACCAAATTTAGCTGGAACAGGAAGAAATTGTTCAGAGAACTGTTATATCTTCATGAAGTGACTCAGCAGCACCATGGTCTGTTGTGAAGTGCACTGCCCATGGTTTCTGCTAAGGTGAGCTAGAATTATATAAACCTCATCTTTTCACACCTCCCCACAACACAAAGCCCACTTACATTTGTTCTCTGATCCATCCATTTCCAGCATCAGTTTGTCAATCTTTTCTTGCTCCACAACACTGACGTTCTGCAGAGAGAAGCAAGCAAAGCACTGCTTGACACCAAACAAGACTCTACAAACTCTCACCTACCCACTGCATTTCTTCCCTTGGCAGACACCAAGAGTTGCTTGAGGGCAGCTACCAACAGCTTAAGAGACTTGTCCTTGTCACTATCACACCACAGCATCTTCTAGTCACTTCCAACAGATCAAGGCTGACGTGCAAGTTTGACACATCAAGCACTTTTGTTCTTCATTCAGATCTGTCAGGTGATCACGTCCCTTGCCTTTCTGACACACTGCTGTCTGCCTGGCATGGCACAGGAAGGCACAGTTGATGCCTCCTGTCACTTTTGTGCAAGCTCAAAGACGAATGGCTTGCTTACAACACACACCCATCTGTAACTTGAGATATAATGCTTGGAATCATCGATGAATGTGCAATCATTTGTATATTACCACTTAGTTTTGCAGCATGCTCTCTAGCTAGAGCTTGGTGCCCACACACAGGAGTTTTACTCAAGCAGACTTTACAAAGATCCCCTCAGACAAAACCCAGCCCCTTCTCAGCATTCAGCTACCCCTGTAATCATTAAGCAGCTTCTCTCAACTGCACACCAGTGAAGTTCCCAGATGTTTGGGTATTTCTGCACATGACAAGACTAGGCTGCTAGAGATTGTTTTAGGTGTTAGATATGCAGTTAGATGAAATCAAGGACTGTAGGTCAGTTTGTTCACATGCACTCCAACACACAGGCTCACACCCCCTGGAATACAGTTCCTGTAACTGTCTCTAGAGAACCCATCCTTTAGGACACACAGCATGAGTTGATGTTAGCAGAAGACAGACTGCTCCTACCTTGCTAATCAGTGCAGGTGCAATTGTTTTATTGACGTGCTCAACAGCTTTTGAGACACCTGGAAGGAACAAGCAGATCAGACACTGGTCAACCACGCTGGTTATGTGGGCATTAGTAGGTGATCTCAGTAACAACAAGAATCTTAAGAGTACCACCTCATGCTATTCAAACCCCAATCCAACCTGAGCTTACAACCACCTCTGAACACTTAGAGAGCTCATCTCAATTGAATGGAAGTTGCATGAAGTCAGCATCATCTAGGAATGCCTGCTGCAATGTCAGTTGGCAAAACCATGCACTGGAGAAATTCTTCCAAGTGACAAGGTTGCACTGAAAGCACATCCATTACCTGTGTACACAATGCTGTCCCCAGGAACTCGTTAACATATTTAACAGCTCGGGATACACCTGACAGAAGCGAAACGGACAAGAGAATCAAGGAAGACATGAAGACTCAGAGCCAAAACCAAAGCGAGTCATGCAAGAAAAAGGACAAACACAAACAGACCTACAAGTCAGCAAGTGTCTGATACTGAGCAGCAGACAAAAGGAGAGCTCAAGAGGTAGAGGAAATTGTGCATCAGCCAGCAAGGCTCTGTTTGGTCTTTCCACAGAGGTTTCCACACCACTTCAAACACCATTGTGGACCCAAACAGCAAGTGGCTGAACAACAGCATTTAGAAAAGGTTTCAGGATAGTTTATAGAATGGATGATAAGGGGAAAGGAAATGGTTTTCCCCTCAGTGTCTGGCACACAGCAGCTCAGGCATTTCACTGCTATTATTTTGCAGCCTTGCTAAAGCACCACCGTAGCACGTTTTACACTTGATACAACACTGAGTTCAATGTCTGTACCTGGATGCAGGCAGAGAAATTGATTGTCTGCTCCTGGCTTCAGACAGGGAATAAAGGCTGAACCCAGCACCATCCCTTCAATCTGTGTGGACCCACCACCGTGTTAACCAGCAGTTCCAGTAGGAACTCCACAAGCAGAGATCACCACGAGCAAATACAAATACTAGCCTACAGAATACTGTAATCCCTGTACAGTGTTGGAAGATTTCCAAAGACCTAAGCTTCAGGACTGGTGAATGCTAATTAAGCACACCCTGAACCACATTAATTGCCTTTTAAACGGTCTAAGTTTGCAGAATTACAAGAGACCCACCAGCTACGTGCAACTCATCCCACACGATGATCATTTCTCTGTAACTGGTGTTATCCCCAGCTGATGGAAAGCTTCAGCTGGGATAACCTGCTGTACAAGCTCAGGCCACTGTCTAGTAAAGTGCCCGTCAGATCAGATTTAACAGGTCTAAGCACACACACTTTTAGCACAATGAAGTAAATACACATTTACTCTTCAGGGAAAAGTGCCCTGGGTAAACAGCTCTTCAGGATATTCAGCCATCGAGGAGTTTAGCCTGTGTTAAAGTAGTAACCATGAATCTTCTCAGATGAGGCTCTCTAAGTTCAGTTCAGTTATCCATGCTAACCACCCTTTCTTAATAGGCACAAAATATCTGTTTCCTTTCACCTGACCAGCAGGAAAGCTGGAAGAGAAGTAAGGCTCTCTCAGCCAGAAGTTAAGATGACTGCATACATTTGGAAGGCATCGCCAGTGCTTTTACAGCAGCAAGCTGAAAAGGAGTCCTGACTGTCTGAGCTCCCAAAGTAGCCATAAAAATTACTGTTAGAAGTTTATTAGGTAATGGCATCTTGTATGGAGCTATTCATTTTCACCCACACTTGTTCCTAACCCACGCTGGTAACTGCTGCATTTCAATTCCTTTCAGAACATACAATCAGGCCAAACACAACTAAAATACGGTGCCACGAACACAAATTTAAGTATCCTGGCTACCTATGATGACAGGTTCAAGTGACTTGAGCTATTATGCAGCCTAAACCAAAAGATTACACCAGTAATCATGGAAGAAAGCTGCACATTTGCTGTGGTCAGGAGCTGGTGTAAACCTCAGGTCTGGGATTTAACGTGCTGGGATCTAAGGAGCCTACCGTGCCAGAGCAGAGAGATGTAAGAGTTTTGTGCAACATTTGGTCTAGGAAGAGATGTTGTGATCAGCTGCAGTATCACCAAGCCTTTGAGAACAGGAAGTTTAGAAGCTCTTGCGACACTACTGAAGCACTCTGTACTCTGACACGTAGCAACACGCAGGGCAACAGGAGTGGCACTGTAAAACGTGAGGCACACTGTACTGAAGACAGCACCTCACCAGCATGCCTGAGCTCCCTGTACCCAACAAAGGCAGCACAGTCATCTCCACCACTCTGTGGACACCCTGCTGGAGGGAGAGGCACTGGAAAATCCAGCCATCTGGGCTTCACCTGCCCCAGCCACACAGCCTGCCTGGGGTGTGCACTGCTACCATCCCACTGTGAATCTCCACTGATGGACTGAACTGCAAATGCCTTGTGCAGAACATGGACAGCAGTAAAGGGGCCCGTGTGCTGGTACCATCTGCTGTGAATATATGCAGCCACTGTGAAGGGCTGAGACAGGTACTGAAACTGGGGCTTACCTTTCCCCATGTAGCGTGTCTTGTCATTGTCACGAAGTTCCAGAGCTTCATAGATCCCAGTTGAGGCACCGCTGGGAACAGCAGCTCTGAACAGACCTGTTTGTAACAGAAAGAACAACTGTCTTGGCACATACAAACCCACCAAAACACCTCCTCCCACACACCATCCCAACCCACCAGACTTCCATCTCTGAAGATAGGAAAGGTAATTGCTAAGCCACATCTCTGCTCAGTTATGGAGTGGTCCTGAGAGCTGTCTGCTCCTGTACAGCATCACCAACTCATCAGCATCTCCCTCCACTGATTAATGGCAGGTTGCCTCATTCTCTTCCACCGTGCATTTCAAGTGGTTTCAGTCTGGCAAGTCATCCTTTCCCCTTCCAAAAAGGCAGCTTTATTCACTGAATCTACTTTTGAGCTCAGTCTGGCAGGCAAGCTCTTTAATTCTTCTCCGAGATACGGCATTAAAGGAACAATTAGGAGGCCTATTTTGTTATGAGTTCTGAGCTCTTCTGACAAAAGCACAGCCACCCAGAGGGTCCATTCTTCCAGCAAAGGATGCTGAACTTTGAGCAAATCAGTACACTGGAGTCTGTTCTGCCTGTGGTTCAAGATGCCAGCTCCAGTCTCCAAGTCCTTCCCTTATCCCACTACAGCAGAGGGCTTAGCAGGGGCAATCTCATTTAATGACTGCATTAATCTTTTGAGGCAGAAAGATCAGCTATTTAGTTAGAGTATTACAGCCATTGTGTTTGCTCATTCCACCAAACCACACTGCTATGTGTTAGTACAATGCCTTTGTCAGATCCTATCAGATGTGGGATGAACAACTAACAAATCAAGGGAAAGCCCTACAATAATTAAAAATATAAGATGTTAGATGTGAAAACCCAATTAGGCAAGTTTTTCAGTCATGCCCGAGTACTTCAGCAGAGAAGAAATGATTACCCAAGATTCAACTCTGCAGACAAAAACTGCTTCATCACTCAAAAGCTAGACACAGCAAGAATTCAGCTTCAAGTGCAGTCATACAGAGCTTAAGGAACAGGGAAGCTAAGACCATTAAGAGCTGCTTAAGGACTGGAGTTCACAAGTGCTATCCCAGTTTACGCTGGGGGCAAGGGGAGGAGGGTGGCTTTGGATTGACACCTGTACACTTTAGACTGTAAGAAGCAGCACACTTCAAAAAACCCCTCCCAGGCCAGCCCAGTATCTGAGTTCAGCAAATTCACCCCAGTAGATTGAGGTGGAGGCTCTTCCTCCAAGTCATAGCAAGGGCAGGAACATGTTACATGCAAGGAGAAGAGAGTAAGCACAATTCCAGGGCTGTAACAGGTTGGTTTGTGTACTTCTGGCTGCCTCTTCAGTGCTGCCAGATACAAGGACATACCTTTGTTGGTATAGAGGTCTACCTCAACAGTGGGATTCCCACGAGAGTCAAGGATTTCACGGGCATGAATCCTGAGGATGGACATCTTTAAAAACCTGAAAAGAGAGTTTAATATTGATCAGACAATAGTTTGGGTTACAAGGGAGCTTCAAAATGTCACCACATCCCAACCTGTTGGTGTCTCATCACTATCATGAAAATTTCTTCCTTACATCCAAACTGCATCTACCATCTTGCAGCTCAAAACTTTCAGTTTGAACCTGTTATCAATAGTCTTCAAAAACAGCTCTGTGCAGTTGATATTTCTTAAAGAGCAACCCCACACCTCTCCTTCCTTGCCTGCCCCTGCAGGACAGTTCACAGCCATCGACTGCAGCCCTCCAGTTGTGCACTCCAGCTCACCAAGTTTCAGTGACAGCAATTAGATCATCGTTTTCTAGGTGCTCAGGGGCTTCCACCTCCTCCTCTGTTACCCGTGCTGTGTACACTGCTAAAGACAATTCAGGTGGGCTGCTGACTGTGTCAACTTTTCAGAACAAGCCTGTGAACTCCTCCGAGGCATTTCTCAACTGCCTTCCCGTTGTTTGTAATATCAGCACGTAAAAGCAGCCAAGCAATCCTAATACACGAAATCTCTGCCACCAGTTATAACTCTTTTTGGTAAAAGTGCAACAGTTCTTCATATGCACAGCAGCTGTTCAGAGCCAAACATAACCCATCTTGAAATAGAAACCGATAGTCACAGCTCCAATTAAGAGCTCACATTAACAGTTACACCCTGGCTGGATGATTTACTGGAATAACTTTTCCTCTTAAAGAGGAAAACCCAACCACAACAACTTTTGGCTATCTCCCTTTTCCCCGTTGTCACTTTTCCTTAAGAAAACTGCAGTAAGGAATGCCTTACGTAAGCTCAGCTACATTTTAACCACCAAGTCATCCAAATGCCTGTGAGCCATCGACTGGCACCAAACCCTGCTCATCTGCAAGGAATAAGGCTCAGCCTCAGAAGCAGAGCTGTCTGGAAGCTGACTTTTTGGCAAGCCAACATGAGTGGTAACCCTGATCAGGAATGGTCACGAATCTCTCCAGTTACTCCAAAGTTAAAAAAACAAGACCTTAGAAATACTGCTGCTTGTAGAGGTTTGGGGGGGGAACTTCATACACTCATTCTTCCTCCTTAGCACATTTTTCCTCCCCATGGGGAGCCATTTGGTTTGTCCCCTTAGCTTTAAAAGTGCCCCCTCCAGCTGTCCTGCCCCTACACAGCACACTGTGTAAGGCATCCCCGGGACTGCAGGTACTGCCTGCTTTAGACACACGCAGATATGACCAACCTAGGAAGCAAAACAACCTAGCTCAAGCCAGACTTCATGCTGCCACTACTTTACTTGAATCAGTAAATATGAGAGCTAGAAATAAATCCCTGCAACTCCCCAGTTATCAGCCCCATCCACGCCAACACTTATCTCTCTACACATGCACTGAGCAGTGGCCGATGGGAAGAATCCCTGTTCATCTGAAAAGGGCTTTCAGAGCTTATTAAACTGTCACTATGCTGTACTTTCATTTTCAGAACCATGGCTTTGGGACATTAGGTGCCTTATTCTTTGAGAGCACAGCCAGATCCCATGAAGTCTTAGTGCAACGCAAGAACTGTCTGTTCAGCTTCACAAAGGTGGCACTTGAGGAATACACACTGCAAGAGCTTCCCCTGGGGAATGTCTGCCAGGTCGGACGTTACTCAGCCGTCCTTGACAAATGACCTCTCCAGCAGTCCCTCCCTTTTCTTTAGAAGGGGGCATTTCACAGCACTGCACCACTCCAGAAATTCCTCACACAATTTTATTTTCTTTTTTTTTTTGGTTCATTTTGCAAACCCCTCACTTCTGTGTTTGAGAACCTGAAAGCACTGAGCTATTCCTGGGTAAAACTCTGACGCTGTTGAGCTGATCTTGAGCTGAGCATTTTGCATGCAGCCTCAGTCGAGTCAGCCAGCTCAGCTAGGCAGCGAGGGGCTGCCCACACACAGGTCTAGAGAAACGGGAACTGAATGGAGGAGCTCATCAGCAGCACTGCCTGCTCCAGACCTTTGTACTCTGTGCTGGAGCTGGCCAAGCACACAAATACCAGCGTGGCATTTAGCGATGGCATTGCCTTAAATACTTTTTTGTACTATAATCTGCTGGCAAGGTCACTGTCTCCCCTTAAGGAGAGGAATCACGTACACTAGCTTTCCTGGCCTTCCCAGGAGCAGATGTTATTACCTCCCTCAAGGCTAAGTTACAGCCCCCTGCACCACTGCCAGCTCTGAGAACTTGCTTCGCTATCAACTTAAGCCCAAGAAACCACCACTTGCTCCCTATGTGACCCTGTGCTCTGCACAAGGAATGCAGCACCACCACCAATGTGCCCTCCTCAAACTTCAAATCATTTCCAGAGGTTTTGCTGACTTGATCACCAACAGCTCTCTTTGGGAACTATTCTAGAGCCACAAGTCTCTGAAGTCAAACAGGGTTAAGACTGAGCACTACAAGCACCTGAATGGAGATTCTGCAGCCACAGAAAGAACTATCCTAGTTAGCACTTTATTAGAGCTGCCCCACAGTCAGCACTGGAAGCCTCGTGTAACACTGCAAGGTCCTGCAAGACTCCTACCATCACAACGCTAAAAAAAGCTTACCACTCTTTAGACCTTTGACCTCACTGTATTAGATCCTAATAAATCAGTTCTACTGCTGAAGCACTCCTAAAAAGTGGACAAATTTGGACTAAGAAGGGCCTCTCCAAACCCCTTCTCTTGCATTCCAAACAGTATCAATTCACCTCTATGCTCTGCAACACAATGCAACGTGTTCTAAATAGACGACAGACACGTTAAACCACTTTCTCTCCTGCCATTAAATAAGATGGAGGCCTGAAAATGCATTGCCTCGATCTGTGGGTTTGGATGACAAACTTCACTACTTCCTGCCAGGCTCAGAAAGCCATAGCCCTGCCCCTGTGACTCAGCAGGCAAGTAACGGAACAGGCAAAAGACCAAGATCCTCTCCTGCAACCCTGCACGAGGCACGCTGGTTAAGAGGCAATTTTTCCTCTACACCTTAACATCCAGAGAGCCACAGGAAGTTGTCCAGTGCTGCTCCCAGCGAGTGCTGCCTTGAGTTAACTAGCGCTTAATTAACCCCACCGGGAGACCTAAGGCACACTGGCTTGAATGCTGACACCAAACATTAAATATTTGAGATGCGAAGCTGAAGGACATCCACTGCCACTAAAGAGGGGAAGGTCCAAACCACGACACGCAATCCGAGAGCAACTGTTAATGATTAAGAGAGAGAGAGAGAAAGAGAGGTTAAACCTACTGCTTTTGAAAGAAGCCTTGACCCATCACATTGCCCGGGAGATTTTACCCCCGCTGCGCTCGCTGGTGGGACTGAGGCCTCTCCCCGCCCCCCATGCTGCGGCTGCAGCACTGCGCAGAGGGCAGCCCTCCCACACCCCCTCTCCCCACAGAGACCGCNGGGGAGGAAACGGGCACGTTTATTGTGGCCCAAAGCGGGAGCCGAGCCTTGGATTTGCCGGGGCTCGGCAAAGCGTGTGGCTCGGGTGAGATCCAGCCGATGGCCGGGAGCAGGGGTGGGGCCTGAGGGAATCACGCCGCCCTTTCCCGTTTCCGAGACCTTCAGGATCACGGAGTCCCCCCTCCCGCGGCGCGGGTGTGGAGATGATGACCGAGACCAGCAGGGAGGCTGAGAAGAGGGGGGCGGGTTATTAGTTCTACCAAAAGGTTAATTACAAACACGATGGCTCTGTACTTTGGTTTTGCAGTGAATAAGCGTTACACTCCCTCGGGTGGAGATGGGGCGCTCACACCACGGGTTAGGACACCCCGGGCACCTCTGGGCCAACAAGAACGAAAACTTGATCCAAGTGTTTTGCCTGGACCTGCACAAGGGCATCTGATGTCCCAAGACACGTGCTTGAGGAAGACAAGTGACCAAAAAACAATGGAGCAGATCAGACCTCAACACCAGGCCACGGTATTAAAGAGTTTGCCCAAATGGAGTGACTCGTGCTCCTGAAAAGCTCCAATCCCTCCACAGACCTTGAAAAAACCCCATCAGATTATACATTGATAATTATTTTGTCTGCTGCGTTGTGGTGAAGTCCAAGCCATGCAGCAGTGAATGAACTTTGTGATCAGCAAAGCCTCTGTCCCTGGAAAGTAACACTCCGTTTCCTACGGACTCAGCAGCAGCCACGTGTCGCAGTGTTTAGTGAGAACATGACCACTGACAGGAGTTGTTCCCAGCTCTGGCACTGCAGATGGGTCCTGTCCCTTCCTGCGCTTATTTATCCAACCCCCACCAGTATCTGCTCCCTGTGACTGGCTTGGCAAAGGCCCCACTCCATCTCCTCTGGGCTGGAGTGCCGGACCACGGGGGGGGTGCTGGTGGGGGCCATGGCTCCTTCCCTCCCAGTCCTGGTTGCCACCCGGCTCTCCCTGGTGCTACGATCACCAGGGACTGTGCTGCTCTGGTTACATTAAGTAAGTTACAGTTGTAACATAAAGTCTTTGTGGGTTCATTATGGAGAATGTCTGTGCCCAGGCTTCCCATAAGCCTGTTGTTCTTCCAGGATTTTTTAACCGAGGGATAGTCACTGCGCTGCAGAAGGGAGTCTGCAATGAGGGGAATCCCCTTGCAAGGTCAAAACGTTTGAAAATGAGGCCGTAGGCTGACGTGGGAAAGGTGCAGTCTTGTCCCTTGTCACCTTCCTGTGCCCTTAGCCTTCACTCCTGGACACGATTGCTCCTGTTGCAGGCAGAGTACCATCCCCAGCCATGGTATTTGTCTTGCTGGGACACTGCAGAGCCCAGACCCATGGTGTGACCCCATGGGGGCTCCCAGTGCCCCTGGGTTTCCTTCCACCCATTTCACCTGACACTGCACAGCCCGTGTTCAGACTGATGGGGGCTGGCTCTGCAGTGTTTCAAGTACACAAAATCAAACCTGTGAAGTTTCTGAGTTGGGGTTTAGAGGCTCCAGGTGTCTGACAGTGCCCAGTTCACCCTGACTGCACCATACAGTCATTGTGTTGCTTGCAAAGTTAGTTATGTTTGTGCTTGCTCCAGAAGTGCCTCACCCTTTCATCCTGACTTATGACAGATCATTTCTTCTGGGCAAATTCTTCTTTCCTTCCTGAGAACATCCCCTGAGGCAAAGCTTTCAGTCTAATAAAAAACATCAGCAATCTGTTGAACTGACCGCCTTCCCGTGCTCACATAACACCCCATGAGCCCCCCCTGCATCACTCCTCAGCTCCCAGCAAGGAGATGCTGCCGTTTGAAGCCCAAGCTGGTTTGTGACAGCGCAGTCTGGCCCCTGTGCCCGCAGTGATGCTGCAGGCTGGGGCTTCTTGAGCTTTTTCTGCTTACCCTGGAGCCTTACCCTTCCTGGGGCGAAGGCACAAGAATGGAGCATTCCCTGCAAAAAGACTCTCCTGAGCCATCAGGGGCTGCAAATGGTAAACCTGGGGGGTTATGCTGTGTATCTGCTGGATTAGAGATGCTCCATCTTTACAAGGCGCACTTTGCAAAATCACACAGAGGTGCTGAGTCTTACAGTGATCTGGAGAAGATGGAGCCCAGGAAAGCCCGAGGGAAATTCGACACTGTAGTAGTCCAGGAAAAAGAAAAAAAGATGGTGTGATACAGTAGGGTGCTCTTTGTGAATAGAAGACTTATTGTGAAAGGCCATAATTAGCTTGGTGGCAGACATAAGTGGAGTGTAAAGCAAACCCTCTGGCCTGAGAAGCTGAGCACTGAGCCTCTTGCAGCTCCATATTCCGGTGAGAGAGGACTGGCTTTGGAAGACCAGCCTAAGCTATTCCACTTGTCCCTTGCCTAGGCTCTTCATTCCTTATGACCACAAAACCAGCACAAAGCAAGTGAATTTCCTCTGCTGGCGTGTAAGCAACAAGCTCTATGTTGAGAACCTGCATCCTCCCCTCCTCGCATGGTCCCATCCCCGGCAGGCAGGACTCACTCACTCACTGTTCTGGCCACAGATGCCGTGCCAAGAGCCGTGTCTGCTCCACTGAATCGTGTCTCCGCGAGAGAGGGCACAGCTGAAGACACTGGTACTTCAGTAGCTAGAGGCTGCATTGACCAGGCATCCATGATCAGAAGTCTGGCACTGTCCAGGTGTTGGTATAGTTCTTCCTGGATCAGCAGATTTTAAATTGCACTGTACCATACACATTAAAAGAAAAGTCAGAGCTGATATTAAAAATGCCACTGCTCAGTCATGTATCCTGCCTGATTTTTCTTTTTCTCTTTCTTTAATGAAAAAAGTTGCTCATCCCTAAGGCTATGAGATATCTGTCTGGCAGGAGGTTCTGTGGGAAGCCGGGCTCGCTACCAGTTAATCAAATACTTGGCGCACTCTTTTAAAATAATATCTTTCTTTCATGATTCAGGAGGGGGATGTTTGGCTAGTGGGGCAGACACGGGGAACAGAGAGCTGCAGGAAGCTAGCGATCCAGCCGGGCAGCCCACGCAAGTACTCCAACACACCAGTGCAACATGCTGGTGGAACAGATGGAGAAAAAACACCAGCACAGGCCTGGCTTACAGGCATCCACCACCCAGAAACAGAAAACAATTCTGGTGACCAAAATCCCCTTATCCCCTTCCCTTGCAAGGCCTGGTCATTCCTTGGGCTTTACAGGCCACGGTAAAATTATACGTGTAACACACATAAGTTTTTGGATCGTTTGCAATATGCTTGGAAACGCAGAAGCTGCCTTGGCCAAGCTTTTCCTTCCCTGTTTAAAGTGGTTGGGCAGGAGAGCTCAGAGCTTTGTAGAGTGTGAAATCACCGGTTCAAACTGCTGGGGATGCCAAGGCAGGGAGCAGACCCGCCACGGATCAGGACTTGTTTGCCAGTTTGCATTAAGTATGCTTAACAACCAGTATGCAGCGTAGGGTGCGTTCCGGGGTGTGAAGCCTTGGAAGTGCTTCCTGAATACCCAGGGCCAGCTCTTCCAACCCAGCTCCTCACAGGACACCTGAAGAACATGTGTCTGGGTCGCTGTGTGCGCACCACCCTCAGCCGCGCTACCCAACAGCTCTGCAAGTGCCAGCCTGTTTGTGATTTGATAGGTTCCTCTTGAAAAGCAGGCCTACATCTCAGTGGCCATAGGAATGAGGCTTCCTGACTGCGCTGCTGCGTCACGGCAGCGAGGTGAGATCTCCAGAGGGAAGGGATCGGATGCAGAAGTCAGCGCTCCGTCACTCGGATTTCTCCGCTGACTCTGCAGATCGTGGGATTTTTAAGGAGCGTTCACTGGAAAGGTAACGGCAGAGTCTGACTGATGGTGTTTCTGGGCATCTATTCAAGTTATTCAATGGCTGTTTGAGATGTTTTCTCCCAGGCATTCAAAACCTTCTCTGGCTTTATAACCTTCTTGCTCCTCAACCCCCTTTTCTGTCAGGCTTTTGTCGTACAGCTGAACTCTGCGATGAAACACCACAGCTTTCAGGCACATGAGTAATGAAATGACTTGAGATGACAGACCTGATGTCTTAATGCCTGTAACTTCCACTGCTTCTCTTAATTCCCTTGTCTTCTCCCAGGATTTTAGGGGCAGACTGCTTTGTGTCCTGCAAATCATTTAAAAGCCACCAGCTCCTGCCTTTAATAGCCAGACTGAAAGAATCCTCAGCACAATGACTGGGATAAGGGAAGGACCTAGACAGAATTAGATCTTTTCAGATCCTTGTATCAAAAACTCACAATTACAACACAGAAATTAAAGCTGAGAGTTGTCAGTGGGGATCTGCTCTCAGTGTAACAAAACCTGCATGGCTGCAGGGACCTCAGCCTGCTACCTCACCTGGCAGCCTGGCTTCTCATTCTCTCCAACTCCAGCTGGTTTCAGGAGGTTTGGGGCTTGAATTTACTATGGAAATTACTGTCCCCAGTTTGCAAGCCAGCAGGGACAGGGCAGGGAGCTTACAGTGCTGGGTCAGAGAATTTTATGTCTGACTTCCTAGGACGTGGGTGCTCAGGGTTTAATCAGTACTAGGGGGGTTTAATGAATGCTGAAGCTGCAGGTAACAAATTGGCCGTTTTTTGAGAAGTGATACTAAGGACACAGGTTTGTGTGCTGCTGTGAATATGTACCATATATATATGGCTCAATCATCAGCCTACATGAGCATACAAGAGCTGTGTTAGGTACTTGTGTACTAGGCAGAATGTATTTTATTTAAAATGGAACGTTACTGCACGACAACCGAGGCAGCAACCAAAAAAAAGCAGATGAAATGGCTGGAATAGGAAAAATATATACTACTTTTTAACTAAGGTACACGTTAACCTGCATATAAAACTACCACATCCTCTTTCAGGTAATGGTGAAGGGTTATTTGGAAGTGAATCAATGCACAAATGAGGGTGCTAATTCCAAAGAGTACATTTTCCAGCAGCCATTGATCCGATGTGGTGATTTGAGGTGAGACTGAAAGCTTTTAAGCTAGCTGGATATTAATTGCCAGGAATTGTGCATCCAAAGGTCACAGCTGCTCATTCAAACCATGACAAAACTGTTAAGTAATCCCCTTTATAGAGGCCAGTGTGCAAGTCTTGAGATGCTTCTTCCAGGGTGTTCGAGACTCCTTGCTGAGCTGGTCTCTCCCTCTCACTGCAGATTATATTCTGCTGTAGAGGGGAAAACCACACAGGAATCAATCAGCTATTAAAAAAATTATGTTTGATATTTCAGGTTGGGTTTTTTTAGACTGGAAACGTGGAAAAAAACCCTCAGTATGAGTAAACCAGTAACAACTCTTCGTTTTCTATGTGCATAATACTTATGTAAAGCACAACAGTTATCAAGCAGGATTCTCCTGTCACAGAACAGGTAGAGCACAGACACAGGATTTGAATTTCCTTCATGTTGTCTTCCTGCCCTAAAAATCAACCTAATTCTCATGGGAACCTCTTTTAATTCCTATCATCTTTCCCTATCTTGCCCAGGCAGAGTGTGGTGGTGGTGAGGTGCTGGGAGAGGAGGGGCTGTGGGCTCAATGTCCCTGCACAGGCCTTGCCTGCATTAAAAAAACACTGCAGGTCTGAGCAGAGATGACTTGAGGAAACCATGGACTGATTTCTTGACCTCTGAAACTGGATGCATCTGTCCATAGTTTGGATCTGTGAGTCATGCAAGTCTGGTTTTATAATCAAAAGGAAACGGGAATGTCTGGATTGACCTCAAAGATCCCCAGATAAAACACAGCATCTGTAGCAAGGCTACAGCCAGCTTTGTCTGCACGGGCTGGAAAAGAAGCTTAAGGTGGCAAACTCCTAGACACATAACTTCTACACATCTTCCTGGACCTTACACTCCATGGGATGTAGAGTGATTTCAGTCACTAACAAGTAACTCTCACAGGCTGTGAGCAGCTCAGCAGCCACCCTCTGACCCACCTCAGCACACACCTCAAGCACGGGCAAAGAGTTAAGTGCAGTCTCAAATTCAGCAGATGCTCTAAATGCTACAGAGAAACCTCTGTCAGAGACTCCATACCCAATATTCCCCCCAAATAATGCAGGCCTGTGAAAACCCAGCTCTTGCTCCATATTTTCCTTTCTTTCCTTGTTAGCATCAATCTGGGAGGCCCTGCCCCACGAGCGAGACCCAGCTCCTCTTCTCCACTAATTTGTTTTCTGTATCTGCCAATTTATCTCTCACACCAGAAATAGCAGTTAACTGCTGGGATCTCACTGCAGTCACATTTCTTTGATTCCACCACTGTATTTCTTAATCCAAACCCACATTTGTGCTCCTTGCCTCTGCCTATCCACAAAGTCCTCTGACTTGTTCCGAAAATTCCTGCAGCAGCCTTTTCCTCTGGCCAGATCTCTGACAAAGCATCTCTTCCAGACCAGCTCTGGTCCTGCTGTGTCCTCTCCTAGAGCTTTACCCAATCCCCTACCATTTGCTCCAGGGAAAAAGAGCACAGCCCATCCCTCAGGTGTGGCCTCTTCATCAGATGCTGAATAAGCTGCAACTTTCTGATCCCTTA
>VWZY01009649.1:315122-327071 GCA_013399075.1 Chloroceryle aenea
GGGGAGGCGGGTGAAGGTCCTGCACTCTGACCCTAGGGCAGGCTCTTCAGCTCTCTAGAGAGCTGACTGCAGTGCTTGTGGAGTGGTTTCCTCTTCTCCTGTGTGCTTTTAGGGTCATCACATTCATCTGCCTCGCTGAGCTGTCTAGGGGCTCATGAATTACTGTTTGTACAGCTCTTTGAAGATGAAAAGTGCAATGGCAGGGCTTTGTTATTGTTACCACGTGTGAAGAGCTCCATTCCAAACCCAACTGTATTGTGTTTGGCCACTGGATGTCACAGCTGCTCAACACACAATGCAGCTGAAATAAGAACGGAAAAGTGCTTACCCAGCAGCGGGCAACGGCCACATTTCCAGAGCCAGTATTTGTTCTGTGAAGAGTGTTTGTTTGTTAAGGGGCTTGGGGTCTTCTCCTGTGTTTATGCACTGCTAATATCGATCTTTGGAGAGACTGGGCCGTAACTGGGCTTCCTCTGGGTGTTAGTACACCAGGTGAGCAGGAGGAAAATCAGTATTTTTATGGCAGGAGGTGCAGATATGTATAAAAACTAGTAACGCATTGTCTGAGGAGGTGGGCAGGTATTTGTGCATGCTGACAAGCTGTCTTGTCACTGAATTATTCCTTCTTTATCCCACCACCACTCAGTCTACAGAATTAAGCCCTGGTATGATTGAAAAATTTCTCTTAGGCCAGCTCTCAACATCACTCCTTTGATCCCCATGCTCAGGCCACATTCCTGGGCACCTCACACTAAATGCAGAAAAAAAAAAAGATCTCCCCCTTCCTAATCCTCCCTTCACACTTGGCTGTTTTCAAAGTCTCAAGTAGACATCCAGAACATAAAGTCACTTTCAGCAAAGTCTGTAGAGCAGCCCATTTGGAGATTACAAGAACTGTAATTCCCTGGCAGTGGAAATGAAGAGGAACTGTTTGACCACGTTCTCTCCTTTTTATAGCATCACATTGGCCTCTTCCCCAGTTTGGCCAGTGAAAGCTGCTCACACTCGGGGTGTGGTGAGGTGATAACCACCCCAGAAGTGATGTGAACACTAAAGAGGATAAGTATTTTAAGATATTCCAAGGGCTACTGCCATAACTAAGAGTAATTGGCTGAAACTGAGCAAAAGAAAATTTAGGTTGATGATGAACTGCAGGTAGCTAATGCTGAGATCTGTTAGCCCGTGAAATGGAATTTGCAGAGGAACCTCTCTGCTTTAAAAGGGGCAAATCCTGCTTTTAGGAGCACTGGTGTAAAGAGCTGGGGTCTCTCTCTGCCTGCCTCAAAGCCCATTTCTGTTACAAAGCTTTGGTAGAATCAACAGATATATCTGAATCTCTGTAAATAGAAAGTGAATTTAGCCAAGCATATAAAAATACTGTAAAGGTGGAAGAAAGCCTAAAGGGACCATGTGGACTGGAGAAATGAATTCTAGTGCTTTTCTACCTCTGACTTCTGTGATCTCTCTATGCAGCTGAAAGCCAGGGGGCAAAAAGGGGAAAAAAAACCCCAAGCTCAAAACATAGCATGAGCAAAATTTCAAAGAAGTGAGGGCCAATTTTAGAAGGAAGATATAAAAACATCACAGCGATTGTTGAATAAAAGAATCTTGTGTTTCAGTCTGCACAGCTATTGCCAGCTTTACTCATGGGTTTGAGCCTACCAGCACTAGCTGCTTTTTGTCTTTCGAAAAGATTGTGTAGGCTCTGAATGCTTCTATTCATCCAGCACGACTTGAGCAGGCAGAGAGCTTCATGTGAAGAGGTTTTAGACTCACTTATGAAAACCTAGATAGCTCGATTGAAGGCAATCTGTCCATCTCACATCAAACAGCCTGTTCCTGGTCAAATGTTTGCTGAACTTGGGAGTGATGCAGCTATTACTGCAACCTCTGATGAAATTCCTGCTGATTCAGAGGGAGAGGAGTTAACCCTTTCAAGTTCTGGGTCAAAGGAGCACTGAGGTATTGAGCCAACTACTTCAATGCAATGTCAAGGTTTTAATGTGGCTACCAATACTCAGAATGGATCAGAAAGTCAGACTTGAGCTGAGCTTTAGGCCAGCGAGGACAGAGGGTATAGCCTGGGAGAAGTGGGATTTAAAAGATGGCAGAGAGTCAGGGAAAACTGTAGAGATAAAAGTCAAGTGCATGGAAGCCAATGATGTGGGATAAAAGGCTTATTTCCTCCTGTAGTCAAGGTGGGAGGGGGGAGGCTGCAGTCTGTGTAACTGTGTCTGTGTGAAAGTCGCCTGCCTTTGGGAAGAAATCACACCAAGAATCTTCATGGCTGACATGCCCCACATTAGATCTTCCCCCTGGCTAAACCTGGGTGCAGAGGTGAGTCCTGTTACACCTACAGCCTTCTTCACCTGTAAAACACCAGTTCCCTTCAAGCAGGATCCTGCCATGATACTGGAGTGGCCAGGCACTACATCCACACCTCCCTCCAGCAATCACACTGGGGCAGCAGAACAGATGACTAACAAAGATAAGCCTCAAGCCAGACAGGTTTAATACCATGAACACTAAAAAGCTCTGTAGCTCCAAGAATCAATAAGCACTGGTTGATGTCTGCAATACCTTATGCAGGAGGACTCCTTCCCTATATTCAGCGTGTAGTTAGAAACTTAATATTCAAATACATTTAAAGAATTTAATTTAAATTATTGTTCTTTGTAACACCAAAGCAAATTCACACTTAGTGCCCTTAGTAAATCCTCTCCCCAGAGTGCTGTGTCTCCCGGAGTACCCACTAACTTGGGGAAGCTAACGTGAGCTGAGATGTGGTTTTTAGATGTGCTGAGCACCCATAGCTCCTGCTGATGTCAGCTGGAAAGTCACAATTTTATCATATTGCAAAAAACTCCATTAAAATTTAATTCACTGTCATCTCCAGTTTCCTGGCACCAGTACATTCCTGAATGGGCTTTATTTCAAAACCCTTGTGCAGGCTGGGCGGGCTGATCGATAAAGCCCAGGCAAGAGAAACAGCTTGTCCCTAGGTGACATCCATTTAAACACCCTGGTGAGCACGCACAGGCAGGGGGACAGGAGGGATGCTTTGCTGCAGAGGTGACCTCCTCTTCTTGCATCTTGTTCACACCCTTCCGTGCTGCTGTGTGGAATCCTGAAGTGTAAATGGGTATAAACCCCCAAAATTTCTCCCTCAGCTAATTTCAAAGTCTATTTACCCAACTGGATACACAAGGATTATGAAGTGCATTGCAGGGCATGTTTGATTTATCCAGTCCTTACACAGTTCAGTGCAACTGTCAGAATAAATGATTTCTTCAGGGGAGAGAGGGAAAAATATACATTTGGTTAATCAGCTCAATACTACAGCAGTTCCCAAAGCTTAAATATGAACTGCATGAAACAGCAGTCCAGGAAAGGCCTTTTAATGTTAACAGTTCACTTATAAAGAATAAGGGTTTGAATAAAACCACCCTGTTTCTGTTCTTCAGCAGAGTCTAATCCTAGAAAACTGAGTTGACAGGAAAGGTGTAAGACACCCCTGGCTCTTACTGCTGAATTGCTGTTATTATGTACCCTACTGCTGAACACAGTAATTGCAAACATTACTGCAAGTGGCAGGCACTTTGCAAAGAGGAGGGCTGAAATTTCGCTAGAGATTTTTACGCTTCCTAAGGCTTTTTAAAGAAATGCCCCTTCCACCTTGGTTCTGGCTGCAGATCCAGCGAGGGACATGTGGATCCCAGCTGCCCTGCTCCCCCTGCTCCTGGTGCGCCTGAGCTGCTCCCACCTGGTGCACTGGACGTACAAAGGTAATGAAAAATGAGGCTGTTTTGGGACTGTTAGTGCTTGCTAAAGGCGCTCCCATCCTTTCTGTGCTGCCGAAGCAACACTCAGCTTGACTCTCTTTCCATTAGTGAAAGATCTCCACAGAGCAGCTAATTTATTCCGCTTTATTATTGCCTGTGTGTCTTGAAAGCGATTCTCTTCAATGTCACCCCTTTTAACTCCTTTGTGTGGTGAGGACACATTGTCAGAGTTGGCAGACCAGTGACACTCAAACAATGGGGCAAATCTGCACAATGTGTTAGAATAAAAGCTGCCCTTTGGATGATCCTGGAAGGAAAAGCTTTAAATACTGCCTACTTATTACTTTATTGCCATATGCCATGCAATACAGATCACTCAGAAGTGCTTATTTATCTGAGCCACCCCAGATCACTCCTATATCAGAAAACACACAAAAGGTTTCATTTATTGAAACAATTTCCCTTCTATTCTTCTTTTGTTAGCTCTCTCCCTAGTTAAAAATAGCAAATTTGCTGCTGGTTCCTGATCTTAAGCTGAGACTTCCCACCTATTGCCCTGGTCTTACTGTCACCTAGGTTGAGAACCTGACTCCACACCTTTGGCAGCTGAGATGCATTTAAATCCCTATTTCTATATGAAAACTGCTTCTCTGTCGGTGGAGGATCAGAATCCAGCCCTCACTAAGCTATTACTGCAATGCAGGTTTCTTATGTTGCAGCACAGTTGTCCCGCAGACAGAATAATGTGTATTTTCACTCTAGGGAAGGCAGAGCAACCTTTTATTGCTGCAGCTCCTGGTGTTATAACAACTAGATTGACATGCCCTGCTGGCAAATGAGCCGAGCTTTCTGACTCCTGAGCTAAGAGTGGTTTGCTTCTCCTCCACACAGAAGGAGAGCTGGATGAAGAGCACTGGGGAAAGCACTTTGCAGACTGTGCTGGCAAGCACCAATCTCCCATTGACATCCAGAGGAAAAAAGTGCAGTACAACCCCCAGCTGCTGCAGCTGGAGCTGAGTGGTTACGATGGGCCTCTGCAGGGGGATTTCACAATGACCAACAACGGCCACTCTGGTAAGACCCCTCTCATCACCTCCCTAAAAAGAGAAGCTAGTTAAGAAGTCATCACTGACAAAGGAGCAGCCGGAAACAGAAACCAGGGCACAGAGCTCACAGAAGTTATTTGGTCCTGCAGCAGCTCCTGCTGTCTGTCAGCAAGAGCAGCTCTGAGGCACAAGGAAGCAAATGCTGCCTGTCCCCCCAGCCGTCTGCCTGTTCTGTCTGTCCCACTGCAGCCCCTGCACTGCAACTTCACGCAGGCACCGGGCACCGAAGGGGCAGCACCCAGGGGCCTCCCATGCACTGTTTCCATGGCAGCAGGTGATGCTGGCAGCCAGGAGGGCAGGGAACAGGCCAGGGCAGCAAAGGCCTCACGTTTTTGAAATGCAGATGCTCTTACTGGTGGGTCTGTCCCGAAAACACAACTCTTTTATCCACACCTCGTTGTTAGCACCCTGCCCTGATGAGCTGAGGTTCCTGCTCATCTTATGGAGGTAAGGCCTGCAGCTGTTCAGAGGGAGAGAGAGTGCACATTCCTGCTGGGACAGCTGGGGGAAGCTGCCTGAACCTGACAGCTTTCTGCTTTCAAGCTCTAAAGTAGGCTGTGGTGTGTCCTCTGGAGCTTCCACCTGGGCAGCAGTAAGTTCACTACAGCGTGGTTGGGGTACAAAGGAGACATTGAGGGCAGGTATGAGAACAGCGTGTTCCTCACACAGCTCCTGCGTGCTCATCTCACCACTCTGCCATAGCTAGAAGATGACCACAAACCTTGTGTGCCCAGCAAGTGACACGAGGTTGGAATGCGGTGGAATGAGCCAGCTCTGCCACAGCAGTAGGTGGTTGTTTCTTCCCTGGCTGAACGGATGTCCTGGGAAGATGTTAGGCTCCTGACAGCACAGGAACAGAGTATTCATTTTAGCTGATTGAAATGCTATTCACAGACAAAGTGGTTGGATTTGTTGTTTTTTTTAACTCACCTTAATTTGCTTTTCCATCTCACTTCATTCTGCTCTCCTTTGCTGTTTTCCCCAAGCACACGGGAAAGCTTTCCAGAAACACTTATATAAACCAGAGAAATAAAAGGAGGTTATGTTTCTGAAAGATATTTTCTCTGATAGACATTGAAAAGGGATAAAAGGCAGCTAGGGTATTATAGAGTGACCCTTTCTTTCAGCGTAGGACAAGACTGCAGGACTAATGAGTGGTGGCTGGGGCGTGCTGACTCCTTTAAGCATTCAGAAAATGCATCCTTTGCCCTTGTGCCACAATAGGAACTAGAGTGATAGGACCAGAGAACCACAGTTCAGTAGTAAGTTTGCATCCAAGGTTTGGTTTGGTGTAGGTCACACAAAGTACAACACAGAAGAGAATCCTTCCCTTACAGCATTGGTATTTCAGGTCTTAGGAAGGGAAGCAGAAGCACAGCATGGGTTAAAAGCCTTGCCTTTAGCCACGGTCTCAGGGCAAGGCTTATCGTTTAGGAGATCCTGGGTTCCCCTGCTGCAGGCTGTAATTCATTGTCTAAATAATTCATCGGCCAGTACTGTTGGGATAATGCTTTTGGACTACAGATGAGCAACCAGAGAATTTTCTGATAGCTGCAGTGGGGAGAGAAAGGATGGTCTGGGGAAGGTGTTTAGAACACAAAGCTGGTAGCTCTTTAATCTCACAGTCCTTTCTTCCTCTCTGTAGCAGAGAGAGAAATACGGTGTGAGCACAGGCAGGATGAGCCATCCTGCCTTCAGAGAAAGACTGTTGGGATTGTATTTTAAAAAGTCCTAACTCCTGTTTCTCACCCACACCAGCTCAGCGTTCCCTTAGAAGCTCTCTTGTCACCATTGCTACCCTGACTGCCTACAAATTAATTCCTGCAGGTTGAGCTTTCAGACCTGACTGCACGTGTGTATTTTGCTATTCTTTTGTTAACATCCAAACAACGATTTTCTGATGTGGTTCATTTTAGTAAAACCACAAAGCAAACGCCTGTCCTTAGTCACAGCTTCAGTGAGGTCAGGCCAGGGGTTGACAATTTCTGAGACTGGAATAGACCTCCAAGACCATCACGTCCAGCCTCAAGGGTTCCTGCTGTCTTCAGTGAGGTGAGGCAGGGTAGCAAGGAAAATATTCCACTGGGCCACATCAGAGAATATTCACTAGATCTAAAAGGGATAAGAAGAGTCCTGCTGGGTTGAGTTTTTTTGATGGTTTGGGTTTTTTTTGTTTGGTTGGCTTTAAGAGAATTGTTCCTCTAGCAGGTAGCAAGGACACACAGCTCTGGAAGATGAAAATACCATCCATGCAGGATGTGTGCAACTTCCTCCAGTAGCAGGTTTGTCTTGGAACTGGGACCTCGAGTGTGGCCCTTCATTAACTGCCCCTGAGGCTGGAGATGAGAAAAAAGGCTGCACGTGTTGTGACCTGTAAGGCAGCAAGGGCAAGAGTCCAAACTGCAGAGCAGAAATGCTGGAGAAAGGCCCAGTTGTGCTCCCATTCACACTGCTAACACCAACTGATTTTCCACTGCCTGGCAAAGCCAGAGCTGGACTGGAGGAAGGCACTTGCAGCTCAGAGCAGTGTTACCTCCCACAGCCACGCTACACGGGGGAAAAGCAGAAACAAACTGGACAGTTACCTACCTTCCTGCTTTCAGCAAAGTATTTGCACAAAATGCCTTACAGAAGACTTAAGGTTCCCATAAACTCAGAACAGAATTCTCTGGCTGTGTTCTGCAGAAAGTAGAGACTTTAGAGAGGTACTTGAGGTAAGGAACCCTAATTCTGGAAGGCAGGCAGCAGAGAGCTCCTGTGAAAAGCAAGGTAGATTATTTTTCTTCCTCCATTCTAGCCTCACTGAGATGTTACCAGGAAACATGTATTCATCTCATCTGGCTGTAAAGTTTCCAAACAAAACTTCTCACAAACCCAAACCCACGACTAACAAATCATATGCTGTGCTGCTTTCTGCAAGGAGCGTTGCTGGTTTTTGGAGCATGCTCTGGGCTTTCATCAGGATGAGACAATTCTCCATTTTCAGTCCCAGGTTTGGCATGTCTATTAACATAATATATGATTTGCAGCAGTACATTAGTAGGAAGACAAGTGTTTTATAGTGTCTCTAGGAATACTCCTTGGCAAGGAGAAGCAAAGAGATTTGTCTCTACAAATCCTTCAAGCATTAACACAGCCTTTTTAAAATTACAGGGCTCTGGCCCAGTATGCCAGTTCTTAGAAGATTCAGAGTCCAGAATACTGGAAATTAGGGTGACAGGTTAGATGAGGCCAGTCCTTTTGTTGGTTTCTATCCCCCTTTTCTTCCTTGGAAATCAAGTCGTTAACAAATCTGGGCAGAGCCCTGCAAGCTGTGATGTACTGTGCGAGAGATTAGCACTAAAGCACTTTTATTACTGCCTAAGGGAAAAACCCAGAGCTGCTCAGATGGAAAAAAATTCTGCTTACACAGGCAGTGCCCAGTCATCTCTGCTTGGTGTGGTCTCTGGTGCAGAAGCCTGAGGTCAGGAAGGATTTTTAAGCACACCTACCTTTTAGCTCTGGTGGTTTTCCTTGTATACTGGAGTCATGTCCCTGGACGTGACTGCACCAGCTCGTTTCAGAGGGGATGTTATGGGCAGAACCAGCTCGTTTCAGAGGGGATGTTAGGGACAGAAGGCAGAGGCACTGCAAGTGCAGCTGCAAGAACAGGCACAGCCACACCCATTGCTGTCTCCAATCCTATTTTTCAGTTCAGATTGATTTGCCACCCACCATGCACATCTCCAGAGGGCTCCCAGGCCCCTACACAGCTGTACAGATGCATCTGCACTGGGGTGGCCTGGACCTGGAGACCAGTGGCTCTGAACACACCATAGATGGGATGAGATACTTTGCAGAGGTACTTGTAAACGGGGAGGGATGGAGGGAGGGTGTTTTGCAAGCCTGGCACTGGGGAAATGGGAAGCTGCAGACCCCAAAGCCTGCAGGGAGCACTGCACAGGCAAGGGGAGAAAGGGGGCTCCCGTAAGTGCAGGTGGTTGGTGCAATGCAGGGGCTGAGCATGATGGTGCTGGCACGGAAGACTAAGAAAAGCTGTCGCAACAGTACTAATATCCTTCAAAGTTGGAGTTGTTCCTTCACATTCATCACAAACCTATTAAACTAAAGGTCTCTTTGGCTGTGCTGTGAGGCACAAGCAGCAGGAGGTGCGACAGTGACTCTCTCTCCACTCTCTATTTGGTCCTTTAAAGCACTAAAGGAAGCCATTTATCACTTCTTCCTAAATAACCCTGTCTCTCCTTTGACAGCTGCACATTGTCCATTACAACTCAGCTGACTACTCGAGCTTTGAAGAAGCCAGAGACAAACCAAATGGACTGGCTGTGCTTGCCTTCCTGTATGCGGTAGGTTTGATGCCCAGGTTGCTGAGCAAGGCCAGTCTGTGTTCACAGGCTGTGCTATAACCACAGTCTGAGCGGCTCCAGACACAAGCAGCCTGCACTAGCTTTGCACATTTATCCTGAGATGATGTCTGCCACCAGTTTGAGGAAGCTGTGCCAGAGCAGGATTGTTCATCCCTTATGTTGTCTGGTGCTCACACACTTGGGAGCCCTGGAAAAATCTGCCCCATAAGTCCAGATGGATTATCAGTGACAGCTGGATTTTCCCTGCTGTACCTCAAGGCTTTGCTCTGGTTTGCAAGTGGGAACACCTGATCCTTACAGTTCACTGTTCTGCCCAGCACCCGTACACACCTCCCCTCGCCTGGGCTTGTCCAGCCTTTCAAGGCCTCTGCGATAGCATCTGTCCTGTCTCCACTTCACCAATTAGTCCCCCAAGCTGATGAGTAGCCCAGAAGGACAGGCAGGTCACTAACCTTTTGTTCACATTTCTGCTGTGTTTAGGATGGGCACTTCGAGAATACTTACTACAGTGAATTCATCTCCAAACTGGCAAAAATCAGGTTTGCAGGTAAGGCCTGGGAATGCCTTTCTCCCCCCTTGATATTCCCCAAGCCTTATGCATGTGCTGGGTATGGGGACACATTTTGCTGTTGCTTTACTTGCAACTACATGGCCCAGCATCCGGTGCACCAGTACCCTCCCCTCCTGGGGGACTAACAGCTGCTGGCAGAGCATTGAGGAGCAGCTCCTCACCACCACCAGGACTCCAGGTATCTCTGAATGACAAACCATTGACCCACTGACCATTCATTTTCCTCCATCTTCATCCTCTTCTGCCAAAGGTCTAATATACCAGTGCAAAGTCATTGGCCAACACCAACTCCAGCACCACTCTCACCCTTCTCTTTGCTCCCCATCAGCTGTTAACATTGCCTCTCTGTTTCCTCTCGAGGTCAATCCACAAAGCTCAGCTCTCTGGACATCCAAGCCATGCTGCCAGAAAACCTCTCGCACTTCTACAGGTACCAGGGCTCACTAACAACCCCACCCTGCTCTGAGAGCGTCATCTGGACCGTCTTCCATTCGCCCATCGTCCTCTCACACACACAGGTAAGCAGCAGCTCTTTACCAGACAGCAGCTTCTCTTTCCTCCACACTTCACCTTTCCACACACGGTTCCTTTTCTGTCCTCGGGCGATTCTGGGAACAGCCTGACAGAGGAGCCAACAGGGCTTTTCTCATATGGGGCTTTGGGGCTAGTCTCTGGAGTAACTCACACTGCACCGTGATGCTTCATGACAGAAGGGTCAGTTTCTGTACAGCAGCAGTTCACCTGAGCTCTGGGGGGTGATAACAAAAACAAAGAGACCAGGGAGGATCAACAAGGCAAAAAATACTGCAAGAGAGTAAAAAAAACAAACATAAAAGAGACATTCATAACATTAAAATAATGATGGAATAATTGGCACCTTTCTACAGGAATATTTTGGGGTTTTTCCTTGTCTATGCAACACTGTGCAGCTAGGCTGGCTCATTTCAGGAGTGGCCTGCTGTGAGTTTTGGCTGTGTGACAGCAGAGGATTTGTCCAGGCTCCAGCAGAGGCATTACCAAGGTCCCTGCTGATTGCACAGGAGCACTGGGCAATGACCCCACAGTTAGTGCCCCAGAGCTGAGTGGCATCAGGGGGCAGGATCCCCTTCTCTCTGTCTGCCTTGTCAGGAGGAAGGCTTTAGCAGGGGGGAAAAAAGTGACCCAAGTAAAAGAAGCTTCCCATGAGTCTTGCTGAGTGATTTATCTTCCTTAATGAAAAAGAAGCATCAGAAACATTTTATTCTAGGAGAAAAAGAAGATAAAGTGGATGCTGCAGTAGTGGGGGATCACAGTGTGCTCTCATTTGAACAAGAAATACTCCTTTTGTCAGGGGAAAAGCTCACAGGAGAAAGCAGCATGGTAGAGAACAGCAACAAAATCTCCATCCATGCATACCATGGGGCAGGTGTCAAAAACCTCCTTCAGGTGAAATATCTTTACCATGAACTAGCAGATAAGAGCCCTCACCCTTGCTAACACTCAACAAGAGCCCCTGTGGGTTCCTCCCAACAGACTGCTAGATTTAATACCAAACAAACCCGTTGCCCTCTGTAATACACCCGAGTTGCTCACAGCTCAGCCTCCTGGAGAACACCTTGCTGGACTGGCACAACAGGACCCTGCGCAACGACTACCGGCGTGCCCAGCTCCTCAACGGGCGGGTGGTGGAGTCCTCCTTCAGAGCCAAGCACACCCAAGGTAAAGGGAGCTAGCAGGCAGGGACTGGGCTTTCCCCAGGGGAGGGCAAGAAAGGGTTGTCAGCCAGCTCCTGGTTCTGCCTGCGATGGTGTCACTCAGCTCTCCCAAGGTAACTGGTGCCACCACAGAAGAATGCTCTGTCCAGGTGTCTGCACCCATCCAGGTGAGGTGCACCAGCCCTGCAGAAGCCACCCTGGCATGGTGATTAGCCAGCCTCCCCAGGGAGGGGAGATGCTGCTTTTTCAAATAAAGGTTTTCCCAAAACCTTCTTGATGCTGAAGGGACTGGAACACCTCTCTTAGGAGGAAAGGCTGAGAGCCCTGGGGCTGTTTAGCCTGGAGAAGAGAANCTAGAAAGCAGAACATCTTCCATGTGTAAGTCCTGGCCTTCTCTAAGTTCATCTGTCTGCTTGCTCTAGAACAGTG
>VWZY01009649.1:334169-352441 GCA_013399075.1 Chloroceryle aenea
CAGAGAGCAGGTCTACAGTGAGCTCTCCTGCTTCAAGATAGAACAACAGGCAAGCCACAGGCAGCAGTGCTTCCGTGGGGGGAAGGTGAGGATTCGCATATGCAGAGAAGGGCACGAGGTGGCAGGAACTCCATCCACCCACAACATGTCAGTAAAGAATTCCACACGTGCTTCACTGCTGATCGTGTCCCACAGTCAGATCTACCCCATTCCCCCTCCCCTTTCACTGGTGGATGATGCTGTACCTTGTCGTGCTTGCTCTTCATTGCCCTTTTGTATCAGCAGATACCTGGGACTCTCAGGGAAGAAGGGCAATGTAAGGAGCTGGATCAGGGATGGGATCCCAGTGAGCCCCAGCAGCACAGGCCAGCCTGCAACAAGTCAGGGAAGATGGCAACTGTGAGAAATCTTCCCCAGTGGAGCCCACAGAAAAGTCTCAAGCCAGGGCTTTACCTTCAGCGTTCCCAAGGATGCTACTGAGACCAAGGATCTGAGCTACGAGGATGCCGACGGTGATGAAGAGCTGTGGTACTATCCCAATAGCACCTCGCAGATTTCTGGGGGACAGTTCTCCAAGGAACATGGGAACCACATTGGAAGCCAGACCTAGCAGTTAGAGAAAGCATTAGACATGCAGCTGCCTGATGTCACCATCTTCAGTAAAATGCCTTTTTACCACATGAAACCCAAGTGATCCCTGCTGGACCACAGGACATATGGCAAGGTCACCCTCAAACCCTTCTGCTCCAGCTGCAGATTTAATGTCATCATCTAACCACTGAACAAGATGTGTAGGTTTTTCTCACTCCTCAGTGGAACGTGGGGCAAGAGCCACATGGCACCGGTTCACTCAGAAGGTGGGAATGGTACAAAATCCATCACTGCATCAGGTGCCTTCAGAAAGGCCCAAGAATCTACCTTCCTCTGGGACCTGTTAGAGAAAGAAGTTTGCCTCACTCCCTCTCTGTTGGTAAGTGATGTTGTTCCTTCACCAGGGCTGTCAATATCACACCTATCTTAAACTTACAACAGAAACCATCTCTGTGGCTGAGCTGCTTCCCATGCTGGAGCTAATTCAAGGGCCTGGACTGTTCCACCCATTTCAGCTGAAATACTGTAGAGAACCAACCACACCTGCACGATGGGCCTTGGCAGTGCAACCTGTCCACCTTCTGGTGCTTTGGGGGTCTAGGTTATTGACCTCTCAGCAGCAAAGCATTTTAGGAGCCCACGAAGGCTAGCACTAGCCTCTCCTGCCTAGGGAGCTGGCAGATGATTTAGGGATGCTCGGTGTCCATCTTCCTAAAAGTAGCTTTCCCCCAGCAGGCTCTACCAAGTATTCCAAGTCAATACACACCAAGAAAAAACGTGTGCTGCTTCAGGTTTGTAAATACACTCAAAGGGTAAGGGAAGAATCTCTGCTTCCTTTAAAGAAATCAGCATGCAAACAAGCTGACGTGAGGGTGGAGGGATGCAGCTTCTTACTTTTAAAAATTCACTGCTCCTTTAATTGCTCAGTAACATTTTGCAGAGAGCTTTGCTGGCTGAGCTCTCCTGCAGGTAGCACGCTGATGTAGGTGTTTCTACTCGAATAGGACACAGGTTATTTTGAGGAACGCTGCATGGTTACCCACAGTAACCCCCGAGAGCTGCCAGCTCCCATGCTGACACTGGAAACCCTGGCAGGCAAAACCCAAACTCCTGGAGTCAAATGACCACACGAGCCTCTTATCTTACATTTCTAAAGTTCCCAACCTTTAGGAGTTTGGTGTTTCAAAGGTGATCGAGCTGTTATCTGAAAGCCAAAAGCCATGGAAACAAGCTTGAAGCAACTAGAAAACATTATAAAACTCAGCTCACCAAGTGTAGTAAGTTCACACTATAACCAGTCTTTTACTTGCCCAGATCAAAACACCCTAGCAGTGACTCTTGGGCTACTGCATTCCAGTAACAGTGGCTTCCTAACTGCTCAGAATACACTGATCAGACCCTGTCAGAGGGGCCCTACATACAACCAAGCTTCCCCCAGGGCTGCCAGCACCAGAGCTGCCCTTCTGTGAGGAGAGGTGATGCTGGGTCCCACCAGCACCTGAAGCAGGCTGGTCTGGCACAGCACCTTCCCTCCCCAGACACAACCTCGAGTGAGATCAAGCTGTGAAGGGCACGTCAGGACAGCCAAGCCAGATTCATTGTCAGCTATAAATAACTGACAAGAAGGATCACACTTAACAGGTCCCTTAGTATTTATTCAGAGAACCAATGATAAGAGCAGCTGTCAGGCTTAGGAGAGTCAAAAGCCAAAAGAAAGCAACTAGATGAGCTAAATGTCCTGCCCTAGCTCACCGACTGCAATTGCTGCATGTTACACATCAGGCTGGTTTCTTATGTCTGTTTATTTTCTCATTTTATCTCCATGAGATATCCCATCTCACTGATAAACCGTGGAGCTTGTCAGTCTCACTCCTCCAAAGCCAATTAACTGGACCCAAATGCTGTTAGGACCCTCACCAGCAGGGCTCTGCACACCCTCAGTGCTGCGTGGGGCACCCAGCCACCCTGGCTTTCTGTTTGCTCCTTACCACTACAGCTCTCATAAAGCCACTTGTACCAGCAACTCACACCTCTCTCTTGGCTTCCCAGGATCTTTGCAGTAAATCTGGTGGCTCCAAACCCTTTCATCTCCCCTTTTAATGTGATTTTTCTCCTGCAGGAAGAACAGACACTTCCGGAACTGGATTATTGGATCTGGGATTGTCTCCAATGATTTTGACCTTTGACTTCAAAGGATTATTCTGGTTTTGGTAAAAACCTAAACAAACAAACAAGAAAAACCCCCAACCAACCACCCAAGCCAGGCTATCTGCTTTAAGATGTCTGGGAAAACAGATGATTATCAGGAGGTTTGTGGCTGTTGGAGCCCCAGCTCCTAGCAGATGCTTATTGCAGAGGATAGCTGCATCTGCAGACACATCTCAGACTCCAGTCTCCCTGCCATTGTTTGCAAGAGATCTTTAGTACTTCTGCAACATGCAAAAGACAACTGTTACCCAAGCATTGTTATGCAGATGAATGGCTAAAATATTCTACTTCGGAAACCATCCATTAAGAGAATAAAAAAACCCCAACACATTACATAGCCAAGAATATATTTATTGCTCTCCCTTTACCATCCCACCTCTCACTTACCAGCATATATTCCCATGATGACACGTGAAAAGATGATTACTTCAAAGGTTTTTGCTATCTCTGAGGTTCCCATAAGGACTGCAGCACCAATGGAGAAGAAGTTATTTATCAGCAAAGTGCCCTTTCTGCAAATAGGGAAGGAGACAGATACCGTTTAGGTTTGGTTTTTATGACACCAATAGCAGATAGATCCCCTCCGTGTTGTGCTGTCTAAAACTCAAATGAATCACTGTCCCAAAGATTAATCAAAAGAGGAAATGTCCCATTTTTTTTTTTCCTGCAGGGAATGAAGGCTTCAAGAAAGAGCTGCAGTTTCTTCTTGGGAAATCTGAGCAGCAGAAGCTGAGCCTGATCTCCAGCCCCAGCCCAGGACTTGCACCATTGCTCTCTGCCTGGCTCAGTGCCCAGCACAGCCTGGCCTTGACCATATGGGAACCATATAAATTCTTCTATGCATGGGAGACAACACGTGTTGCTGAGTCCAGCAACTAATCACATCCCATCTACCTTCAGATCAAGGTGTGTGACACAGAGTCATGCTTCTGATGGGCTTGGCAAGCTGGAGTGACTGGTGAGGCAAGTCTTATCTGAACCCAGCAACGTGCTGGGGAAAGATCTTAAACACCGCTGACACGTACCGGCCACAGTTGTTGACCAGAGGCCACACCATCAGGGACCCAAAAAAGCCTCCCAGAGGGTACATGGACACGGTAAGAGACCAGAGCAACGTCTGGAATCCACTGTCCATGGGCACTCCATTCCTGTTGAAGTAGGTTTGGTTGTAAAAGTCTTGCATGTACTGGAATGAAATACAGAGCACAACAAGTTACAATTTCATAGCTGACAACAAATGCCATAAAGCTTCAAACAAATGTCTTGACAAAATGCAGAAGGTCTGTGTGGGAAAACGGATGCGAGAGAGAAATGGAGAAGCCTGAACAAGATAACTGTTGCTACAAGTTATCCAGGGTTTGCCTGGTTTCCTGAAGGGAAGATGTTCCTCATGCCCCATCTCTGCTGGGCAAAGTGCAGCCAGTAGAGTTACAGACATGAACACCTCCTCTCCTTTCCTGGAGAGCCACTTCTCCTTGGGCACCCAGAGATTCAGAGCAGGGAGAAATAAAAGCACCTTCCCTCAACACCCAGACCCTGCTGTCACACTCCCACCTTGTTCTGTCCATAACCTGCCCCTGGGCCACTGTCCCCTTCACAGCCCAACCTACCGGGGCTGGAGCGTTGATCACAGACACGTTGTAGCCGTACTGGAAGGAAGATCCAAAGGCAGATACCAGCGCTACCAGCGCAAGCACGGGTGTCATTTTCTGCAGAGGGGCAAAGAAAACCCACAACCACCACCTTAGAAGCGGGTTTGGCTTTTAGGCTTAAAAAGCATTCTGTAAAAATAAAAAACAGACTTGCCTTCTGTGTTTTTCCCCTTCTATAAAGAAAGCCCAGTGGAATATTTTCATTATAACTCATTCTGTTCTGCTCGGTTTTCACACAGGCATTACAGTAATTCATTCGACTTTTTCCTGGTATTGATGGGCCATTTAGATGATGAATAGTTTTTAAGTTATGCTTAAAATACCACCCCACAGAGAAAAAAAAAATTGTACACAATTATTCTCTTTTCCAACATGCAAATTGGTTAGGGAAATAACACAGGATATTGGCACAAGAAAGCTTTAAAAAGAGGAGATTTACATGAAGTGGTAAAATCCTTTTCCTGCTCATTTGTTCTGCTTCCACATGCTGGCTTGTTCTGCCTCCCACCTTTCAGATCCAACTGTTTACGGATCTAACCTGATTGCTGCTGAAGCCAATTAGAACTTGGCCAAGTAGCTCAGTGGGTATAAGAGCAGGAGGATGAAATTGCCATCCAGAGGAGGATCAAACACTAAACACGTTTGTGGGTACACAGGCCTCGGGGTTAAAAGCAGCTTGCTTTTTGTAACAATTGAGTTGCTCAGGCTGGCCCTCCTGTGTTGACTGAGCTGTTTTGTTCTGCTGGTTATTTGCTTTTCCTTTTTTTTTTTTTTTACCAAAAAAAACCCAAACCTGTAAGACATCATTCTTCCTACATCAATAAAGTAATTTTCCAGCCAGACACATATAATTTTCTGTCACCATCCTTAGCCTTAATGTTTGCAGGGTTTTATGCCCCAAAACTCAGCTGAGATCCCACATGAAGGTTGTCATTTCCCTAACTGAGCACGTGTCCAAAGAGCTGCTGCTACTCCTTGTATTCCTCAGAAGCTTCAACAGCTCACCCTCCAGAGATCTGCAGAGTTTAAGGCACAGCAGGAGATCAAAACCCAAGTCCATCTCCGAGTAAGGATCAGCAGGAAGCGGATGCTTCCAGCTACATTTTTCTAGGGGCAGATTGTTGACATGCATCATATTGGTGATGAAAAGCAGGCTGCCTTGCTCTCATTAAACGAGTCCCAGTAGCTCAGAAGAGCCACTGGTGTTGATTATTCACATTCAGCACTTTTAGGCAAACCTCCGGCGTACACGAGCACTGCATTGTGCAAGATTCCACAAAAAAAGCTGCTGTGAAAGGCAGCCCCCAGCCAGAAGCATCTGCAGCCTCAAACTGATTAGAAAGTAGGAAAGAAAACTCAGACAGAAGGAGAAAGTCACACAGCAGTTACATGGTAGGGCAGCTGCAGACAAAGAGCGAAAAATCAGGAGACTCTGCAACACAACACTGCCAACAAACTTGGTTCATGAACATGCCCATCTCAGCTCTCCCTGGGAAACCAGCTGTGGGTGTGTTAGCCCAAACCACCTTGGTCTTCTCCTTCACAAGTAGCTGCAGAGCTCAGACAGCTCGCTCTGTATCAAAAGTGGGAGGCTGAAGTTGGAAGTAGAGAGTCCAGCACACTTACCCCCTCGGAATGTTCATTGTTGTGAGAGCTCTCCCGCTTCTCTTTCACCTTCATTTTGGTGTTTGAGTCACAGATGCCAAGTGCCTGGTTTTATAGCCCCAAGAGACACCGCCAGGGATGGAAACGCCCTACACAGAAGATCTCCCTCTGACTTCAGAAACCATCCAATCACCAACACGCTCCATCAGCCCAGGCAAGGTGCTGTTGTCCGACCATTCCCTCGCTCCGCGTGACTCCCTCGTGTCTTCTCTTTCTTTTCCTCATCCAAGTCTGGCGCCGCTAGATCAGATCATCTTCTGCCAGATACTGACTCAAAACAGAGGTGCTGCCTAGCTACAGGGGAAATAGGCACATCTGTCCCCCTAGAAAGGGCAGACTTACTGCCAAAGTTGCTGAGTAAGCTGGTTTCCTCCAGCTATACGTGCATGGACCAGTCTATGGCCACAGAGCTGCTGCAGCTCCTGGGCAGCTGTGGACAGTGCAGCTGGAGAGGCTGCCTGGAAACTGCTGCATTCTGGGGAGAATGGAGCATTCCACGGGAGCAGCCTCAGCAACAGCGAGGGCGTTTGCCTGGGGTCCCAGCAATAAAACTCACCAGCACTAACCCTCCCGCAGCTCTGCCCTTGGCCCAAATCTTGCCTCTTGTCCTACCTTGCACCACCAACCAGCTCAGGACACTGTGCAGTTTGCAGAGAGCAGGGTGATCCTCTGGGATCTGTGTTCCTGACAGCGTGCAGGACACAGTCTGTCCACCAAAGCACATTTGCTCCTGTCTCACTACGTACAAGGCACACCACGTGTTGCTGGCTCAGTATTAACCTCCCGCACGAGGAGACCGCAGTGAACGGCGCAGAACGTGGTTAATGGTCAACTCTGACTTCTAGAGTTTATCAGGGAAATGCAAAGTTCATAGATACCTCCAGCAGCCAGTGAAAAGTGAACCAAACCTTGTTGTATCCGTCTGTCTGTCATCAACAGCCAGCTTAAAACCAACCAACCATCCATCCATCCACATCGTGGAGCCACAGTGGTTCAGGTGTCTGGCATGCATTCTCTGACTGGCTGTAAATTCTCCAAGGTGCTGAGAAGCATCAAAACATGCTTGAACGCCGTCTTGGTAAAGAATAAAACTTTATTAAAAGTTGGAGAACATGTTTAAAAAACAAGCAAGTGTGAGCTGTAAATAAGGTAAAGCACCATCTCAAACAAACAAACAACATCCCCTCCCCAGCTCCTGCATAACACTGCCAAAGCTCAAACAGACCAGAGCCTGTGCTTTGGCAGAGGACATCTGGAGGTGAGAGCACATCTGGAGTTCAGAGCATATGGTGGGTACCATCCTGCTGCTGCTGAGGCCTGTCCTTGCTGGAGGCTGGGCTGGTGCACCCAGATATCCCTGAGTACCAAGGCAGTCCAGAGCTCAGATTTTCCCAGGAGGCAATCAGCAGGCTGCCACCACAAACCCTGATGATGACAACCCCATAACCACCTACAGAGAAGGAATAACCCATCAAGAGGAACCATCCATCACCACCACAAAAAAAAAAGTGTTTGCACACTATTGTCTGCATTCAAGTAAAGAACTGGAGCAAGTCTGGAGGTCCCTGGGAGACCTCACACACTAGGACACAAATCCATGCCCAGGAGAGTCCCGTTCAGAACATATGAAGTTTTTCTATCACCACGATATTTATTCATCCCAGAACTCACCACACATTCACCTGGTCAGACAGAAAAGCAAAACCCCAAATAATTTTTAAGATTTATAGTGGAGGGAGAAGGGAAAGTGGAAAGAAAACCAGGAAGTGGGAGTACAGCCAAACAGCATCTTCCAGAGGATCCTGAGCAAAGTTCAAGACCAAAGTAGCTGGTATCTGCGTGCCAAGGAGAAGTGGAACCTCTGTTTGCTCAGCCAGTCCAGCAATGCTTTCTCCCAGCCTTCTGCTCCCTCTGTGGGGCTCTGGGATTATCCTGCACCTGCTCAAAAAGAAGCACAGTTAAAATGCAGGACTGGCCCATCTGCCCGCAGCAGGTTCACCCAGAGCCAGGGCAACAGGCTTACTGCAGTTCAAGCTGCAGGGACACCACCTTGCAGCAGCTGAAAACAGCCACAGCAGACCCCTTCCTAAAGCACAGTCAGATACCCCAACCTCAGCCACCTTCAGAACCAGCTGAGTTAAAATTCTCCAGTCCATGTCTGACAGGAAAGAGCCATCTTCACATACAACTGAGCCTGCAGGAGAGCTGCACTCCAGCTCCAGCCTTACACTTGATGCTAGAGAGGGAGGGGGACCTGCCAGGAGCAGCCAGGCACGGCTGCACACCACCTCCCCTGCTACCCCCTCCAGCTGCAGTCAGCTCCAGTGTTGGGAACTGCAGGTGCTGCTAAGAGGTGCTCTCCTGACTCTCTTTTCTGTCTGTCCTGGTCTCCAGAAGCATTTCTCAGATCTGTGTTATGAAATAAGGCAAACTGAGAACAAGGAGTCTGTTTTGATTAGGTTTTGTTGAGTTGGATTTTGGAGGGGGGTTGGTTTTTCATGCTTTGCTCTGTTTTCCCTTGAGCTACGATGGTGGCAATTTTACTTTGTGACTTCAGGACTGGCTCCAAAAAACTAAACCCCTTTTCTAATTCCTTTTCATGATGAGCAGCAGGGATTGCATTACCTTATAAGGAATACTTGGGGCACAAAACACATCTGAACTGCGCAGTAGTGTATGTCTGCATGGTATTTTACACCAGGAGGAACCACTAATTCCTCTTTCTGCAGTTTTCACTGGTGCCCTGTCCTTGTGGCCAGACAGCACTGCTGCTGTTTCCCCATTTTACAGGCTTGATTGCAGACACCAGCCAAGCTCCCAGGAAAGGGGAGTGGATTTGTTCTATAAATGGTTTCACACTAAAGAAACATAACAAGGAGCTGCTGTAGAGTCAGACAGGGAACCCCCACAGCAGCTGCTGCCCACCCTGCACATCCCAGAGCAGGAGGAGAGACTCACACTAGGTCTTTACCAAGAAAGATGAATCAGCCCCGAGATGCAGACAGCCCAGGCTCAGGTGCTGGAAAGCAGGGGTTTTGTCCGCTCAGGGCCTGGCATGTCCTTGTCCTTGGGGAGCTCTGGGCGCTGCCAGTCGCCGTTTGATCTTTGGGAAGGCCAATCCAACTCATCACAGCAGCAGCAAATGGAGGAAAACAACCGAGTCCGGACCACCCGCGTACAGAGCACAAACATAATGCAGTTGGCACCTCCTTGGAACGTGTTACCAATTCCCTGCAAGGGCAAGAGAGGAATTCAGCAGGAATTCACCTACAGGCACCCCTGAGATGAGCACACATCACATCAGACCGGCCNACATCAGCCCGGCCACAGGACCTCCCAACTGACAGGTGGCAACTTCCACCTAAGCGAGAAAAACAGATGGAAGAAAATCAACCCTGCACCCCAAAGCAGCCGGGAGGTTGTTGGCTGCCGTTTCTACAGCCGGCTCTAGGCAGGAGCAGGCTGAGCCCCGCTGAACGCCAGACACCCAACATTTCTGGCCCCAGCCTGCTTTTCCCACAGCAGCCGGGCGGTTGCTGCCCATCAGTCCTGTGGCAGTTGTTCCCTGTCGCCACTAGATGCTGCTGGAACAGCGACTGCTGAGCATCCCGAACGGCGCTGGCCGCGAGGCAGCAGATGTTCCTGCAACGCGCTGCATCGCGCCACCAAAAAAGTGGTATTAAGAGCGACAGAGCCTTATATCCTTCCCAGACCCTCCTCCTCCTGATGTGTTTCCTGGCAAATACTTACATGCAGGACAACCAGGAGAGAATTTTGCACTGCAGGGGAGTTGCAGAGGGTCAGAATGAATCGTACAGTGCTCCAGATGCGGAGGATGATAAAGATGACAGGGATGAGGATCAACTTCTTATCTGCTATGGAGGTCCGGGGATGAAATGCAGGTGCTCGTGAGAGAATGGGGCGATACTCTGACAGAGCTGCATGCTTCCAGGGAGGGTGGGAGGGAGACAAAAACATGGACAAAAAGCTCTCAGATTCCTGGGTGAGGGAGAGCAGGTCAACACAGCACACAGAGCAGCTGCTGGGACACACAGTGCTGAATACCAGGGTGTTAATGTGAGTGAAGAGATGAAGTCTCAGGAGAGCTGACCTGCAGAAAACTAACTGTCCCACCATCAGGGCTACAGAGAAGAAAACTTCGATGTGTAGTATTCTCCATCACTCCAGCACTCCCAGTCCTGACACCTTACTTCCTCCAGAACAGAGCTGTATGACAGTACTGCACAGTGGCCCAAGTTAAACCCCACTGACGGCTTTTAGGGCAGCTTCTCACCCACTCCCATGCAGGCTTTTCCCTTTCGAAAGCCCCTAGCACACCCCCTGCTGTGTGCCCCACAACAGCTCCTGCCCCTCAGCCTGCGCAGGAGCCACTCCTGCAACCCCCCCTTGGCCATTAATACAGCCCAGAGACAGACCCAGCTGCCTACTGCTTTTTACTGTAGTGGGAGACCTCCTAGGAAACAGGCTACCAGGCTTGGAAAGATCCTCAGGATGAGAAGGGTGCTCCAGTCCAGAGACCCCCTGTGCTGCTGCTCCAGCCCTCAGACCCCCAGTTATGAGATTAGTGACAGAATCGTCAGCACTGCTCCTGTGGGAGGGTAGGTCTGGGACTGGAGACCACAGAGCAAAGTGCCCAAGAAACCCTGGCAGAGGAAGAGGGTAAGAGCCTGGCCAGGGGGTCAGCTTTCCAGGCAGTCACACTATCTTTGGCAGCTGCTGGAACAGAGCGTCCTGTCTGATTCACGTCAGGCAATGGTGACAGGCACGAGCAAACCCTTCCCAGCTCCCCTTTCCTGGGACCCTTACAACTGCTTAAGGCTACACTGTTCTTCCAACTGATCTGAACTCTCTTGTTTTTTCCACTACCCTGCCCTAAGCAGATTTGTGTTTACCCCAGACTACAGCTGTCGTGGCCACACCACAGCAGGATTGCAGTGGCAGCATTTTCTAGGACCATCTCTCCAGATGTGGGGCTTCCCCTTCCCCCAGTACAACTTAAAAAAAAATAAAATTAAAGAGATCTCTGGATCCTTCTGCTACTCTCAATCCAGATTTCTCTACTATGCAAATGTTGCCCTAGATGCCAGGATTCTTTGTGTTCACAAGGAACAGCAGGAAAGAAGCCTCTGAATTCTGAAACCCTCCTAGGACGTGGTATCTTCCTGGACTGTGTATGCATATGGTGCCTAATGCTGTATAATGCCCAGACTCCCAAATGGGGCTTTGTGCTGCTGGTATGAAACAAGCACACAAACACTAACTACCATCAGAGGTCCTAAAATGACTGAGCTTAGGCAAATCCAAGCTCAGGCTTGGAATAAGTGAGACTGATTAAAGCTGAATTTTGTCCTTCACATCGTGTTTCAATTCTTACTGTAGGATTTACATTCCACTCATGTACATCCCCTAAATCCTAAGATTTCAAAAGGCTTTTACACTTCTCTTGTGCTAGGTCACGGTGCAGCGATGCTGCAGGCAGCTCGTTCAGGTGTACTGCTGCTCCCAGTGGTGGGCACCTTTCAGTGGTATAGGAAGCAATTCCTGCCTGAGTAGCTGCTAAATATGCAGCAAAATCCTCAGAGCATGAGAGGATATAACCAGAGAGCAAGTCTGCAACCTAAGCTGAAAGCAGTAAAATACTCACCGCTCTATTAATGTGCTTCTTGATGAGAATGTAGAGCACTGGCAAAGTCACATAGGCCAGTATCTCCCAGACTTTCCCTGTTAACAACATCCACAAGACCCGATCCTCTGCATCCAGGTTGACCCAACACCAGCCCACAGAAACATTGGAGGCATCATAGCCAATCTTCTTCAGAGCAACAGCTGCCACTGTGATGCCAAGGGGAATTCCCCAGCTGAGGAGAGAAGATGAGGAACAAGGTTAAGCCAAGCAGATACTCAGTTTAGTCCCTCCACACTGCAGGGAAAATGAGTGACAGATGAAGGGATTCTTGATCAGACAGGGTGTCAACACCTATTCCAGAGCATACACACTCCTGCATCAGGCTGAGGTGACTGACAGATGGGTATTTGACAGCATATCAACGTGGACTGTAAATCTGCTTCCTAGGGACCCACCCTAGGAACTGGACTGCCCAGCCCTGAAGGACAGATGGACAAAAATGTGCTACGCTCTGAACTGGAACCTGGCCTGCACAGCAAGCAGCCAGGGTCCAGCAAGACATCCCACCTGCTCCCCTTCTCCCCTGGTGACAGGTGAGGTCAAAGACTTGACAAGACCAGAGCATGGTACAGCGTGACTGTGCTGTAGGACCCAGCCTTTCAGGAGCTGGTTCAGAGCCTTCAGAACACAAGCGACCAAATCCCATATTCTGATTCCTAAGGGACACTCAGCATGCAAAGGACCTGCACACAACAAAACCTACCATTCATTCCATCAGTGGGTTTGGGTTTGTTTTCAAATGGAGGTGTAGCCAATATCTTAGGAGCAAAAGGATAATATCTGGAGAACAAAGGGGAAGTTTCTTCCCAAGAAAAAGCACTGTCAGCAACAGCAAAAAACTAAGAAAGCAAAGAGGAGACATTCACATAATTTGAAGCTGTGTATTGACTTTGGCTTCTCTTGACAGCAGAGGCAAATATAGGGAACCATTCAGCAGAAAAATAACTGGTGACACATACGAATTAAGTCACTCAGTTTTTTGTGGGCAGACCAAGCTGCTATGAGGAAGAACTGAAAAATTCCATGAGCCCCTATGTGGAAGTACTCAGCCCCTTCCTGGGTGCTGTTAACACCCAGGACTTTACAGACCTTCCCTTGCCTGGGATGTACACCTCACCAGTCACTCCACAAGTGAAATACTGCCCTGTGTCTAACCAAGTGCATCACCTGTCCTCCTCACATTCATCCTTGAAGAAAGTGTCTGTGGGGCCTTAGGAGGGACAAGGGACACTCCTCCAATAAATGACAAATGCTTCAGAGTGAGTGTTCAGACAGATTCCAGCATAATCCTCCTGGTCCCTCCAGATGCAAAGAAAACAAAGCCATTACTGTATTGCTCTCATTACCTTCCTGGTTCACACTCATCTTTCACTGACAGCCTGGAGCAGCTGCAGAGAGCATGAAAAGGATCTTCCTCCTAAAATCAGATCCACATGCATCAGACTGTAGGCAACCAGCAGTTGCCTAGACCAGATTATCTGAAATTCCCCAGCCCAACTGAAAAAAAAATAAATAAATCAGACACAATCCCATATTAAATTTCAAAAGTAGCCTACTTTCCACTCTTAAATAATGTCTGGGTTCACCTACTCACAAAACAACCCAAATGAAAATATAATGCTGTAAACAAAACAAACCAAAAATGCTGAGTCAACCTTTTAGCATGTTTAGAACATCTTGTTTCAGCATTCAGTTCAGAACAGCCAGTGCTAATCCAAGTGTTGTTATTTAAGGACAGTTCTGCTGCAGGAAGCCCTCCCCGTGCTATTACCAGAGTGGCTTTCTAAAAACACTGCAAGCATCGGCACCACTGCGAAAGGTTCTACCCAGCTCCAGACTGACTTTGGTAAAAAGAGTGATTTGCCTGAAAACAAGGACTACAGGTGTAAAAGACACTCCAATTTCAGTACACTTGGAAGCACTGACCACGGAGGTAAAGAATTCAAGAGAATTCTTCCTTAAAGACACCATGTTAAGGCACACAAGCACAAATAAGTCCAGCACCAAGAAAAAGGAAGTGTATTAAGAAACTAATTTGCCTAAATAATGATCTCCACAATGACCTGAAACTGAAGAGAATTACATCAGAAGACAAAACCAGGTCAAACTACTACGCGTGGCTGTAAAAAAGAACAGCCCAAGTACTACAGACACAGTAAGAGAGACCAGAGTAGGAAATAACTGACCTGTAGGCAAGGGACTTAAATTGCCAAGTATCCAACTAGTAAAGGAGAGAATATGGGAGAAAACTGCCACAGCAGGCAGTTAATTTTCACTGAAATAGTCTATAGGATCAGCTGGCTATTACCACCAACAGCAAGGACCACCAACTATAACATGAAGTTATAAAAAGCAATTACACATTTCAGTGAACTTCTTCAGCTCCCTCGTACAAAACCAGAAAGCAGAACTGAGACTGGCAATTTGATTATTCTTAAGAACTCCTAAATGAAAGATTCCCCAGGACTAGAAAATACCATTGCTTTATAGCCATCTAGAAAAGCAGAAGAATCAGTACTAAACACACCAGGCACATATAAAGACTGGAATAAAAGGGATTGGAGATAATGCAAAGCAGCAGAACTTTCACTCTGAGTCCTGAGGATGACGTGATTATACAGGCTGGGCCTCTCGAAAGCACACTTGGATTTAAACACAACCAGTGTGGGAGAGAAGGGAAAGAAGACTACTGCTGGCATCTCTGGAACAAGGTCAGCAATCCCATCTCTGTGGCAGATACAAGTGTCCTCATTTTCCTCATCTAGCCCCCAGCAACCTATTAATAAAGATACCTACAACCCAGTACACCTTCCCACACAAACACCAACACTGCATTTGTACAACATAAGGCAAGGACCCTTGAACTACAGCAGCGTACAGCTCAGGTTGTATTGGTTTTCTTGTCCTCAGCATGCCTGGGTCAAATTGCTTAATACTATCTTCTGATTTATGCTGCACAGCTCCTTATTTTTTGCCCCAGAGGCTCCTGTAAGCCAGGGAGATTCGCAGTCACCTGCCTGCACAGGTTAGACAACCACCCCTCCTACCAGCAAGCCTGCAGGCAATTCCTTCTGGGGACAGGAACTTTTACTCTGTCAAGAGAGAAAATTCTGTCTTCTGAATGGACCAGCCAATTTCAAGGAAGAGCTTCGAGCACATATTGGAAGTGGAGCTCCAGACCAAATCTGCTCCAATTGAATTTTTTTGTTCTGTGTCTTCCCCCCCTTTTCTCTCCACTCAAATGTGAAGCAGTTTGCAGTACCAAAGCACCAGGCAGAGACTCCTCCCAGAGAAGCATGTGAGAACTTAAAGGTCACACGTTGGTTGGCCTGCCCTACAGGCTTTCATAAACTAAATGAGGAAGACACAGCAGATTTCAAGAGATGCCTGCACTGTAAGGGGAACACGTAGGGACTGAAGCCCAGTTCTGAAGTGTCACCTGCACAGCCTGATCATGAAATGGAAATAATGCTGAGGTTGACAGCAATAGCTATCAAAAGCCAAGCAAGAAACAAGACAAAGGTGGGTTCTGGTCCATTCCTCACCCTGAGTTTGGACCAACTACTCTCACAGAAAATATAACATCACCCACCTAAACGACTTGGTATTTAGAGAGATCAGAACAAGTGAGCCTGCAAATTTATGCTCTGGATGCCAAAATTTACAACTACATAAATATTTTCAAAGCTAACTGCCAGCTTGTTTTCAAAGCTCATCAAAGCTGAACAGGTTTCAGACCACAACAGATCCTGCAGCTCTCCAGTCTAGCAGTGGAAGAGGAGGATGTTACCACATGAATCAATAAGGAGCAAACCTGCTTGGCAGGTTTGATCCCGTGTGACATCCTAACTTCCCTGAAAAGAAAATTCCAGGTACCGACTTCAAACGTGTATTTTGTCAGCTCGACTCAGTGTAAGAACAGTCTGATTATAGTCAACATTAACAAGATACTGCTCTTTACCAACACTTGCCCTGAATGAGTAGCTGCTTGTGACAAACAGAAAACACACATGACAAACTCCATCCTGCCTCCAATACCTTCCCGCGTGTCTCAGAGTGACTTGTCACACAATAGTCACTGCAAGACTGCATTTAGCAACCTATGATGCAAAGAGGAGAAAAAACCTCAGCAGGTTCTTGTGTAGATAAAAATACTGTAAGCTTACCTTTAAGTCCTTAAAACATCACTTGCCCTTCACCACCTTTCCTTTGCCCTCACCTACTTTCTACCATTACTGTACACACTGGTATCTTTGTAATAGCAGCAGCAGCTCCTGTCTGCATGGTGCCAAAAGATTTCTAGGCTAACGGCACCACAGGTAACCAGGAAGGCTTTGAAGCACTGAGGAGTGTGAAGAGCAGCCATCGCCAAGCATTACATCCTGCACCTGATTTTATGACTGAGCACTCAGGTAATGATAAAAGTGCAGGGAGGGAAAGAAGGAAGGTGTGTCACAAGGAGATGAGCAGAGAACAGGCCCTCACTTGTTTTGTCTGGCTTTTCACACAGATCATAAAGCAGGAAGGAGCTTTAAACACCAGCTCTGCACAGAATGGGAGTCGCTTACAAAGCACAACCTGGCAATAGGTCTTTGATGAAAGCTTCTATATTGCCCTCTAAACAGAGCAAGTGGAGCTGATCAATACCAAGTACAGAAGATGACATTTTATTTTTACTGCAAAGACCTGCAAAATAAACCCAGCAAATTCCCCCAGAGGAGGTTCAGATTGAACGCTCCTTCCTCTCTGATGCAGGGTTAGAGCAAATCTCTCAGGACTTTTACAGGTTTAGAGTGCACAGATTATGGCCAACATGATTTCAGGGAATCTGCCCGTTTCTTCTTACTCCTCCTAGCTGACGAGGCTGAGAAACATTCAACCAGATAAAGAAGCTCCGTGACAACTGATTCACAGATAGGAAAGTTACAAATAGGCCAGATTTGCATCAACTCTTTGATGCAGCCTGATGCAGACAGCACAACCATAAAAAAGTCAGGCTGCTTCTTTCTGTTCCTTAAGCAACATGTGGCTCTTTACAGGCACTTTGTCCTCTCCAGGATTCTCATGGTGCAGCTCTCTATTCACCTGAAAGAGCCAGCTCGAGTCTCACTGCATCTTACTGCCACTTCACCAGTACCCTGGTGTACCAGTGTATGTGCAGTCACCTGAGGTGTCCTCACACACAGACCTTGCCATCAAACAGTAATTAGAACAGGTAGAGCAGGAGTTGAAGTTCCTCCCTGACTCACACTTAGCCTTAATGTCTTTCTCTGGCTTACCTTTATCTGGACTCAGCTAACTCAATCACCTCCCAGTGATGCTGTTTGCAAATAAAACATCACAAATATCTGGCTAAGAAGGCAAAGAAAATTCAGTGCTTGCCCCAGTGTCGCTTTTTGTTTTGGTTTGTTTCCAAATCAGATCATTCCTCTTATAATTTATTGCAAAAGCTTGGCAGCACAGAGGACTAAAGGATCACTGTTTTGCTCAGCGTGGAGGTAGCACATGATTCCACAAGCTCCAATTGCATAATGAAAGCTTTTACTAAACATGATGCGGAAAATCAGCTCTCTAAAGAGCAAAAACTGAGACATAAAGCTACACTGTGGTCTGTTTTGTCTTGTTTTCAATCAAACATGCCAAAACACCCTTCAGAGGGCTTTTCTAGCAGCCCCCTCACTTGTAGACTACGTGCTCCTACAAGGATGGAATTACAGCGACCTGCCTGGGGAAAAAGGGAGATCAACAGACCAGGCTGACACGGAGACGTCAGGAACCAGAGGAAACAGATCCCAAACACAGGAGTTTTGGCAACAGCCGCAGACCAGCATCACAAACACAAGTTTCGAGATACTATTTCTAGGACAGCAGAGCAGATTGTGGAAGGAAAGCAGATTTTCAGAGCCATTATCTCTTGGCAGAAATTTTTCTACATGAAATTAAGCAAGAAGCTTTTAAGTTTCCCACATCTCCATTCCTTCACTTCAGATGAGGGGAATTAAGCAGGGCCGGCTGGGTAAGAGACAGTGAAATCCCTGTTTAAAAGGAACTTGAGAAGGGCACACTGCCCTTAAGAACAGAGCAGGTGACTCGAGCAACCATCCAAGCGCTTCGTCGCGGAGCAGAACGTGCTGCACACAGCAGCGGGGGCTCCTGGCCACAGGGTGGGTGCCTGTGGGGCCCACACCTTGTGCGGGAAGAGCGGACAGCACCCACCTCACGATGTGGAAGCAGCAGAGCAAGCCCGTGCCCGTGGGCGAGCCCCTCACAATGGTGAGATAGAGGTAAAGGGCAATAGCCATGGTCCAGAAGAAGGAGCTGGTGTTGGAGAAGGTGGACAGGGCACCCTGCAGCACGCAGTCCCATGTGGTACTGTCGAAGTCCTGTAGCACCCCGTAGAAGTAGGAGAGGGCGGAGAGCAGATCCGCCAGCGACAGGTAGAGCAGGAG
>VWZY01009649.1:355066-391244 GCA_013399075.1 Chloroceryle aenea
TTTCTCTTTGCCATCAGAAAGAAATAGGACAGGCACAGGCTCTTCCACTGTCTCCCTCCCTCTTTTCTAAAAATAGGAACACTGCATTTACAGACAGAAGGGCACGCATGAAGAGTTAGTGCTTCAAAGTAATAAAAGACAGATAACTTCTTCCTAAAGATTCCCACTACCTTTCGTTTTCCTAACATCCACGTATGCAAGACATCCACCATCCAGCATCTCCGGGGAATTCTCATAACCTTGGTATTGTTACCTTCAAATGGCAGGGTAGGGGTGCAGCTGTCTCTGCCCAGATACACATTCCTACCTTCAGTCCTGTGGAATCCGCAGTTGTCCAGAGAACAGAAATATTTGGAAGCTGCCCAAAGATACATGACAATCCAAAGGCAGCTCAGAGCAGAGGAAGTACAAATCCAAGCGACTAGCTTGTCATAAAGCAATGTACAAATGAAAAACCTCCTTTGAGAATTCCACCTTCAAATGCTATTAAAGCACAGGGAGGTGAAACAACCTAGTATCTGGTGAAAAGACAAAGTCTATTTTCCTGACTTGAATTCATCTCACCGATTACTGAGAGCCTCCTGACACACAGGCTACACCCTGCATCTTAGAAAGCATCAGTTGAGCTGTAACTACATAAATTCACCTCCACCTACTGTGAAATAAAATGTACCAACATAACCTTTAAGTAGTAAAATAAAGCTTCAACAAGTTGTTTTTACTTTGCCTTTGCGGCTGGCTGGGAAGCTGGGCTGAGGCAGAGTTCTCAGTTACATGCTTAGGGTTTTGAGTGATCATTAGAGGCTGGGACGCTGCCAGCACCTCTGCATATCCCAGACAATGCTTGTTTGCCCTGTACCATGGTACTCTCCCGATTTGGTGGCGGTTTTTATCAGAGATGAAGACACTTCATGGAATAAGTACATAAGCAAGAGTTCTGGTCTCACTCTGCCTTTCTCTCCTGCTGTGCTCCAAGGCCAACTCCGGGTTCACCAGGGAGAGAAGAGTCTGAACTGCTCCTGGAGTAGGACACTATTTCACATCACAGCTTCAGAGCACGCACACACCAGGAAGAGACTCAGTGCCGGCTGCAGCCGTTTGTTTCCCATACCTCACCAAGAGAATCCGAGGCCCTTTACCACATCACTCTAAGGCCACAGCTGTAAGGACAGCAGAACAACAGCCTCTGGTAGATGGTGCCACTGTCAGCACAACCAGCCATCCTCACTACCCACAAGAGGTCACTGCGGTTCCAGGCAGGAGGGTTTTTCCTCATCGCTGTTGTCCTGACCTAGCGAGTCCTTCATCACCTCTGTATGTCCGATGAAGGCAGATGGCTCCAATATCAGCAGGTAAACCTTGGTCGCATTTTGCCATCCCTGTGTCATGCCCACAGCTTAGACAGTAGTTTCAAGTAGGAGCCTGGAAGGAATTGAGCCCAATTTCATTGCATCCATCATAAAAAAAAGTAGATGTCTACAGAAATAACCAGAACATTTAAAATAAATAAATAAACCCAGACATTAGAGACTCATTTTGGAAAAAAAAGTCCTTAAAGGGTATTTTTAGTTTTCAAACCACCATGCAGTTCCTCTCAAGAAAGTCAGTACAACTGTTTCTTGCACTCATCAGCTTCTCGGGGCTCAGCCTCAAAGCAGTAAGACATCCAACCCCCACCCTTCTCAGAGGAGGGCAAAATTAAATGCACTGTGCATCACCTTCCACTGACACTGACCCTCTGCACAGCCCAGCTATGCCCATGCACGACACTCTGTACAGAGAGCACCGAGCCAAGAGTTACCAAACCTGATTCTCTGGAAACATAAACTTAACTCTGGAATCATAACACAATCCAAAAAGCTAGCCAACAGTTTTACCAGCACCTGAGCTCTTCATTTCCAGGAGAACGAGACCATTTTTCCAAGCTGTCACCTGATCCTTAGGTTCACTGCACCAGCTGAAAGCAAGCCAGGGGAGCATGGTTAAAAGAAAGCTTCTGAGAGAGGAAAAAATCCTCATGTTTGTCCTTTGTTGCTTTATCTAGCATGTGACAGAAAAAAATTTAGTCTAAATTTCTAGCAGTCCTGGTGCAGATTAAGGACCTAATCCCTGACTTTATTAACCCCATCTCTTCCATTTTAGGTATTAACACACAGCTTTCAATACAGCATTAATGAAAGACACCTAGGGCTGCTCAAGAATTCCAAAACGATCAGAGAGCTTGCAGAGCAATTTCTCAGTCGCTGCTCCCTCCAGACAACTTGAATTAGATTGAGAAGAATCAAGAAAAACAATAAAACAACACATGGAAATGTATTCTCTGTGTATCTACTAAGAATGCTGAACAACAAAGCAGGCAGCAAAATAGGTGCAGATGCTGCAGCCAACTCTCCTATGGCTTCCTCTTCACCAAAAAGATAGTTTAGAGATCTGAAAGGTTTTACTTGTCAAACACCGGCGTGAAGACAGCTCTAACATGTGTGACTAGGTGCTATCCAGTCAGCTAGGAGCAATCTGACATGTGCATGCTGATCTTTGACATAGTGGGAGGCCACTTGACATAGGGAACAGCCTCTCTGGCAGCAGAATGGCAACATCCACAGGAGCACCCAAAGCCTCTGCAGTGATTTGGAGCTTTAGAGGAGATGTACTGTTCTCCCAGCTTTCCTGGTGCAGGGAACCACCAAGCAAAGTTTCAGTTTTGTAACTAGTTTAAATTCCTCCTAGGTCCTCTGGAATTAAGAAATGCCATATGAATTCCTATTTTATCTTGATTACGCAAGGCCAAATACCGTGACTTTGCTGCTGCTCCTAGATCAACACCCACGGTCCTCCTGCTTCCCCTCCCTCTGTTGTTCAACAGCATCACAGAAATATGCCCTCCAAGGCAGGCAGGTCTGCTCTCAGCATCCAAGTACTACCTGTGGCATGCCAGCTGTTACTCCAACCTGGCTCCTTGTGCTTCTCAAGAGACTGACATACGCACTCCCCTGGTCTTCTTCAAGCAGACCAACACGACAGGCAACTGTTACCAGTAACAAACCTTCAACTGTTGTCACGCTCAGCATCTGGATGGCCCTGAGGCAACCAGGACAGTGTAGAAAAGCCTGCTGGATCAAGCCTGGAGCTTAAGCAGCCTTTGTGGCGAACTCCAGGGCGCTGGAACTGCAGAGCTGAGCGTGAGCACACAACTGCTGAAAGAGGACACACTCACACCTACCACAGAGTGCTGCACTGGATCCGTTCAGCAAGCCCAGGGGTTTTTCTTTCAGCCAGGAGAGATGCTTCGTCATTTTAAGCAGTTTTCCATTAGCATCCTAAGTGTGTTGTCAGGCTGCAGAGACTGCCCAAGGATTCAAGCCAGCAACTCTCAAAAAAGCCACAAGGAAGGAGTATCTTTTGCAGGCAGAATGTAATTAGTTACAGTGCTGGAATCAAGCCAGCACAATCAATGAATTAAAGTGTGCTTCAAGTGTTGGGATAATTTTTCATTTGAAATTTAAATTGGGAGATTAATATGAGATAGTCCTTCATGCTGTGGCTGTATGGAGAAAAAGAGAGGTATTAATATTGCACATTCACAATGAAGTATGCCATGAACAAAGGAATACTACGTTTAAGGCATGGTCTTAAGGTCACCCAGCTCAGATTCAGATATGGAACAGAGGCATTTTGGGAAAGGGCACTTGCACAGCATACAAAGAGGCACTCACTGTAGTGATCTTCATGGGGATCTTTCAAGGCCTTTTTTTTTTTCCCATTTTCATTACCTATAATAAAAATGTACGTAGTGCATCTCAACCTTATCAGGGAAATATGCCAAACAGGAGGATGCTTGGGGTGCAGCTTTTACTGTAAGTTGAATTGGAGGTATACAGACAGTACTTGACAAGGGAAAGGTCTGCCTACAGCATGTAGCTTTAACACAGATGAGACAGGAATATAAAAGCTAATAATGAGACCCTCAAGTAGGAAGAGTCCTGAAGCATGTCAGCTTCCCTGGTTACTGAGCTAGAAGCCTCACTCATGTTATTTCACACAAGTTATTTGAAACAGATGGGGTACAAAGGAGCAGAACGACAATTGTGCTAAAGGGAAAGGGTGCAGAGCCCAGGAGACTCTTTCATTGATGCAAGGACATTCAACATCCATATTCGACCTTGGAAATGGGTTGTAAAACGCCATAACACGCTCTGCACTCTTTTTGTGAGGGCAGACCTCCCCCACACATTAAACCATTTACAGGACTCCCTCTCAAGGTGTGGGTGCTGACTCCTCACATCCCATCAGGCCACTATCATTCATCCAAGGGATCAGCCGTGGTCACATTCCCACACAGAACTCCAGAACACCACCTGGTAATTCAACAACGCTGCTTGCATCACGCTTCTTTTCCAGGTAGCAAAGAGCACATTTAGCAGACCTAGCTGAAATAGAGCACCCACATTTACAGACACCAGACAGTCACTGCCAGCCACCCTGGTTTAAGCACAACTGCAAAGCTATGTCCAGAAAACCTGAAGAGTAGAACATGATCTTGTAACCTGAAATTCAAACTCTTTATTAAGCCAGGTGAAGTGGCTCAGCAGTTACATGCTGAGTGAGACAGGTCAAGCCCCGTGTTTGCCACCCCAACCACATTCCAGTCATTGCATCAGTTCCATTCAGCCAACACCCAGCTCACTCGAGTAGGAAGCGGTGGTGGCACTTCGGGAAAGGGCACCAGAAAGGGACATGCACACAGAAAGCAGAGGCACTCTCTGTAGCAGGCTTTTCCAATGATGTTTTAGTCACTCGTTACCTACAGCACACCGTTCTCCCCCAAAAGCATGGAACTGACCATCATCTTTGGCTTCACAAAGAAGGAAAAAACCTGAAAGCAAAAAGCCACGGACAAGTAATATTTTAATCAGGAAATCCTATATACTAGCTCCAAACATCTGTCTCATGACAAACCTTCTGCAAAGGCAGAGATGAAGTTTCAGAAGATCTGCAACAGAAGGACACTGTGCTCCCCTCTGGCCATCCATTATTTCCTGAGTGCAGAAGTTGTATATACATTTAAAAGGAATTTTTATGTAGTTCATAATATCACAAGTCCCTGTAATTAGTGCAATTATGTTCACAGGTAAAAAAGGAAATACACAGAAGCACAGACAACAGCACAGCTGGTTTTCTAAAGAAGGCTGGAGCTCCAGTGTCCCTGGATCATGACAACCAGCTCGTGCCAAGCCAGTGGGGGCCATAGAGAAAACCAAACCAACCTGTTTTGATCAAAATTAATGTAAGCTTCATATTTCTTTCTTCCAGGGCTGGAGTGCTCTCGTATTTCCTCCCTTGGAATGATCCCTTATCCCAGATTTGTCTTTCCCATAAATCTTCCTTGCCTCCCTCTCATCCAGACAAGGTAAATAATATCTTACTGCATAATTAAAATCTAATTAATTCTTCCCCAGAAAGATCAGCTAAGTTTTTGGGCACTCGACTGCACATACTTGCAATAGAATGCTGCTGGCCAGCACCCAGGAGAAGCAGTGGCCACAGGCGAGTTGCTCCCATGCTAAACTCAGAGCCCTTAGCTTGTCATTACCAGCCTGAGGCTGAGGCTTGGATAAGCTCTTGCTAAAGGCAGACCCCCCTCTTCCATTTTTGCAGTGTTACTAACAAGAGCTAGTATTGTCCTCTCAAGAAGATGTGCGTGGGAAAGACAAAGAAAGAACAAAAGTAATTTGCAACATGTTTATGTTCTCTTCAGATCTTGTTGCCAACGTAGTGACCACATCATCAGTCATCCTGGGGCATTTGTCACACTGCCCCCTGCTCCACCAGGCAACCCCATCCAGTGCAACACAGTGCACCTGGGCAGCATCCCAACCCGGATCCCCGTCCACCTCGCAAGCCATGGAGATATGAGGCAGGCCCAACAATGTGCAGCACTTCTAGGGCAGTATACTTGCTGATTGCTTCCTTGACTATTGTTCACAACAACCAGCTAAGACACTGCCAAAGAAACACTCACAGCTGGCGTCAGGTAAGGAGGGAAGTTAGGGCAGGTTGTCCAAGGTCTTCCTCCCTTCTCATTCACAGAAGGCAAGAACCTGGGGACAAAGAAAGTGTCAGTGAAGCAACTGTTTCATATAACACCATGCAGGCAAGACAGTGGAACAGTTAGGAGTTTCCAGGTTCTTAAACTATTAAGAGACAAATCTGTTTAAACTCTTGGTGGGTTCACTTGACCTCACAGCTCTGCTCTTAGGTCACCTATGATGTGTTAGAAAGGGAACTCACTGGGAACACAATTATCTGCAACACAAACGAAAGAGACCAATACTTATTCGTACTAAAGCCATTTCAATTTCCTATTATACACGTGGAACAGCCCGAGGTAGACAAGACACTGTGTTACCACCATTCCTGCAATCCTCAGTTCTGGAAACACATGGACAACAGCCTTCAGGGCAAAGCAATTCTTTTAACTCTCACATTATAGCCCCAAAAGCAGGTTATTACTTGAGGGTCTCTTGTGCAATGCCTGAGCATAAAGGTCAAACATGCTGCTGAACTAGAAGCTCGCTGCCTTTCATCAGCCTCTAATTTCTTAGGGCTGGCTATCACCAAGCCTTCAGAAGGGCCAGCATTTGGGAGCATGTTTTTACACAGAATAACCTCAAGGCAAGACTGGTTTATTGCAAGAGTCATGAGAAAGTTCAGGGGCTTCTATTGCTCAGGATGGCAGGGCAGGTGATGGGAAAAGCTCAGGTCCTCTACAGAATACCAAGGGAGACTGACAAAGGTGAAGTGAAGTGCTGAACCAGCACAGCAGAGAACAATACCCACCAGGCACTGCCAGAACAGACCAAGGACTCCATTCCCCATGTCCCAGGAGACTGCACCGATTAATTAACAAAGCACTTCTTGTCTGTAACCTTTCCACCCTGAGGAGAAAAAAGCAAACAATTCCAAAACATCAAAATCAAGACTTGACAGCAGTACCCACCTTCTTGCCCTGAAAACATGTCCCACTCTGGAACGAGCTGTCTTGTTTAAACAATGACCTAATCATCCCTCCAACATTTCCCATCAGGATCAGAACAAACCAGACTATCTCAAAGGCAATTAACAGGTCAGGGACAAGCACAGCTATAGGAGAGCAAAACAATCTGGTACAGATGAGGAAGATACTACATCTTTCATCCTCCTCCAGGGACCTACAGACTGCAGAACTGCTGTTTCGGGAACTGTAAAACTCTCCTTTGAGCCACTAAAAATTAAGCACGACAGGGCAAAGATGCTTTGGGGAACAGCCTTGTACCTATGCAGCAGAAAAATGATCCTGCTTTTTATTTTTCAAATCATTTTTTGCTCCCCTCTGCTGCTTGCTACCTGTAAGAATTCCTAGTGCTTTAGGAAAGGAGGAAAGAAGTCACCCAGCTGAAACTTAAACACTCTGGAGAACACCGAGCAGTAAAACCACTCTCGTGTTCAAACCTGGCAGGAAAAGCAGCCCCTCTGCAAAGGTCTAGAATCATTTAACCATTTCCAGTACTGAAGAAAGTTATCCAGCTCCTGAGTCTGCTCTAATTTCTAAATGGTCAGAAGCTTTATGTATAGGGATGACTGACTTGGGAAGAGCTTGGAAGTCTTACAGGAAAACCAGGCAACTGCGGTAGAGTTTGAGACCACAGCAAAGGTGCTGGCCAATGAGCTGAGCAGTTTTTCTGTTTCAGGATTTACTGTTGGTTGAGCTTTTCTCTTTCCTTTACTTCAAGTAGCTGGCAAATTTCCTGTGACTGTGCTTTTGTGGAAAGTGTCCTGCTTTAGGGAACTGTTACAGATGCCACCAATGACAGTACAGTATTAGCATCTCTGAACACACTTTAAAGGCCAGAGGTGCCACATGAAGTTTACATGGTCACACATGCAGAAGAATTTGCCAGTTAAGGCCTCAGTTTGCCCCCAAAAGGCAGTTTTATCTTTAGAGATAATAAAATACGTGACCTGCTTCACTTCACGCTGGTTGTTGGGGCACTTTTCTTGGTGAGAGCTGACCCAGCCTGCACAAATCACACCGACTCACATTGATCCTGCACTCGCTTACGTGGCTAGGTGCAAATTTGTGCTTCATCTCACTAACTGAGAGTGAGAAAGCAGCAGGGAAAAGCTGCTTGCTGGGCCATGAAACAGTACAAGGAATTAACCTATAAAGAAATCACTACTCTGATGGGTGTGGAAGATGGACAGGCTCTCCTGTTACGGAAATACTGCATTCCAAGAAAGGTAAAACGTCCTGCCAGGTAAGATCTGCAGCAATCATTCTGTCATCACTGAAATATGTGATACCATAAGCTTCACTGCATTAAACATTCATTTCAAATTCATTGCCAGCATTGTGTCATCCTCCCACTGTCAACAACTGGAGTTTTAAGCTGTGACAAGTCAGCAGCTTTAAGCTAGTACCTGAAGAATCACAACAAGTTCCTCTAAAGATTTGAATTCCTCCTGCTGTGACACAAACAGATCTTCTGTCACTGGAATCTTCAAATACTTCCTGTTTTAATGCAAAACAAAGCTGAAATTTCATCTGTGAAATACGTGGGTGAAACTCATCAAGAGGGGAAAGCTCAGCTTAGAGCCAAAATTAGCTCTCGAACTTGACAAAGGCTTAGGTCGAAGGACTCCTAGCCAGCAGTTAGTTCAATCACCTACTCTAAGCAAGGCTAACCTGAAAACCAGATCAGGATGCTCAGTATCTTTTAGACAGGATGTTTTAATCAACCCAGTCTATTTCCAAAGCACAGAATTTGAAGCAATGTCTAGCTGCATCTATTATGCTTCCTAGGATGAACTGGCATCCTAGAGAAAAAATGATCTTAAAGCTGCACCAAACCACCAGTGGTGGGTGCAGAGCAAGAACAAATTCTCTCCTTTCTCCTGAAGGTGATGTTGGTCTTGCCGATTACGAACCTTCAGTGAGAAGTGCCTTGTTTCTCCAACTACAGTCAGTCTTCCTGACTTAAAGCCTTTTTAAGATAAAAATATATTTGATAAATTCTGCCTTTGATTTGATACAAGTCCTATGATATATCTATGCTGGTTTTAGGTTAGTCTCTCCAAAACCTTTCCAACTAGTGCTGTATCATCCCATCTTCTTCCACAACTCCTCTGCTATGCTACCAAGTCAACCAGAAAATGGGTCTTGGCAGTGCTGATTAAGCCCTGTTATTAAAATACTTTTCCTTTCACTTTCTTCTCTGAGCTTCCTATAGCATCCTAGTTCCCAAAATACAAGGCACAACCAGCCTAACAACTCCTGTTTGCCTTTTTTTATTAATCATACAGCAGAAGCTTTCCTTAAGAGATAGATTGACATGACCCTAGATAGAGAAGATACTTACCACTTTCTTGCAGCTCTGTGGTAGGAGAGGATCCAGCTGGCACAGTACCCAGAGTCCACTTAAGCTCCCGAGTGATCCCAGCTTCCTGCTGCTCGGCCTGATAGACCACAGGCAAACTGAGCACAGGCTCTGGAGAAGTGCAGGCACCGGCGTCAGAGTCAAACTCACTGCAAACTCAGTTACACCTCTCTTGACATAGCCACAACTCCACCCCACTCACTGCCACCTCTCCCGCCGGCCGATAGCTTCGCCGTGAGTCAGAGTGTCTACAACACGCAGAAAAGAGACAGCACCACCAACTCCCCTCTGGAAAACACGGTAAAATGGGAAAAAAACCAAACACATCACAACAGATAACAGAAGGGGAGGGGGAAGAGTCCTAGTCTGAGATTGGCCAGCTTTTGCACCCCTAGGACAGCTGTGTTCCTAACCCCACCGATTTTCAGCGCCGAGGGACACGGCCATTCGTCCTACAGGCTGTCTCCACCCTACTGCAGGTGACAAGGGGAAAAGCAGCAGCAGTTTTGTAGCCCTGGGACCATGTTGCAGATGGAAGCCAGATCTGCTTTCAGTAGCTCCTTTCCCCAAACTCTCCTGCACTTTGAGAGGCAGAAAAGCTCTTGGATATTACAGGAAAATATCAGGAAGGAGTTCAGGTTTACAGGACAGCTATGTTTGTCACTCAACCACCTGCTCCACAAAATACAGACACAGACTCCACACACGATGCAGTTCAGGATACTGTGTAGAGAATCTAGAGCAACCATCTCCTCCCATTCCTTAAAAAGCATGATGTTTAAATTGTACCACATCTTACCCAAGTTAATCTTCATCTGGGATCTCACTGAGCCTGCCTAATAGAGATGACCTAAGCAATATTAAGTCCTCACATCAAAACAAGATAAAGCCATGGAATTCATGTATACATCACTTACTGAATTTCTCCACATACTGTGCAGTGAGAAATATGCACACCAGAACAACTTACACCACCTTCCACAGAGCCAAACAATTCATTCTTTTCCCAGTCCTTATCTTCTCTCCCAAATCAGAGATGTCCAGCAGCAACATCTTAGCTTCAGCTGCAAACTCTTTCAAGTAGTCCAGTCTAACTGGCTGGAAGAGCACCTGGCACTTGTGTCACCAAGCAAGCAGATGTACCCTCATATTTCACACGTTCAACTTACTCCATGTTACCTCTCGGCTTGACACAATTCCCTCCCCATTATCTTATCTAACTTAAATAAAAACCATGCAGACTGAACCCAAACGATTAAGCAGAAGCAAAAAATATTCTGTTAAACTTGCTCTGTGGTCATTTGTCAACTACCATAAACATTGGTTCTCCTCATACAGCATCTTACAGAGGTCTTTAAGGAGTGATGATTTTGAAGCTGACACAAACAGCTCGGTTCTGCTCACTGCTGAGCTAGCTGCTACATCTAAGTGCCATTAATCTTTTGTGGAGATGTGCCACAGACAACTATCTTCCAGGAGCAAGCTGGACACCACAGTGAAGCATGGTAGCCAGCCCCATCCAAGGCTTCAGTGCTGCCTTCACTCCTGGAAACAGGGCTACCCCTTTTCCTAGGCAGCCCCACTCAGCAGCAGGCAGCCTGCTAAGAACACCAGGCTCATGAGGTGTTCTGCTGATTCAGTAGCTTGGAAGAGGCCTGGGCAGAGTCCGGCGCAGTGTAGGTTTCCGAGGACTAAGCCCCATGTAAGCACCCATGACTCACTAACCAAGCAATGCGCAAGCATTAGTCATAGATCACAAACCCAGAGTCAGAGCTGGCAGTAGCTCCATGTCTCCTCTGTTATACCAGTCCAAACCCCTCTGGTTTTACAGCTTTGATGGACTTATAAAGATGAGTTTGTCCAACCCAAAAAGTTCCCCCTCATTCAGTTGGCTGGTACAGAAAGGACACTGCCAAGCTGATTCACAGCAGAGATTTTACTGTCACAGCAGTTGTGTCCTTCCTTGCTTCTGAAGCTCAATATCCTCCTCATATTCTAGATAACACAAATTGTAGGTTCTTAGCTGCTTCCCTTCAAGAGGTACAACAGCACCCACACCAGCAGAGGAGAACATCTACAGGAAGACTCGAGATAAAAAGATTCAAACTCCCTTTCTGGGAGTCTAGAATTTCTTTACTCTTATTTCCTCTTACCAAAGCCTTCTCTTGTCCACTGGGTGAAGGATTCTTATTTCAGGAAGAAGGTTGCTTCATGCGGGCTGGGCATAGCATTGATGCCTGGTCACTTCCACAATACATTCAAATGCAAACAGAAAAAAAATACATAAAACTGAGGGCTCGAATTAGAGCCCCACAGTCACATAAGCCCCTTCAGCTGAGTCTCTCTGGAAACCAAACAATGGCTCATGTGTTACTAACTTCTCTCTATTTGCATTAAGAGATGGTCTGTACCAGTTACAGGAAGATTACTGGTGTTCTACCTTCAAAACACAAGGAAAACCAGACTGGCCCAGAAAAGGGACTAGCAAGCTTCACTGTATACTCGAAATGAGATCCCAGTCACGCTGGGAAAACTGGTGAGATGCCCTCTCCGTCCAGCTGAAGAGAACAAGCAGAAATAGCTGTTTCATTCAAAGGGGGACTGGCATCTTTTCAGCAAGAAAGCACTGATGTTTTGTTTCTTACTTAACCAGCTTTCTTCCAAGGCCATACTGTAAGTGAGGCCAAGGAAAAGATTTATCTTTTTTTTTTAATCTGTATTAAAAAATCCTCCAGTTGTCCCATGCTTTGAGACAAGGTAAAGGCACCAAGATGTCTCTAGGCCAGGACAGAAAAAACCTCTCAGTATTGCTATGAAATATGCTATTGTGTCACATCATAAACCTGTCCATCCTCCATGATGCAGAACAGACTGAAACAGAGCAAGTTATTAGAGAATGTAACTGGTTGGTTCACAACAACAGACAATTCTTAAGCTGCCATTTCTGGAGTTTTTTCCCTGCTCTAATCAACCTCCTTCCCTAAAGCTTATTCATAGTTCCATCTAGATAGATAGATGATTGCCAGCCTAAGTGAAAAGAGCATTAAAAAGCCCCACGAGCCCACAGACCTAGTGTGAGAGGATCTCCATCAGGAGTCAAAGGGACAAAGCAACGCACATCTCTGGCATTACTCCACCAAGACCAGAGGAGTTGCCCAAGCAGTGACTTTAGCCTCACATTACTGCCCCACTCGCCCTTCAAAAATTTCTCTTTTGCATCTTGACTTTTTGAAGTTACTTAAAATAGGTCAATCGATGAAACCGTGTGAGATGACGACACACAAGCATGGTCACCAGCACTGCCTGTACCCAGCATCCTTGGGTCAGGCACAGAGGGCAGCAACTGGAAGGGAATCAAAAAGGAACTTCATTATTTCAAATGCTTTGCCTCTCTTCCCGTTAGAAATGGAGGCTGAGGAGGTCATTTCAGAGCCCAGAGCCAGCAGCTTCAGCGTGCACACAGCATTGTTGCACTAATTAGGCCTGAGCAGAGTCCCAGATACAACCCCATCCAAAAGATCCCTTACTCTGTTAGACCTCAAGCTCTCCAAAGAAAAGAAGAGCTGCAGTCCAACCAGTGTGCCCACTGGTCAGTGTCAGTGCTGGAGGGTTAAAACCCAGTCTGAAACTCCCTGTAGCTGCCCACAAATGTGAACACGTGTGCAAACAACTCCTTGCTGGAATGGTGCCCCTTGAATGTTACTGGTTGTCAATACCATCAACGGTAGAAGCAAAGGAGTCACCAGAAGAGAACAGCATTCATCATCATATGCTATCACATATTTACTTCAGGTCCTGCAAAGTAACCCTTACCTCTGGTCTACTGAGCACACCAAGAAAAGCCCCTCACAGTACTTGGTTATGAAGCCAGGAACAGTCAACAGAACTCACCCCCAGTAGGTGGAGGCTTCAAAGCACACTTGCTAATAAAATACAGCTAATAAAATAACAAAATAGACTGTAAACATGAGGTAGGTTGCTTAGAAATTAATACATTTTATATCAGAGATATAAAAGATAAGGATAGTGGGCCTGACTTCAAAATACAGATGAAAACTTCATATCCATTCACCACATCTGCTCTGCTGAGATGCCCCTGGAAGGTAGCCAGGGAAATGTTAGCAAACCCAGAGCCAAGACGTGTGCCAGTGTAGACAGTTAGTAGGCTGGTACATCCTTACCTCTGCTCTGAAATGCCTCCTGGAGTCTCAGTTCCCACCTGAGCTAGCCCTTCCTAAGCAGTGGAAAGGGCCATCTCCTACATGATTTAAGTTATCTAGACAACAGATAATCCCAGTGGCAGTTTGCACAGACACCTGAGACTTGTGATAAGCAGGCAAGTGACACAAAGGGCACCCAGACACGGGTAAAGCCAAGCTTCACTTCACCAGTGTTTGGGACAACAGAGCAGGGGCAGTGGGGGGACACCAGGCACAGCTAACAAAGCTTTCTTCCCCCACGTGAGCATCAGGTGATGGCAGCATTTGAGCTGTATTATTTATCCTCTCCACTAGAGAATGAAGGTGGAGGTAACATGCTGAGCACAGTAAAGACTCTGGGACTAGCACAAACTGTCCTCTCCATCCTGACTGTAACGGGGGGGGAGGGAGCTGCCAGCTCCTTGCCAAGAGTTCTGCATTCAGCTTCCACATTCCCCTGTGTGAGTGAGAGACATGACAGCAAACCCCAGAGTGGCTAATACTGCATGAATTCCGTTACCTCTCCTCCTGGATGTAGAAGTCACACAACTAACCCACCCAAATCACTTACTGCTCACTAGACCCGAGCTGTGAAGTAGCATCCTCAGCTCTCCCTGTACAGCTGCAGCACATTCGGATAGTGTGAGAAAAACAGCTGCTTTTTGGGGTGCTGTTATTTCGTGGGATCCCTCAAAAACGTGACACCAATATCCCCACCTCCAATGTGTATTTGTGTATGAGGGGCTTGAAGGAAGAGAGCTACAGAAGAGGAAAGAAACAACCGAAAGGAAACCCCCTTTTCTCCACCAGGACAGGCTAGCAGAGGCAGTTACTGTAACAGGAGGTTCAAAACCTCTGAAGTTCACCTATCTGCAGATTTATTTTTACACAGACCACCACCACTTTCCATAACCCCCCGAGACACAAACAGGCTCGGCAGAACAGCTGGCAGAGGGAAGACGACAGGCAGGCAGAGCCAGCACATCTGCAGCCCCAGGAACAAACTCGCACAGCCCGCGCTTACCTGAGGAGACAGCCAAGGGCAGGAGAGCTCCAGGGTCGTGGATCCCTGCTGGGGTCTCTCGAGGAGGTCCTGTCAGCAGAGCGGCTGCAAAAAGCAGAGGCAGATCCTCTCTGATCCACACGGATCCCTGTGTTGGGAAAGACAAAGGCAGGCTCAGGCCTGAACAAGCCCAGACAAGCCCCAGCAGAGCCTCTTCCTGAGCCTGCCCCGTTAGGCGAGCAGCCGGCCCCCAGGACCTCAGCGCCCGAGGGACCACGGAGGGTCTCAGGCCGCTGCAGACGACCGAGGGAGGTCAGCACACATCCACCGGTGCCAGTCTAGGCCCTAATTTCTCCTGGTGCAATCTCACTGATTTCGGTGATGCTGAAATGCACTGAGCTGAGCATCGCAGCTTCAGCACACCCGTGCCAGGGCTGAACTGAATCTATTGCACTGGAAGAAGCCCACATTAGGAAGAACGCAGGATTTCTCCAGGATTCTTCCTGGCAAAGGAATGTAACCCACAACTTTGCCATCACATCAGAGGCTCCAGTAATTGGAAAAAGCAAACTGGCAACCGAGAGACATACTGCAGCAATGACATCAGAAACCCATCAGTGCAGGACCCCAGGTTTGAAGTGCTCTCACCAAGCCCATCCATCAGGGTCTAGACATTTTCTTCCTGCCAGCCCTTGAAGTTTAAGTCCACCCATCCCAAATATGCCTCCCCCCCGACCCAACACTAATTTTGTTACAAATAGTAAGGCTGGGGAGGAAAGCACCTCATTCATTCTCCAGAGAAGCACTTACTGTGCACACAGCTAATTAATAACGAGCCCTTCTGAGACAGAACTGCAGCAGCCTCCTCCCCACTCACACAATGCAGATATTTTTCCTCTCCTTTGTATCAGCCAATATTCACATACTTTTCTTAATAAAGCTGCAGGGCCAGATTCAGGTTTCATTCCAGCACAAGCTCAGAGAAACCTCACTGCTTTACTGGGTGACTTCACTACTACCTGCTTGAGAAGGTAAAGGATTTGGCCCATTAAATCCATCCATGATAACTTCAACCTGCACAAAATGCAACCACATCTGCAGGGTTGGTGCTTTTTGTGTGTTTGCTTTGTGGTTTTTTGTTTGTTTGTTTCCTTTTGAACAGAATTCTATCCAGACCACCCCAGTATTTTCCAAACAACCATTAAGAAAGAGAGCAGGTCCCCCTGGAAAGGAGAGCAGGGGTGTTGAACAGCAACAGAAGGGCCAATTCTGCATTTGCTCACACAACTCACCAGGGCTATCCATGAGAGTGAGGTTCCCACCTTACTCAGGCTTCTAAACTGACAACTTCCAAATCAGCTAACAAAGAAACCCCAGTTTTGGAGAACCTTTCTCTTCCTCAAGAGACAACAGCAAGCTCTCTGCACCCCACAAAGTCCCATAACTTTTCCTACACCACGCTCTTCACAACTCCCACCTCCTAACACGGATTCAGTTGGATGCAGAGGTTGGCATTTGGTACAAATAATATTTTGAGTACCCAATCTTCTCATCTCTGCATTACAGTTTAGACAGGAAGCAAAAGAGTTCCTACATTAAAATACCAAGGTGTGCAAACCACCTTCAATCCAGACAGGAAATAACCCATCATCTCTACCAGTAGTTTCCATGGTTTATATGAGAAATATATAGATTATTTCCTGAGCTAGCCATGTTTCCATGGTTTATATGAGAAATATATAGATTATTTCCTGAGCTAGCCATAAATGGCAACTATTTGTATCCCTACCTTAGGAAGGGCTACAAACACCAGAGTATACACAAAACATTAACTGTACCCCACTCAGTATGAGCTGCTGTTCATTAAGAGCTGGTCTTTATAAGCCATCTAAACAGAAAACAGTCAAAATATCAACTTCTGAAGAGCAGCTGTTTGAAGTGTGTATATACATTGGTCACAGAAGGCTCTGATGCTGCTCATGAGCCAGGCAGGTCTGCAGCCTCCTGCCAGGAGGAGATCTTTAATGGGTGAACTTAGGTAGTCACATACCTGTTGTTGGTGTGTGCAAGCATGAACATGTGACAGCACACAAGCGTGAGTGACAGCAACCAGCATTTGGGCTGGCAAAGCGAGGGGGTGTGCCAAAGCAGTCCCCTGGCACTGAACACAGGAGAAAGGGAGTCAGTGACTCAGCTGTACTCTACCCACAGGCTGCTTCTTATGACCAGTACTTCTCATAGCTGCCTTCTGCTCCCTATATACTGCAGAGCTTCTCTTAGATCATCCTCTGGCCCTGAAGAGCAGAAAAAGCCAGAGTAAAATGAGCATGTCCTCCACCAGGGCGTGAAAGAACAGTAACTACGATAGGGAAATGTGGACCGAGGAACCAGGTTGCATAGGGTCAGCTTGGATGTATTTCTGCTCCTGCGTGCACAAAGTGACTTCTTGTCCCCGTTCATTCTGGGCTTCATGATGCTCCCACCCTCTTCAGCCCAGAGGGGCCTTACACCCTTGTGACGCGCAGCCCGGCCACTCGCCCCTTGGGGATGTTCTCCAGCACCCAAGGCTGCAGCACAAGGGGAGGCTCCCCAGGTGTGCACCTGGGCTCAGCCAATCTCCACACCTATTACAGTGCACCTGGATTCCTGGAATCCAAGGCTTCCTACAGTCATGCTGGCACTGTTAGTGAACTGTTTTGCCTTTTTTTTTTAAGGAGTATAATCCTGCCACACAAGGGACAACTGCTGCCTTTAGCCTGCATGAGCTGTTACCACGTCAGAACCAGGATGCCATCCACTGAAGTTCATCAAGGATGGCTCTCACTGAGGAATCTCTGCAGAGCATGGAAACAGCAGCTAATAGCTGAGCTACTCCTGCTGTAATTTCAGCTCAGCTTCCTCTGGCTGAGCATTTAGGGCTCTGCTGACACTTGGGGAGCACTTGAACTGGTGGCACTGGAAGTGCCCTTCATGCTAACCCAAGCTGCCTTCAGACACAGCCTGATTACAGGGTAGAAAGCCCTTCCCCTACTGAAGGGCTGGATGCTGCTGCTTGTTCTTTACAGCAGCAGAAGGTGGCAGAAAAGCCAGTGGCTAAAAGCCAAAGCCAGAGGTTCAGCTTAAAACCAAGCTGAGAAACTGCATTAGGGACTGGAACTCGGTGCCTAGGAAAATGGTGCATTATTTCCTCTTCAAGCTGAATCACCTTTCTGATACCAGCTCAGCAATCTAGTAGACTAAGTGAATGAAGTATCCCTGCTTAGCAGTGAAATTATAGATCCCTTCTGCCCTCTAAAACTAGGGAACTATGATCCAAATGTGAATTCACTTTTAGCTCTCCTTTTACCTTCAGTTATCCTTAATCACAGCATCATCTACTAGTTAAAAACCTGCACTGTGTACAAATATTAGCAGTCGATTCTAACACCAGGTGAGAAAGAAATACATATGCAGAGGAAAATTACCTACCATCTTCACTGCCAGCTTGCTGATCTTCAGCCAAGCCATGATGGCATCAATTTACCATGTCACCTACTGAGCATCAAAGAGTATTCTCAAATCATGTGGAGGAAAACAGTCTCTGTGCCTCCTTTAAGTTCCCAACTACTCCCCACCCATTCCAACCCTTTCCCCTCAGTGGTATTACGTGAGGGGCAGATTCATAAACACTTAAGTCAACTGTCAACCACAAATCACTGATATTCAACTCCTCTCAAAAAACCATCACTTTAACACACAGATGTAAACTCAACTTGGGCTCAAACACAGCCCAAGGTCTTCACACAAGTCTGACAAACCTCAGTGACCTGTTTAACATCCACTATTGTGGAAATACCTTGGTTAGCCTCCGAGTTGGGATACTTCAGCAGCAAGTGGATGTGGAAGGCATCCAACTGTAGTGACATACATTGGAACAAGTTCCTTTAGCTTAGCTAAGGGAACACCATGCTTCAGCAGAGCTGGATTAACCATCCATGTGCACAAGCTCACGGCCTGTGTTAACAGGAGTTCACACAACAAGTACCAGCTCACACTGAGGAAGAGTTTGCCTGAATCACCTACCTCTCATATACCATAGTCTAAGGGTACAAAGGCACATTTCACTTACCAACTCAACCATGTGATTGGGGTCTAAGCATAACTACTTCTCTCCTGCAGCTGACGCTCTGCTGGAGTTTTTACTTGCAGTAACTAGATAAGCAAGGGCTGGAGACTAAGATACGTTAACCAACTGGAACTTGAACATAAGCGTAAGAGAAGTTGTCAGGCTGCTAAAGGAGCACAAGCTGTCAAACTCGCAGATTTGAGAGCTCAGATACAGGTCGAGCTCTCCTCAGTTCCTGTACAGATACTTCCTCCCTGTTCTGCAGATACTTCCACCCTGGATTGTCTTCTGGAAAGGCTGCTGCAGACATACCTGCCTGTACACGCATCGTCTGTAGAGGCTAATTGCAGCTAATGAGATGAGGACAAAGCCACTTCAATTGCTTAGATGTAAAAACAAAGCAGAGGGACGAGCACCAGTGAGCAGACTGCAACTCAGTAAGTGCTTAGGTCGCTGGATTTCGGTGCTCCCATTCATTTTACAAATCTGTTACCCCTTGCACAGCCACATGAAGGACACAGGTCTTTCTAACCCTCAATCCTGTTTCTCTTGTGTTTGGATTGTTGTTTAGCTGTCACACATTCTTCAAGTACACCTCTCAGTGCTGGTCCTTCCTTTTCACATTTAAGGACAGAGTAACTGAAAAGACTGGTGAAGCTCTGGCAACAACAGAAAAGCCTTGAGACACAAGTCTCTGCAGAGTTCAGTGAGCCTTCCCAAAGCCCTGCATGGCTGGCAGGGATCCCATATGGCCCAGGCTGCTGGCAGCATGCATATTTTGCCAAAGAAGAGAGAAATATCTTCAGCTATAACGAACGACCAGCTCACAGGTAAGAGTCTACTTTATAAACTACCCCTACCTGCCACATGCTGATTTGCCTCCCCCAACAGCACATAGCAAATCAGGTCCCACTCCTTTTCTGAACAACCTAAAACTCAGACATCAACAAAAGTTAAACTTGCCAAGTACCCTGGCCAATTCTTTTCTGAAGCTTTCTGTGGGTATGAGAGCCTATGAACATTTCCCCTTTTGGCAGAAACAGGAAACAGAATGGTTAGCACAAGGAACTATAATGATTCAAGTGCAGAGCAAGGGGTGTCATTCCAGGCAACTGAGTATGCTCCTGGTGATGACAAACATGTGACTGCTCAAACTGAAGTGTCTTTCTTACTCTGATAGGCTGGCCTCGCTCAGACATGGACTGGTTCCAAGATCAGGATATTTCATTCTTGGTAAGATTCTCTCTCCTGGTCAGATAGAAACCAAAGCAAGGAGTCACCCCACCCCCCCAGATCACACCCAGCAGTACTTGTGAGGTTCAGGTGCACCTCAACACATGGACATGGTTTGCACCTGCCCCATTAGAAAGAACTTGTGCCACTGACAGACAGTTCACTAGGCTACAAAAGCCCAGTGTGGAGGAACCTTTGACATATTCTGCTGCTTTTTTGCAGTGCAAAAACCTGTCCCTGTAGTCTCAGGGAAGAATGCTACAGGACACAGCAGTGACATTGCTCCTCTAAAATGCAAACACCTCTTCCAACAGCTGCTAATCTCCTCCTGGACTGCGTCACTCCTCCCCACTGTCACACCCACTCACAAGAGCAGGGCCTGACAGCACAGGGATGCTGCGTATCAGATGGAGCAAATAAAGAGCAGCAAGCTGGAGACCCAGCTTCAGATGAAAAAGACAAGATGACAACAGACAGACTTTTGTATGAAGGTCATAAGAGCAAAGAGTCACAAGAACCTTAGTCATTCACTCCACTCCCATGGGCTCAGGGCTAGCTACAGTTCAAGTTCATCCCTCTGCATTTCTACCACTTCCTTTGTATTTCCATCACTAGCTGACTTACCTCTGTCAGAAAAGCAGCGTGTCCATCTATCTCTGGCATGGCTTTGCCTCAAAGAGAAGGAAGATGCTTCCCAGTTCACTCATTCAACTAACCTCTCCCAAGGCACAGACCAAGCCGTAGCATTTGCTCTGGCAAGAATCCAGTAGGGACTGAACTAAGAATAGCACCTAAGGTGAAGGACAGAGCTTGCTAGTAGGATTAGCTGGTGCAATTACAGGTAGCAATTCCCAGCTCCTCAAAGGCTTTATCGTCAAGCAGCAAGAGAAATGCCTCTTTTCTCGGTGAGGCGTTGTGGGGTTTTGCTTGTTTGTTTTTAATGACACCAAGGCTGAAAGAGCACAGAGCAGCTGCAGGCTGCATGGCTGCAGCTTGGCGGGCAGCTGCCTCCCTCTGCTGGGAGCCAGGCAGGCAGCAGACCCGGCAGAGGTGACACCGTGTCCTGGGAACAAGGTATCCTGTCCTCCTCTGAAGTGCTTGGGGAGAGACACCCCCCCCAGGGCCCCTGCGGGCACAAGGCTGCAGCAGTACCGAGGGGTACAGGGGGAAGAGTCTCCTTCAGAAGCTCATCACATTCTCAGGTGAAGACAAAGGGTCGTCTTGGTCAATCACTCAGAAGAATAAGCTTTTTGCTGCCAGCTATTTTCTCCTCCTGCTTCTCCCCCCAGTGCCCAACAGACTGTAGCTATTTTTATTTGGTTGCATGCTTCACATCTGTGGAAGCAGTAGGGTTTTCCACAAGAAAAGGGGTCAAGTTCAGCTGCCTCACATGCAGAGAGCTTCTCAGGGAGGGAAGCAGACGCAGCAAGCATCTGCCTTTGCATCCAAGGAACAGCGCAGAGCCAGCAGAGAACTGACAGCTCTGTGAGCCTGGCCACAGTTTCTTTACCACTGACACAACCTCTGGATTCCTCTTGAAATAGCTGCCGTGGAAAGAAATACTTTTCCTAACCTATCCTTCCCAAAGGCCCTGCCCCCTCCTGCCTAGCGAAAGGCAGCTCTGAACCCCTCGAGATGACACTGCACAGAGCAGCCAGCAGGAGCAGAACTGCGGGGATTCAACGCTTTGGAAACGCTCATGCAGAGGTCCCCACATCCCTCCTGGCTGCTGCTGCAGCTCTCAAGACATGAGGAGACCATGGCTAAAAAGACCACTTTTAAATCAAGCTGAACAGGCACACAAGTGACAGCCTCATGTTCACAGTTCCTGTGTGCTGTTTGTAGACATCCTGCCATGAAAGTTGTATCAACAACAGAACACACCAACACTGCCAGTAACAGGGCCCTGACTTAGGAGCTTTGTTACCAGAAACACTCATCACATGTAAATCTGAGTCAGTTCCTTCAAATAGACAGACTGAAAACAAACATCAGCTAAATATTAATATCATGAATGCTACCTAGCAACAAATACCTTCATGGCATGATGCATTCAACTTGTGTGTTACACAGGAAAGGTCAGGATCAAAACAATTTACCACTGCAAGCCTTTTTCCACGCCTGAGGTCTCCTGTAAACTTTGCTTCTCTAGTGCTAAACTATCAGTTCAATAAGAAACTGCATGCAAGATAAGGGAAGCAAGTTCTCCACCCCTCACTATTACAGCTGTAGGGTAAGGAGTGATGAGTCCTCGGCAGACTGGGGCCAGCAGCCCTGCACCTGGCCCGTGGATCAGTTTAATCTTCTTCCACTCCTGGAGCATCATACTCCTAAGATGGGCAGAACAGGATCTGAACAGGCAGCCTGCAGGTTGGAGTCTTCCTTTGCTGCTATAGATAGTTGTTGAGGATTCAAAAAAAGGCTACTACCAGCGGAAAACTCTATCATTACGAGTAGGTGAACTGCACTTCACCTTACTGTTTGCTTCGGGGTCCAGTCCAGATAGCTTGCACACTCTGCAACAGCAATAACCCAAGGCTCACCTGCAGTGCATCAGCAGTTATCCTGTTCTTTGGTCTACAGCTCCCTTCTGCCAACACCGCTGCTACACAATGCGCTGCTGCTGCTGCCATTTTAGTCCCGAGAACATTGAAACATCCTGGCTGAAGCAACTGCAGAGCCAATGCTGCAGTGGTGGCTTGCCACCCAAGTTCAATTCACCTCTTGGAACCTTGCCATTTCCCCATCGTGGCCGTTACCTGATGGTTACAATAAGCCCCCGAGGACACATTTACACGCAGCACCATCCCTGGTTGCGATTGAAGGACATCCAGGAAAAGGATGCTGCATTCTACTCACAGACGTAAGGCATTGCACCCAGCCAACTCAATTGCTAAATGATGGGGGGTGGGGGGAAGCAGAGTACAGGGGTTGGCTGTGACAGCGCTTGCAGCAGCATCTTTCAGTCAGTGTGTCATTCCCCCCCTCCTCTGCAATGTCCTTCTTTGCTGAAGAGTTTTCAGACAGGGCTTTTGCTGCAGTGCATCAAAGAGCGGGTGACTTGCCAGCAAGCCACAAATTCTTCCCTGCTCTTCACTTCTCACCCATCTACCCAAAGCACACAAGCTGATACTTGGTGATCAGACTCTGAATGACTGCCTAGCCTGCCTATAGCACTGAGCCTTCAAGGAGGAGCAGCTCTTACTTGCTCCACTCCTCCAGGTGTGCACAGAGAGCCTGCTCAGCTTTACCCTCTGTGCGCCATATCCACCTTTATACAGCTTCCCTGCAGAGCACTTTTGCCCCTGCCCTGATGCACCTTGATTTTACTAGCTCTGTAGACAAGGCAGCCTCAGAGCTAGGAATACTTCCTGGTACTCACTGCAAGGTCTGTCTCCTCAGGACTAACTCAGATGGTTTTCCACAGCCTAGCTGAATGCCAAGATTGGCTTCAGTGACCAGTTTCCTCCTACCCTTCAGTTCAAGAGTATTTGCTTCAGGCCCCTCTTTGCCCAAAGCAGTTCAGATGTTTCTCTCTGAAGCACCACAGGCACTCTGAGCACTTCCACAAACTGTGGGAGACAGGTTGATGTCCCATCTTCTGCCACTGACAGATACGCTGCATTAGCACAGCAATGACTTCTGTCAAAAAAGGATGCTCTTTACTACATGTAGAGGTGCACTCAGGTATCCCCTGGAGAAGTGTGTGTGGGGAAGCACTTCAGAGTCCAGGAGCTCCACAAGAGCCAAAGCACAACACCTTAGGGATTACCCCAACCAGCCATTTTCTGCCCCACTCTCCCCAAGCTGACAGTGCCCTTCACAGCTGAAAATGCCTCTCCACATAATTCCCATTTGTACATAACCTGGAAACTCTCCCCCCTTTTTTTTTGAATGACAGGACTGGCAAAGGACTTGTAAATGATAATAAATTACAGCCCACTGGTATTTTAAACCAAAAAATTTCACCAACAACTCAAGGTCAACAGCTAGTTCAAGGCCATTTCCAAGCTCTTCTTGAGTACAATAGGCTCTTGTCTGTGAGCTTTCTGGGGCAGGGACCTTATTTTGTTTTCCTAGGATTCAACACAACTTCTGCTGCTATGCCAAGTGAAAGGCATCTTTGATAAGCACACCCTTGCTGAATTTTGTTAAGACAAGGGCAGAGCACTTTATTCATCATAAGTAAGCTCTTAAAATGAGGTAAGCTTTGCCCTCTGCTTATAAATATACAGTTACTTGTTACAGAATATTGCCGCAAATTAAAACCCATTTAGATTTGCCAAATTGTGGTTCTTCCTCACTCAGCAGTAGGCACTCTCCCTTCTCAAAAGATCAGTTGTCTGAAAGGCAGGGGAAAGGCACAAGAAGGGTAGACGAATGGCAACCCTGCTGCAGTTCAGCTCTCCCAGAATAATTAGAAATTATAAAGACTGAGCTGGAAAAAAATTACATCTTCAGGACATTTACACCCAGGCATAGAGGTAGGAGAAAAAACATTAAGATTCCTGGCACATGGGAATTCTTGTGTTCACATGTCAGACAGGGATGGGCAGAAAGCAATTTACAGCAGCTGGTAAGGCTTTTAAAATACCTTGGTGCATCACATAGCACAACTGAGCCAACAATTCCCCCCACCCCTTGCACTCCTGATCACTCTGGGTTCTGCAGTGAAAGAGCCAACTGGAAGAATCTGCAGAGGTTTTGCAAGAAGCAGCTCAGTCTCTCCCTTGCCCCAATCCAAGTATTTCACATCTGCAGGAAAGTGGGCAAAGCTGCTAAATGCTGTACACTGTTCAGGCAGGCAAAGGTGTCTTCCTGATTCCTCCAGGAACAGGCATTACAGTGCCCCTGCAATTGGGACCCAAGAGCAATTTTTGAAGTCCTCTTTCTATGAGACCTTTCCCCACATCATCTGTCTGTATGTCTGCACTCACAACACCGCTTGGAAAAAAGAAACTTGTAACATGTGAGCATGCTGCAGTGCTCCCAGGGAGCATGGGAGTCATTAAGGGGGAGGAAAAACACCTAAGAGCTTGGAAATAAACTACCTCCCTCCAGCCTAGCACGCAGCCTGCTACATGCTACCACAGCACCAAAGGCAAGAGTTAAACTGCAGACACAAACAGGTACTTAAAGGATATGCACCTTTTGCAGGGGGCACCAGGCACAGAACCCATGACCTTCCCAAAAACACATGCTGTCATCTGACTCAGTCTTTCTTAACCGTGTCTATTCCAGCCACTGGAAAGAAGTCAGTAGCCACAAGGAAAACAGCATTTAATCCTCACTCATTAAGCATGTGGTGAAGCAGAGTCATCAGAGGCTCTGGTAGCAGTGGTAGCTCTAACCACAAAGAATTTGGTATGGCCTATCTCTGTGTGAGCACATGAGCAGCAAGAGTGTGCACTAGAAAAAAAACCTCCTTACATTTTCTTTTTTTCAAGGTAGTTCTCAAGACACCTCACTCATTTAAAGAAGGGAAAAAAAAAGACTCTAGCAGAGGCATATACCCCAGGCAGTCCAAAATGCTAGAACTCACTCTAGTATCAATATGTCAGCCCAAAAAAGATCCCTGCTTTCCAGATCAGAGACTAGCATTAAGGGAGGTAATCAGCTGAAATATGGTCCTTCACCAGACGCAGCCAAGTCTACGTTTCAGAAGCACTCAATCTGTGTGCTCAGGTTTTTCAGCAGACTGGCTTGTTATACCCACACTATCCAGGTATCTATCATGTTGGAGAGCTGTAAGCACAGCACAGGAGTTTAAGGTGGTACTGGAGGTGCTACAGACGCCCGTTAAGATTTAATGTGCACTGAGGATGCCTTTCCAGGTGCACAAAGCAAGAGCTGCCAGGGCAGCATGGGATGCAAGAGGATAGAGAGCATGAAGCGCATCCTCCCTCCCCCAACCTTTCCACTCTGCTGTTGTCTTCTGAAATTTTTCCTCCGGTTGCTCAGCACTGGAGGGCTCTTTGCCCTTAATTTCCTCAGAGTAGCATGTAATGATTTATACTTCACCTGAGAAGATGACCAGTACAACGACACTTCACCCCAGGGACCACTACCGTAAGTGCACAAACCTTGGACCTGGCCCATTTTTGTTCACTATCATTCTTCTTTTCTCTATGCAGCAGGCAGTTCTCTTGCCAAGTTTTCAACCAGCCACAGACAACCCTTTCAAGAGGCTTTCATGCCCACTTCCAGAGGCTCAACTCCTGAGAATGTAGCTGCTTCCCTGCAGTTCCCGTGCTTTCACCACTTGTGCTGCCTTTGGTGAAGTCTGCTCTGCTGTCCAATTTTAGAGCCATTGTTTTTGCCTTCAGGCAGAGGCCAGTATGCTTTCATGGCAATGATTCTTCCACAGTGCCCACATGTTGGAACACCCTGTCACATTCGTTACCCCTTAGTGATTTACATCAAGCCTGGTTTTAACTCGGCTAACTCTGATTTTGTCCCTATTATAGGAATTAGAGGGGGGTCTTTGTAAGTGCCACAAATTTATACACAAGAACTTAACAAATGAACTTAAGTCTCTCTGCTCAGTGGCACGCTGACGTAAGGAAACCAGAAGCAACACAGTATTAGTGGGCTGCATAAAGTCCGCATCACAGCCCTTGAGTTTCAGTTACATCATGCAAAATTCAAGGTTTCCTCCTTACATCTGTGACTCCCCTTGTGTCTTTGAGACTTGGGGCTAAAGATATCTCTGAGAGGAGATCTGAAAGTTTCACTGAATGTAAAAGGGAGACTCTGCAGCTGAGGGTGCCTAGGGGCTTGCCTCTGCCATCAGCTTGCATTGTGTGACCTTGAGAGATCAAGCGCTGGTCCCAGCTCCCCTCTGCTGTGCTGGGGATAACACTTACCTTTCCTACACATCTGACTTTTCTTAGTCCTTGGGCAGGCACACAATAAAAAAGCCACCACAATTACAGATCTCAGCAATGCCAACATACACCACTACTGTCAAATGAAGTCGCAGACTCAAGTAATTGCCTCAGTGGGCACAAGAACACCCTTCCTGGTGTCAGGAGACATCACTAGAAAGGAAAGTCAAATATTTAGTCACTTTAGATGCTGCTAATGTCACCCAGCATCAACTCCACAGCAGCAGCAAGGATCTGACTTGGTATGTGCTGTAACAACTGACTGCTGAGTAACTCCCCCCTCCCACCCCCAGACACAACATCGAATCCGTATCTGGAGGGATTTCAGCACAGCTGACTTCACTGCTACTTCAACAGAATCACCAATCGCTCGGACCGCATTTCCCCCCTTGCCCCATTCATTCATACACTTCCCGAGACTCTGGAATTCCCAAGAAGCTACATTTCAATTAATATAAATATCTTCATACTAGGAAAATGCAAGCTGCTAGCAGACATTTATGCCCGAGTGAATATAGTTTTTACTTCCTAGTTAAAAATCCAGTCCTTGTGCATCCCAAGCACAGCATTTTAACTGCACATTTCTCCAGAAAATAGGAGTTAAGCTTCCCCAGAAAAAGGCTCTGCTAACACATTTCCAATGCCATTTGAACTTTTGCAGGCTGTCGAAAGGCATTAATGCTTGGGGGTCATGCGACCACTTTCCTTAGACCCCTAAAATACACTTTTTAAGCTTGGTTCAGCAGATACAAGCACGCAAGGACATGGTCTTTTGGGAGACGGGCGCTGAAGCTGAAGTCTTGAGTTCAGACATTTCAGGCAACTGGTCTTTAAGCGATTGCTTAAAAAAAATCAGCGGTAAAAGCAAGTCAGTCGGAGCTGCAAACCCCCCGATTCCAGCGGGCAGCTCCGGAGAGCTCAGGACTACCACGGAAAGGGGAATCCCTGGCTAAGGCTGCTGCTTTGCAGATCACTTGAAGGAGAAAAGCTCTGGCACTACTGCACTCTTAAAGCTGCAGCGTCCCATTTCTCCTTCGTCCTGCTGGATCCACACAACCCCAGTTTCCTTGCCGGGGTGACAAGGAGTGAGAGTGGGGAGACAAGCTGAGAAGTGTCAGTGAAGAAGGGGGGTGCAGGGGGGGAGATGCAGGAAGTTTCCTCTCCTCCAGCACTGCATCAGCAGCGAGCCAGCGCGTCCTGCTGCACTCCTGCAAAGGCTCTGCAGCCTAGCACAGGGCTCGGACTGCAGCACAACTGCACCAGCCTGAAGGCACTGAAACCCCACCACCTGCTTGCAAAATCACCAGCGGAGATAATGCAAAATCAGAGCTCCTGACAAGTCATTGTAGAAGGTTTCATTCCGGTTGGGGTGGGTTTTTTGTTTTTATAAAAGCAGATTTAAAAAAAATTAATCTTTCACTGATTTCAGCTTCCCAAGAAGCATTAAGGAGGCAGAAAGGAAGCGAACTGTTTGAAGTTTAATTAGCAAGCACACACCAGAAGTTGGACTTTTTTGTTTCATCAATTACAAAAGACAACCCCGCAGGAGGAAGGACCACAGCCTCTTTAGAATGCCTCCCTTCCTAAAAGAGCATGCAAAGGAAAGAGCTTCCATTAAACCAGGTTAGGAAACCCTCCCTCCCACCGAAGTTGTCTCTTCTTACCCCAAATCCACTCTGCAGAGCTCTGCTTTCCCAGAGATGAAGCGTTGTCTAGAGCAGCAAAAGTTGCAGACTGCTTCTCCTGCGAGGGAGGCAGGACCTGGCATAAGTAGTGTCAGACGGGTCCTTGCACTGAAGTGATGCCGGGAGAGCCCAGAGCTGTTCAGACAAGCAAGGGAAAAAAAAAAAGGGGGGGGAGGGGGGGGTAAAAAGTCTTAAATCCCTGACACTGCAAGAACCCTGCTCCTATAGGATTGTGTCTAAAAAGCAAGCGCTCGCTCCGTGATACAGCTGTATTTCCTGACAAGGTGGGGACTGAGCTACTGGATTGCCTGCTGGGTTTTCTCACCTGGTGATGTTGCTCTTGCAAAAGCAAAAAAATGAAAAGCAAATCAGACATCTGCAGAAGCCTTTCAAACCTCTCTGCTCCCACCTGAGCTAGTCTAAATTTGGGGCACAGGCTGGAACTTACTCAGAAGTCAGCAGTGGCTCCTCAGGCAAACAGAAGCTGGAAAGATGCAGGGAGTGTTCTAACTTTGATCAATAAGGGGGGGTAAAAAAAGAACAGGGGAAAACAATCATCTCATTCTCCATGGTATTGCAAACACCAATCTTAACCACATCAAGAATTCAGACAGAAGCTGCAGGTCTAAAATTAAAACAAAAGGCAAACAAATCCTCACACCTTCCACAAACATTTAACAGGTCTCCTTTTTTTCCTGACATACAGAGCAGTGTAAAGCCTGAGCCCAAGACCTGTCACTAACTTTAGCAAAGCTATGCTGTTTTAAACCAGCTCAGGCCTAGAAAAGCTCTTTGTGCTACATACATTTAGTCCCTGCCTCTTACTGGTTTGACAGAATGTGCAATTTATCCTTCAGCTATTCCATTGATTAAGCCCTTGGAAGGCTACAGCTCATGAAGCTGTGTAGATCCCTGTATTTCATGATGGATTCAGCCCCTGAATTTCCAAGGCAGAGAGATTCACTGAGCAGAGACAACATGCACCAGCCTATTCTCCTTCCTTTTCGTGGAAGTGAGAGTAACCTCTGTGGAACAAGGGAGCCAGTGTCCAAAGTGACTTCCAAGAGTTACCAACAACTAATGATTTCTGGTTCTGATCTTCTAGTCTCCAGTGCCAAGTGAGGCTGAAGATGGGGAAACCAGTCTAGGCTCTACTGCCAGGGGGACAACTGAACCAGGCAGCATTTAAAAGTATGTGGGCAAGAGCTGTACAGCAAGCTGGTTCTGGAACCAACAGTTGCATCACAATAGTTTTGAAATGCAGTTAATTTTTCATCCACATACTTCAGTGCACCACAGCAAAACACCAAGAGCACATCAGGGTCAGCCTAAATTTATTATTGCCTTTTGGTACTACCCTTGAAAGCTTTTAGATCAAGTTTTCAGAGATGCTGATTATCTGCATCCAGAAAGTGTCCTGGCACTAGTTGGAAAACCTTTCTTCCTTTTCACCTTCATTGCTTTTCCATTTGGAGATTAGCTTTTTGACTGGACCACTTAAACCCACCTGCCTGTCAGCTGCATAACCCAAGCTCTCAGGCTGCCAGTTCTGTGCAGGGTGAGAGGCAGCACCTGCAGACCAAGATCCCACCTCCAGCCAGTCATCAGCAGCCACCCGGCAGAGGGCTAGCCTAGGACTCAAAGGACTGGCTCAGTTTTTACTTAATACCTGTTGCAGAAGATAGCATAACCAATTCCTCTCATTTCACAAGATCACAGAGGAGCACAGAGACAAACCTGGGTAGTCAGCAGTGTATTTATAGTTACTTGTGCCTCCCCACCAGCACTGTATGGCTGCAGCTCCTGCATGGCAGAGTTTGCATTAACAGGCAGGATCTTCTTAGTGCGAGGAAGCCCACGGTCTCTGCAGGCCTCCAGCAACAGCAGCACAAAGCAGGCTAAGACCAGCAGCAAGATGAGACCCCCTGAATGTCAAAGTGTTTTACTGAAGTTTTCTACATCTTTGCCAAGGCTTTGAAAACTTTACTGAAGTGGTTCCTAGTGCTTTCAGGCCATTCACCCCCACCAACCAGAGTATGGTTAATCTTCAGACCTCTTTAATGAAACAAAGCTCCAATGCACAGCCTGGATGTGATCTAGCAAGGAAGACACTCGTACCATCCCAACTCTGCACCAATTTGCTGCTGCACCACAGTCCATTAATAGTAACATGCTTATGCATTTTGGTGCATTTCACTTTGTTACGGGAGAACAAATGTGACAAAGGGTTTTGGTTTTCAGCTTTATCAGTCCAATCTTAATGTGGCAGTGGGATAAGGACAGAGAGATCTCTTTTCAAATTTGCTTTCCCATTCAGCTGTCAGATGCTCAGAGAAAACCTTTGACTTTCCCGGCTGTATTCATGCAGTTCAGCTGTTATGATCAGTTGTCTGACCTGAAGTGCAACAGCTCTGCTGCAATATTATGCCTAGGCCACTATTTATTAGAACATAGAGGTGGTTGGCAGATAGTGGATTTGCTTTTCTTATAGTTTCCAAGACTTCTTGGCTAGAAGAAATGACCCACCTGCAATAGCTAACCCTGTATCACTCGGTAAGATTTCAATTTCAAGGTGAACATTGGCCTTCAGTGTTGCACTGTCCACTCAACAATAAAAACCTAGCACTGAGAATGTGAAAGGCTAAGACATGCCTAGACTAGGAAACCTCCATGTACTTGAAGGATTCTTCTCACTAGTGTGCTATTTCTATAGCACTAGTACTTTTTTATTATCTAGGACAATGCCCAATACTAACTAATCAGTACACTGATTACCAGGACAACAATATCCACTAATCCCAGAAGTTCAGTGTGTTAATCTTCATCGATCAACATTTACCCAAGACAGAGTAAATATTAAACTCAGATCAAGTACATTGTGGGGAACTTCAGGTAGCTCAGTGATTACAGTACCTCCCTACATGCCTGCCTTGTGTCCCCCTGTTACATCACAAGCCAAGAAAAGTCATTTCCTACTTACCCAGCCCCAAAGAGCTCAGAGAATGCCAGCATTGTTCAGTGGATCAAGTGCTGCCACAGTATAGCTAAAGCCTTCAAAGGCCTGCAGCTTCAATTCCTGTGCACCCCAGAAGCTGTCAGAGCCAGCCAGCATCACAAGTTACCTGCTTTATGCTTCTTTCTGAAGTAAATTAACCAATTAAGCTGTTGAAGCTCTGAATCAGTTTGGACCACATAGAGAACAGTTCCTATTAGAGAACTAACATGGAAGGATGATTACTCTTAACACCAGGGGCAGAGAGGAGGCAATCACTTCATCAGTGAACTGCCTTTGCATATCTGGAGCAGACAGATTTTAGTACATTTTCAGATGTCTACAACAGGAATCACTAGTTGCTTCATGATTATTTTCCTCGGATAGGACAGGTACAACTTACTCTACATTAGTGCACTAAGAGGTCCTCAGGAGCCACAAGTCATGTCTTCAGCTACTGAAAGATAAGCAACCCTGCCTACCTTCCTCTGTCCTCATGCACAAGAGCACATTACAATGAACAAACAGCATATTTAACCCTTAACTTCCATTTCTACCCTTATTTAGCTCAAGACTGAACAGGGGACTGAGGGCAGCCTCTTCCCTGGGGAAGATACCAGCACTTAATCTTTAATCTGCTGATCAAGCTGATGAGAGCATCCCTTTATAAGAATAAAAGGCAGAAAGCAGGCACAGCTTAGCTGATTGATCAGTTCTGTTTTGATTCAGTAGAGTACTCGATGAAGATCAGCTCACCTCCTCCCCACCCCTCAACTCCCTTCCCCTTGTCACTGCTTATTTGTGTTGCAGCAGCATCCTGGTTGCTGAGGGATGGCAGACTGCATCACTACTGCAGCAGTGCTGCTGGAGGACTCACCTGGCCTTGGGACAGAGCTGTACAGCAGAGCACCAAGTCATGTTTTAGTCCATGAAATGGACATTCACTCAAGCTCCTGTGGAGCACAGCAGCTGTGTAAAGGCCCCTCCCTGCCCCACTCCGGGTGCACACCAGCAAGGCATTCCCCAGACCCGATGCCTACGGCTTCAAAGCTACAATTTAAAAAGGAAAGTTGACCAACAGGAGAAGAAGAAGCTCTTAAGAGGCAGTATTACTCTTAATACTCTCTCACCTTGGAGTGTCTCAGCTTTACTTTGATGCTAAGCTCTTTAAGAGCCAAGCTGTCCAGACAGAACACCAGAGCAGTCAGGTCTTGGGACCATCACCTGCCATCGCTACAATGGGGCTCCGGGGGAGATCAGCTCTCCTGCTGCTAAACACAGCTCATCTGCGTGCACAAACTGGGCATTGTTTAGCACCGCACATGCAGAAGTATTTAAATATAAACTTCTTGAACTTCATTGGAGACTTCCCTCTGTCGGGCCCATCCAAGGCTTTAAGTGAACACGCTTAACCACAACCCAGCTTCAAGCACAACTGCAGCTCCAGAACGCTTTCAGTAGTTCAGTCAGGGACTTAGATCAACAGGCACAACAAAGCCTCCTTTCTTACTCCTTCCCACGCGCGTTTGAGAACTGCTGTTAGGATTTTCACAGTCTAGCTTTCCCGAAGCCACAAGACAGTAATTGTGTTTTTTACTGGAAACACTGGCTGCTGTACAGCTGTTCTTTGCTACCTCACAGCAGAAGCAGAAGTTAACAGCCTTACTCAAAGTCAACTTACTAGTCTAGAGCTTCAGAGCGTTCCTGGAAGCTTGTCCCCCATCACAGTGGCTGGCCAAGCTCCACCAGGCTCTGCAGCAGCATGACCAAGCAGGTCTTGCAGCTCATGAAACAACACACATGAAATGAGGAGGGATAAAGCACCCCCAGAAAGTTACTCAGTCATCTACAGCTATATCCAAAGATCACTGGCAGTAGATGCCTTTGCAGAGGCTAATAAATTTGGCAGATATTGGGCAAGTTTCCTCTAGAATACTTCATCAAAATCTTGCTATATTGAAGGACACCTTACCTTTTCAGAGCAGTACAAACCCCATCCTGGCTCAGTTTCACTTCTCCACACCTCGAGACTAATCTGTGAGTGCAACACCAAAGGGCAACACATTTCTCACTACATCAAGCTCACTTTTCATGTTGTTTTCCCCACTCTTAACTAAAAAATCACTTGCTACAGAACAGCTTTCAACTGTTACAGGAAAACACAGCCTTTACCAAAGGTTTACTGGATAGAGTCTCTCAAACAAGAAGCTGCTCTCTTCATACTTCACTTTCTGAAACACCATCTTTAAACGCCCCCCAGAACAGCTCTTTTGTCCTCTAGAGCTTTTATCTGCTCGTAGAACATCCGGCTCCTTAATGCCCCTTCCCTTGCTAACTACCTTTTATTCCTTTATTAGCATCACATGTCTCCTCTGTCACACGGGACCCATTTCCCTTAAAGGAGCATGCAGCTGAGTCAGCCTGGATGGCACTGACAGAAGCACCCTTTTTCTGACAAAAGCACAGTCTGATCCAAACCATCATCCTGATAAAATCTCACTTGCCCCAAATTATGAGATGTTAGAGCTCCTTAATGAAACAGCAGAGATATTTTTAACATGGTCAGAAAAACTATTTTATCTTCTGACCTTCAGCTCAGAAATAGCTGCACCATTTTTTTACTTTTTTTTTCAGACACTTCCCAAAAATCACTGCACAGTCAATTTCCTCCCTACAATTTCAGCCTCAATATTTAAAGTTTGGCATCATGTAACAAGCTGAAAACATGGTCTCTCAACAGAAGCTGTTAAACAACTGCCTCTACTCCCAGCTTCCAGCTCTATCTATAATAATAACAGGCTCGAGTGACCAGGGCCTCAGCTGTTCATCTCATTCGGTGTGCCCGAAATATGCAGCAGGGAGATTTGCACTTTAATGATTTCTGCTAAAGTAGATGGCAAGCCCCCGTTTTCTTCCAGAACAGAAACCAGGCTGTGAAAGGGGACTCCCATGTACCTCTTCTCAAAGCCTGCTATATCCAAAGAGATCCGGATGAGCTTCTAAGAGCTAAGCAAGCTTTGTCATCAGGTGCTTAACTGGTTAAAGACATAGCTATGGGATATAGCACCGATTCTCCTAAGCTTCTTGCTAAATGTACTGTGTAGTAATACCACACAGAGTTGTAAGGAGAGATCTCTGGAACTGGATTATTTGTCCAGCTGGCTCTTTCAGATGAGTTATTTACCCCCTCGCCAAGTTTAATTTGTTAAATTTCATCCCTTGAGTTCTGCTGGTGATCTACCCTCTGCTGCATTTCAGAAAGAGGGCTGCTCTTAGAGGCATTCAGACTTTACCCAGCCCAGGGCTGCATTTGTGACATGGTTGGAATCATAAAGAGATGTGTGATGTGAAGCAGGGGAGCCCACAGGCTCCCTCATCCCCGGTTTGGACCCGTATCTTGCAGACAAACCTCGGTGCTAACACTTTGTGTCAGAATGTCCAGAACAGAATGGTGAAGAGGGCTGGGACGTCAAGAAATTATACTGTAAATTTAATGCAAAGTTATAGCTCAAATATAATGCAAGGCTTTACTTGAGCAGCAGTTCTGTTCTCACTTCTCTCAAGATGACTCTGTTTCCTCAGCTGTAAACCTCAGCGTATCGACCTGGGTAAAACAATTTTGAGACCTCTGAGTGAAAAAGACAATAGGATTGGTGTTTAGTCTTGCTAGCCAATGTGATGCCGTTTAATACTGGATACAGCCATAGCAATTGAACTGTCTCAATTTTCTTTACAACTCCTTGCTATTGCCATGCAATTCATGATTTGCAAACCCAGCGTTTTCTGAGTCTGGGATGGCAGCTGTGAAGTCTGGCTGGCCAGGGCTCTTGACAAAGAAGTTTTAAATATTCATATTAATTTTACAAGTTGCTTCATGGGGCACTGGTGGAATCCATAATTAGAGCCCTGATGTAGCAGTGAGCCCAGATCCTGACTCTGACTACAGCCTGCTTAGGTCTTAGAGCCCGCAATCTGTGAAGCTTTCCGTGCATTAATGTACTTAGTGGAGCTAACTAGGGAAATGATACCTATGGTATCGGTCGCCCCAGTGAATTTAAAACAACCGCTGTGCTCTGGCCAACGTTTCACATTGTACCTGGACATTTTTAAGATCATTCTGTTGTCTGAATTCTTGGGCAGGGCTGGGCCTTTGATAGAGTTTTGCTTCTTTTCTGCCGGCCCCTCATCACTTCACCTGCCTTCCCAAAACTTGATGTGTCTGAAAGCACTGCTGCACCGGACTGAAGTGCACTCCAGGAGGCTCACAACGTAATTCCTTTGTTTAGAAAACACAGGACTGGAGTTGTGGAGTCACCCGTGTAGTTAGAAATGTCATATGCTGGAGTCACAGTAACGTCAGGACACAAAACAATGGAAGGACTGTAAGGCATTATACCCACATCTACATTATCTGTAATAATAAAAATCAGACAAGCGATGCAACTAGGGAAAATAGAGACTGTTCCTTTCTGTTCCTGCATCTCCTGGGCTGAGCACTTTTGGTCTCGTGGTGCTCTGTGAACCTCCCCAGCACGCACCACGTGCCGACCCATGTGGGCACGCCTGATGCAACCCCCGGCTGTCGACAGGGCGCAGCCAGGGCGTGGGTGCTCAGCTGGGGCTGTCTTTGTCTCCCACACCAGGGTGGCCCTGCACCCCAG
>VWZY01009650.1:4797-35581 GCA_013399075.1 Chloroceryle aenea
AGGCGGTACGTGTCTGTGTGGGAAGCGGAGCCCGGCGCTGTGGCTGCTCAGAGGTGGCAGGGGGAGAGGGGGCATCGGGCCGGCGCTCCGTAGTTACCCGTTCTGGGGTACGTGCCGGGGTGGAGCGAGAAGGGTGCGGGAAAGGGGCCTTGCCTTGAGCCTCTGCAGCTCCTTCCGGTTGTCCTTTGTAGAATGAAGACCATTCTCAGCAACCAGACCGTTGACATCCCCGAGCAAGGTACGTCTACGTGTGCGGTTGAAAGGCGTTTTGTGGTGTCCACCCCGCAACCAGTTAACGTGCGTCTGCCTTTGATTTCCAGTCAGTGTTTCACTGAAGGGTCGGACAGTCATTGTAAAGGGCCCCAGAGGAACCCTGCGAAGGGATTTTAACCACATCAATGTGGAGCTGTCCCTCTTGGGAAAGAAGCACAAGAAGGTGAGTGCTGCAGAGAGATGGGATTATTTTTACTTTTTTAGCTTTAAAATTTCTTTATACTGTAGGAGGCTGAACCAAGATTTTTAGGTGTAGATTTCTTCAATTTTTTTCACTTATGTGTTTTCTGGAAGAGTCTGGTCTCATGGAACCTTAGGACCTAATTGGGAACTGTGGAATTCTGAGAAGTTCTGCAAAATGTTAGAGTGAATTTGTTGATTTTTCTTTCATAGTTAAAGTCAGATCACTATTGGGAAAGGAATTGAACATTATGTGCTGTGTTTTATAAACTCGTTAGTTTAGCTAGATAAAATTAAATCTTTAGTTTCCAGAATTGGCAAGTTACATCGGGAAAGCAGATGTTTTCTAAATAAATGCACAGTATTTCTGTACTGTCTTAAAAAAACTACCAAAAAAAAAAAAGGAGAGGGTGTCTGATTGCAGGTATTTTTCAGGAGCATCTTGGGTGTCTATCAAAACACTGGATCCTGACACAGCGTTTCATTAAAAGGCTAGTAGATAATGCCTAGGAGACTGACTTTGGAACAACCTGTTTAGCATTTGATAAAACATCTTTCAGCTTAAGGTGTCAGAATATTTATCTGAGTGTCTTTGAAAACTTCCTCGTACTGGGATATGATGAAAATATTAATTCTCATATGTCTCATGTTAAAGGTGGGTTTTTAATAGTCTTTCAAAGAAACAAAATATCTTTGTGCTTTTGTTAGGAGGACTTTCAACTTGTTCACCTGAACTTCTCGCTCTGAGCTTGTCACAGAAGCATTCCATTTCTAATTTTGAATAATTTCGTTAATTCTATTATTTTTTTTAACACAGCTGCGTGTTGACAAGTGGTGGGGTAACAGAAAGGAGCTGGCAACAGTTCGCACAATTTGCAGCCATGTACAGAACATGATAAAGGGTGTCACACTGGTGAGTTTTATTTTGAAACAGGAGAACTCCTGTCATTTTTGTTAGAACAATAAAGAGCCTTTTGCTTTAGTGAGAGCTTTTCTAAGCACCCAAGAAGAAGCTTTCTCTTTTCACTTTTTTTTTAACCTTGCTCTTGCAGTCAAGCAGGTTCTGTAGGTGAAAGAAAGCACGTCTCCTGGGCTCAGTGTCTTGTCCTTGTTAAGAAACTATTTTCAATATATTTTGGGTTTATATTTCTCCAGTAAGCTTAGTGCCTCTGGTTTACCTTTTGAATGCGTTCTGCTTTCAGTATCTGGTGATGTCCTTGTTTGTAGGGCTTTCGTTACAAGATGCGGTCCGTGTATGCTCACTTCCCAATCAATGTAGTCATACAGGATAATGGCTCGCTTGTGGAAATCCGAAACTTCCTGGGAGAGAAGTACATTCGCAGAGTGCGTATGAGGCCAGGTGAGTACATCTGGACATGTACTTCACTGTTTCCAAACTTTTCTTTGGGTACCACTGCTGGTAGAGGAGATGGGAAATGATTGTTGAAGCATCATTTGCCTGTTTGAATTTATATAATCTTGTGATATATTTTCTATTGCTTTGATTCATAGTTAGCAGTGCTTCTGTAAGTTATTTTTATCAGTAAGAGCCAACTAATAACTAGTTTAGTTAGCTACTGTAGGCTTACAAGGAGCCCAGAATTTCATGATAGTGAGATCTTGACAGTGTTTGTAGTTGGTAAACTGAAGGTGCTCAAGTTTAGATGGGTGTTTCTGTTTTCAAGATTTTATATGAACTAGTTTCACACCACATTACATTTTTGGTCTTTGAAGTAGTGTTGTATTTCGAATTTCCCAATTGTCTAGGAACACGTATGATAACTTAAAAATTGCCATCTTACCTGCTGGCTTTGTTTTGTGTTATAGTAAAATGCCAGAGTAGACATCGCCTCCAAAAAGAGGAGACAAAATATGTCATAACTGCAACTACTTTAAGACTGTAGGGAAGGCTTTACATATCCCTTTTTTTTTGGATAGCTCCATTTCTGGTGAAGCTATGGGTAAGGATATTTAGTGTGAAAGCATCAGCCTTGTCAGTGCAGAGTTACATATGGTGGCTTTGACTTGGATTTACTGTGGGATGCTAAGAATTGGTTTGATTACTGTAATTGATTTTTTTTTAAGTCAACATTTACTACAGTGAAGTGCTGGCTTAAAAGCCAATGTCTTTTGACTAAATAGATCAAACTACAAAAACTTGCTTTAAGAGTCCTTGCAAATGAAAGTTTCCTGTTAGAAGATTGTCGCAGTGTTGAGTGTCCCAGTGTTAACTCGTGAGTATTGGCTGTGTCGTTAGTATAAACATGATGCTTGACATATCAGGGGGCAGGCTTGTGGGGTTTTCTAATGACTCTTCACTGAGGTGACTCCAGATTTGCCTTGATGAGCATAAGAATGTGTAAAATGGCACCACCTAGCTGACAAAACCATGCTGGCCCAACCAGGCATGTGTGCAGTGTTGCTGATTAATGCTGTAACCTAACATGGGAGTAGGAAAATCACTTGAGTTCAGTCCAGACCATGCCTTGAACTAGTATTAGAGTTCTGGAACTCCGTGAGGGAGGACAATCCTGGAAGGCATTTGGAGGATTCTTCTAAGAAAGTCATATAGGCAAAATAATGCCTAGAACACTGCTTTCCAGATCTGTAAACTGGGACAAGACATGAATATCATTTTATTTGTACACTTAACATCTTCAACGATGAAGATTTTTGTGTTTTTCTTTCTGTAGGTGTTTCCTGTGCAGTATCTCAAGCCCAGAAGGATGAACTGATCCTTGAAGGGAATGACATTGAATTGGTTTCCAATTCAGGTGTGTGAACTTGATTCTTGGGCAGATAGCATGATAGGGATGCTTTTTGCTGAAGACATCAGCTTAGCAAAATGTCTTTCTCTTTTTCTCAAACGCTGAGATAAACGACAGCTTGATTTTATTTTTTTCCTCTAGTCACTAATTGGTTTTCATAGTTTCTTCCACTTCTTCTAAGCTTAAAGGTATGAGTCCATGTAAGCTCTTATTTTAGTCAATGTTGATGGCCTTTTTTGGCATCAAATCTTTCAGCTTTTCATTTGCACAAGTGTGCATTAATAAACCCTGCATTGTCATGGTGTGCTCAGTAAGACTGTTTTCATTAGAACTGATGGGATTTCAAGTTGCTAATTCTTTTCTCCAGGTGATGGTTTCATTTGTTAGTTGAAATACTGGAGGGTAAATAGAGGCTGAGTCGACTCGGACTTTTTGCTTTGTGCTAATGGTCTTGCCTTGCCCGCAGCTGCCTTGATCCAGCAAGCCACTACAGTCAAGAACAAGGATATCAGGAAATTCTTGGATGGTATCTATGTCTCCGAGAAAGGAACAGTACAGCAGGCAGATGAGTAAAACTCTTCAATAGGTTGGTATTGTCTTAACACAGATTGTCCCTCTTCCATGTGGAGATGGTTACTCTGTCTGGGGACTTGACAGGCTTTATTTATAGCAAGGCTGTGGTTAAGCAGATTCCCAGCAGGGGTGCCACTGTGCTTGTAAAAGGCATTATAAGAGGTACTGTTGAACTTAAGTTTTACTAGGTCTCTTGATAGCAACTTTCCATCTCTCACCAATTTGGTATAATGCCACTGTATGGAGAAAAACCTGACTCTGCAGTGCTGTGTGGGAATGCTGGTGATAGTGGTGGCCACCAATTTAAAACCAGCTGTGACCTAGTGTGACAGGCTGATTTACAGCTCTTTACAGAGAAGACTTTCTTAGACTAATGCTCCTGCTGTCTGGACACTGACTTCACTAAAAAGTGGTGGACATGTAATGTATCTGTAAAAGTCTTCTGTGTGGTTTGTGTGTAAATGCTTGTAAAGAAGGGTCAGTTTAACACGGCAGCTGCTTAACCTTATGTGTGTACAGTTGTTGCTGAAGTTGAGTGTGAGGATTTTTGGATAATTTAAGAATTTTAACTGCTAAAGTAATACACGTTTCAGCTATGTGTAGTTCCATACGTGGTACAGAACACTTCTGCAGGGTGGGTCAGGCAGACTTGCAAATAAAATAAATATGTGCTTTCTGAACCTAAGTGTGAGGCAGAAGGTGCAGATGGAGTTTTCTAAGTTGTTGTTTTTGTTTTTGTTTTCTTTGTTCTGGTACCAAACACTTGCAAGCTACTGAAAAAAGATTTTTAGTGCTGTTCCAAGTTCCTTGAGAGATGGAATAACTTGTTACCTACTTATTGAAACAGTCATGATCTGTTGTGTATGAAGACATCATTAAATAATTTTATCTGAATAAAATTAAGCAAACTCTTTGAGCTCTCAATGTCTGTCTTGCTTTAAAAAGATTGCTTTAAAAAGATCAGATATTTTTCACTTACCATGAGTTTATAAACAAAGTTTCAATTTCACATTTGCAGTACTAAAACCTTTCTAAAAGCTTTTAACTTTTTATTTACAGTTGTGTGGATCCTGAAACAAATCATCATGAGACATTGTATCAGCGAGAACTAGCTCGAAGATCCTGATACAAAACCCGAACACCATGAGAGGTTTAATAAAATAAAACCCATTTCATATCTTTGCCTCTGTTTTTTAAGAATTTTAAATTATGATTGTGTGACCCAGTTCAGGATCTTTGGCCTTTGGAGAAGCAGGTCGTCACAGGATAATGCATGGTAATGTTAGCACTGTGACCTGAATGAAGTCTGACAGTTTGGAAACCTCATGCCAGTGGAGTGGGCCCAAAGTGTAAAACTATGAAGTGGTAATTTTAAATCATAGCATTGAGAAATAGTCAAAGCATTGTTCTCACAGAGACAACTGTTCTTTTACATAATTTTGGAATCTCAAATTGCAAAAGCTGTTTTCTGTGTACAATTTATGGAGGGGAATTCAGACTTGTAGTTACCGATCTGAAGTAGATTAGAAACAAAACAAATCAGTAGAAGCAGATTTTTAAGAATGTGTACATACCAAGATAGAAGTAGTGTCTGAAAATATGGCTCTTAAGCTATATTGCTCAGGTAAGAAAACAAAGGACTTGATCTCACAGTTCTGCCAGAGTTCACTGTTGAGTTTCATCAACAGTCATTTGTGTCATCTGAGGATACAGCTCTTGTCTTTTTCTTGGTTACTCACCTTGCTGTGGACCAGCATCTAATTGGGATGTTGCCCTCTGTAAACTTGCTACATTAAATTTTGAAATACAAAAATATTGTGAGCATGAGCAATCAGACCAGGCAACAAGTAGTTAATGCTTATAAGAAATGCAGAGAATTGGCAAAGCGCCCACTTGAATGATTCTACTGAGACCAGCATGGGTGTGCTATAGGTAGTAGTGTCTATGCCTGGGAAAGTAGTGGTACTAAACTTTGCAGATGTGGCCTGCTTAATTAAGAAGAGTTCTTGTGCTGTTCAGGTTGTGCAGCTAAAGGAGTCTTCCAAAAGTCTCTGTGATCCTGTAATGTCACAGTTCAAGAGGAATTGCCTTGTAGCATGCTTCAGTGCAATTATGGAGTTGCTCAGGGTGGTAATTAGTGTCTTACGGTGACAGAAGGATGCATATGCTTCCAACCTCTGTGCTGCTTGCTGGCAGAACATTTTGTAGCATAAAATGGGACAGAGTCTGTCATTTTAGTAGTACTTACCTTTGAATTAATGGACCTTCTGTGATGTTGGCCAGTACTTGAAATACAATGGAGAAATAGTCTTGTCCATTCCTGAAGAGAGTCAAGATTGGGTCTAATTTCTAGTAGTCTGCAAGTGGCCATAATACCTTTATCAATATTTACATTATCATTTACTTTGTGCTTGATGCTGTCTTGTGTGTTCAGATGCAGCCGGAGGAGACCACGTATTTATATGCCTCACCTTCTCAGAGGTGCAGGGGTTCAGATGAAGTGTGTCTGTCTTACCTCTTCGGGGTACTTTAAAATGGAGGTATCTAGCTTCTAGTGGGAACAAGTTGCAGGTTTCATTGTGTCTTCATAATGGTACTAGCCATTGGAAAAGAAAATTACAAAGTGGAGGAAGGCAGGAGGGGTTTAAATGATGGCACTTCTTGCCCTTCATTTCTAGAGGAGTTTCTCTACCCCTCCTCGGAGGCATGTGGTACTTGCCTGGGCAGTGATAATCTGATACAAAGGCTGACTGATGGGAATGCTAAATGATGGTGCAGTTTATGGGGAAGAAACTGTTGGGGTCATTTTGAGATGACCAGACCAAGGGAAACCTCTGGCTTTGGTCCCTGAAAGGTTTAAATGAACTAGTAGGTTCATTTATCCTGTACAATCATTATTCCTGGGTTGGTAGCAATAGTGGTAAGTTCATGTTTTTGTCCCACCTATTGCTTGTACTGGCATTTCCATAGCTATGGAAAAAAAAGTGCAGTTTAGATTTTTATTCATCACTCACTTGAGTGGATTAACATTTACTATTTATTTTTGTTCCCTTCTGGTAAAGGTTTTTACAGCTGCCTTGTTTTGGTGATGAATAGTGATTGTGTATTGTTTTATTTTGTCTCCTGTTGTTCCAGTTACATTTGCTTAATGTTAGCATCTGATCTCTACTTCACCCAGTATGTAAGAGATGCGGGTATGGTGGTCAGTAGTGGAGTTAATTCGGATTTGTTCTCCAAAGGTACCTTCAGAGGTTGGCCCAGGACATTCTTGGTGATGTACTTAATTGAAAGTTTGTGGGTTTTAATAGCATGTTTATTTGTAAACCTTAACAACTGCAGTTTCATGCTCAACAGCATTCATAACATACACAGCACAAGATGCTTTGGTTCAGAGGTTCATAGAAAAGTGCATATCAGTTCTCAAGCTTAGTATCTCCTTTCAAGTTAAACTGTTTGAAAGGTTATTCCAAGGTACAGAAGAGTCAGTCATAAAATCCTGTGGGTTTTTTTTAAATAGATGAGTTTCTCTTCTATATACAGTAGGAGGATAAAAGTAATTTCACCAGAAACAAATGTCACCATAGCTCTTGGTCCTGGGCATACAATTACTTTCTGGTTTAGAGTGAAAAGCTTGGGGTGTGTGACTGGAGTGACTTGCGTAGTTTTTTCCTACAGATGCTTGTCTGACCTGTGTCTTTCTCTGTAGAATGCAGGGATGGAGCTCACTGAAGGAGGGCTTGTTTCCCCATTTTAAAATGAAACACAGATGCTCTGGATGCTTTTTGCCTTAAAACGTTTTCTTCTTTTTCTTTTGTGAAAAGCAATGATGGTTAAAAGCAAGATAAGGGTAGAGAAAAGGCAGCAGGCAAAGAATATTAATGGCTTCTTCTGAGAAATAAACAAGCAGAAGCTACACTGCTTTTCCTGGTTGGAGGGATCACAGACTGAATAGTCGGCAGGAAAGCCGTTGTTGCTTATCAGGTTATTGTAAAACTTTATTGAAGGCTTTCCTTTTAAATCTGAAGTGAAGAATCCAAATCTGGGTTTAGATTTTTCTTCAGTCAGCTTAAATGCATAGTAGCCTTTGATCTTGACTTTATCAAGGTAGTATGCTGGGAAAACAAACCAAAAGCAAAACAACAACAAAACCAAATGTTAATAAAACCTCGTATGACCTGCAAACCTTCTGTTAATGAGTTCAAATCTCAAATTATGAAACTATCAAAAAAAGTGTAATTACATCATAAAATACATTTTACTGCTTCTAATAATACTCAGTTAAGGCATTGTTTAAAAAAAAAAAGGATTTGGGAATTTCCTGGACCTACTCTGAAAGCTGGATTTGAACAGGGTTAGTAGAGCTGGGAGCTTCCTTTCCTGGGAAAAGCCAGATGCTGCTCTTCACTGAACTGCAGTGACTCCAGGGGAACACCTGCTCATCTATGCCGTGAGAGGAGCTTTCCAAAAATTGCTTGGACAAAACCCAGCTGTCAGCCCTGCGTGCCTGTGCGGTACACTGCGGCACACAAGTGTCAGGTGAAAATACTTCAACGAAATCACAAATAGCAGTCCTCAGTGAGTAAACATTTCTCCAATTCATACGTAAGCAGAGACCCTGGTTGGGGGAGGTGACCCAGATTAAGCAAGAACACTGTAAATTGGGTGGGATCTTTTTGTGAGTACTGTAAAGTGTCATGCTATCTGAAAATTAAAATGGGAATACTGTGATGAAGTGTCCTTTAAACAACATTTTCCTTTAATAACATTCTTTTAATAATGTACTGTTCTTTTGTTTGCAATGTGAAATTAGCGTGGGAAATAAATCAGCAAATGCTCATTAATCCTACAGTATTTGCAAAAGAGGTAAGCACTGGAGGGGAAATGCTTGGTTTCTTGTTGGTGTCTAAAAGCAGCCTGAAGCTGTGCTTAGCCATGAGTAAGAAGTCTCATTTTTCACATAGCTATCTCCTGCAGAGGAGAAAGCAGGGTATATAGACTATGTCTGGGGACAAGGTGCCTCAGGAGAGCTTTTAGATATCCCACATCCTGGTCAGCGAATTCACTAGTGCTCACCAACAGGGAGCAGTGAGCACAGAGGTGTATTGTACGTCTTGTTTTGGCTGCATGATTAAGGTACTGAAGCCTTTCTGGTAATCTGTGGCTCACTGCTGTCCTTTTAACATTTGGCCAGAGGAAGAGAGATGGGAGGGGTCAGGTCCCTGCAGCATTTCTCATACAATAAGCTATTGCTGAAGATCATTGCCTTGAAGATTTTTGTCTTCTACCTCCATAAGTGTTACTAATTTTGCTCTAACGTGAAGAGCTAGATTTCTGTAGGTGCCCAGGAGAGAGAAACTAGTTTGACTCTCCATTCAGTAGCAGCTCCTTAAAAATCTGGCGGCCTGCTGTGTTTCTTCTCTATGTCCCTCCATGTCTCCTTGGACTTGCTGAACTAGTGTTATTGGACAGGAAAGCACAAGCAAGTAAAGAGGCTCCCACATTTCTTTGTAGAGTAGAAATTAAGAGTTGTCTCTTGGGAGTTCTCAGCCTGAAGTACCATCTCCTAACTTCTGAGTAACTACTCTGTGGAGAATGCATGCTCAGATGGCTTCTCCCATGGTTTAAAATGGAAGCAGCCGTGGCTGCATTTCACGTGAAAGGCTTGATGATATTGCTTGGTGTTGAAACTACCCTGAGTGTGACTGCAGAATCAAGCCCCTCAGAGGGGCCTGAATGCTGACAGCTGGCTCCTGCATCTTGACCAGAGGTGCTTGCTCTGGCTGGGGCAAGTCTTAGGTGCTTGCTTAAGGAATGCCTGGGTCTGTGCCATGAAAATGGCTCTGGGGAACTTGAATCTATCATACACTCACCTTTTAAAACCTCTTGTATGTATGTTTCCAAGTAATAATTTCGAAGCTCATCATTTTCTAAGGACTGATCATCTATTCCATTTGCTGTGATGTAAATATCAATGTCACCATATGTTTTTTTAATCCATCTGAGAACTTTGCGCACTCCCCAAGGCACCACTGCCAAACGAGAAGGGGAATTCAGGCAGGTGATATCCTGAAGAAACTGAATGTCACGATCAAATTCATACTGGCTCCCGTTCTGAGGTTCATGAATCACAAATCTGGTCGTGAAATGATTCAGTGCGTAAAAGTCAGCTGCACCTTTGATGAGCTGCTTTTCCTCACTTGTGAAAGATGGCAATGAAGAGAGTGAGAGGCCTTTTCTGTTTTTAAAGCCTATGTATTCCCTCATAGTAGTTGGGTAGTCCCCAGTCTTAAATATGGGATCGGCAAACCAGCCTATTTCAAACTGAAGAAACCTGCTGGCAGCTTTTGAATGAGACTGCAAGTAGGGGTTGGCAGGCTCGGCCCAGTCCGAATGCAGGGACAGGGACACTTGGCCGTCCTGAAAGGACCGATACTGCTCATCATATATTCTCCAGGCCAGGGCATGTGCTATTAATAAATTGTGTGCTGCCTGATAGGTATCATTGCTGCTCCTATCATAGACATCACTTAGGCGGTTAGGCTCATTTATTGTAATCCAAAGTTTAACCAAATCGCCGAGTTCCCGAAAACATAAAGCTGCGTAGTCTTGAAAAGCGTAGGCAGTAGACTGGTTCAGCCATCCTCCTGTCTGTAGCAAAGGACCTGGCAGGCCCATGTAGGCATGAGTTGGATAATATAAGGTGACCATGGATTGAATGTTGAGTTTCAGTACTTCACTAATCACACATCTGTAATACCTAAGAACTTGCCTGTTGACCACTGACAAATCTCCGTTGGGTAGAATTAGTGACCAGTCAAGTGCAAATCTGTAATGGGTGACTTTCATTTTTTCCAGGAGGTCAAGTTGCTTTTTAATACTGACAAAATCTGTGCACTGTGCTGGTCGGGTTTTTAGCTTCACCCCTTTAACTTGGTGCAGAAGCCCATCTCCTGTGACGTTCCAGAGGTACAGGCTGGAGTCGCAGAACTGTGGTGAGGAAGCCACCGATTCTGCCTGTGAAAATTGAGAACAATACATTACAATGGGGTTTAATTAAATGAACACCTGCTCATAGTCTGCATTTCTACCTGTGTTTGGCTGTAGGATTAGTGCTGGATGTCAGAAGGTCTGCTTAGCTGCTCCAAGAGGAAGAGTATAACCAAGTCACCTACACGGGCTTTGTGCTAGTGGTCATCTTATCTGTTCTGTTCCTTCATCTATGAAAAGCATTAACATTTCACTTTCCACTCAGCTACATGCTGGCATTTGCCCTGCCACCAGCCTACAAGATGTACATTTTTGCACCAATACACCTCCCAGACCAAGTTCACTGGGGTCGTGCAAACAGCACTTCTCAGGCAGCTGGAAGGAGAGTTGGGTGATAAGAAGCAGCACTGTGGTGTATATGAGGATTATTTTGGCATTGCTGCTGAGATCAACCTTGTGAAATTATGGCATAGTGTTCCCTCGTTTTACTGGTAGTCCTTCAACCTAAGCAAACATCTGACACAAACAGCTTCTTGGTGTGTATTATTAGTTACATCTTTACTACTGTCTACTAGTTAACAAGGATAGCATAGGATGTACCCTGTGTAGCACAAGAATTTTTTTTTACTATTCTAATTATTTAAACCACTTTTTGTAAGATTTATAATACAATGTGGCAAAGTTTAAAATATTTAGATTAAATCAGAATTAAGAACTTTTCCATACTGTGTATTTCCTCAAGACAATTAACAAAGTGTATAGAAACTTTAACTGACAACCATAGGGAAAAAAAGAGTAATAGATTAAATTAAGGTGTTTTGTTGTTATTTTTGGGGGCCGATGCTGGTTGGTTAGCTTATCTACCACATTTAAAGTAGAAATAAATACTGTAGGAATCATCTTGGGAAAAAGGTGGCATTATTTTTTTCAAATGTGAACTCTGATGGTAGTAGCCATATATGCCGATGCTGGTAATCTTTGCCTGTCATCTAAGTCTTTTTAAAGAACAGCTTGTTACCCACTTGTGCAAGTGGCTTTTAGAGCCAGGCTCAACCCAGGAATCTGTTTCTGCCTTGTTCAGTAGCTTTAAATGAAAGCTTGAGCCTTCGAGGTAGCTCTGAAGCCACCAGCATAACCACCTGGTCCCTGCCCTGTGCCATGCTCTGTCATAGGCATCCCTAAGGCCACATACTGAACTGGATTGGGAAACTCCCCTGGTTGAAAAATAACTCGGGAACAATCGGTTGGGGTCAACTTCTTGGTCTGAAATTTCCTGATCTGATGCACCACGTGAGATGCAAGCAGAGGGAAGGTCAGGGAGGGCCAGCCTTGGAAGGGGTCCTGCAGCAGGGCCTGTGCTGCAGGAGCAAACCAGCTCTCTGTGACTGGCTCACCCAAAAACCCATTAAGTAGCTAAAATTGAACCTATGCAATTATGGCTAGGCTTGACTTCTGTTTGCAGTGTGCACTGAGAATTCAAGAATGCAAGGTGCCACATGCATTTATTCACAAAGTAAAGCTGTTGATTGCTCTGCCTCCAGCAATCTTACCAATAATTTACACTTACCTTAAGAACAGACTCAGTGATGCCCCAGGAGAAGTCACAGGAGAACTGAGCTTGCAAGCTTTGGGTAGACTCTCGGGGGAAGAAGCCGTTTTCTTGTATGATTTGTTTATAATACAGTGCAGATGACTTGGGAATCCTTTCCTTTTTTTTGCTTTGGAAATCTACATAAAATAATCCACGCCTGATGTTGTAAGCATGCTGCCATTCAAAGCCATCAAAGAGCGACCATGCTGTGTAACCAAACACATCGACGTTGTCATATTTTATAGCTGTGTAAGAGAAAGCAACATCCATGAGTCTTATATTTAGGACTCTAATATAGGTAAGGGGCATTTATGAAAAAGGTCTGTTCACTGGGAGAATCTTGAGGGTTTTCTCAACACTTGTAGGATTTTTGGCCTGTTGTAATTCATTGCAAAATGGTAACGCATTATATATCTTAGTCCCCTCAGAAATTGAATTACTGCAAGATGCTTTATTTCTGCTCTGAGCAAACATGAAATATTATGCCACATCCGGATGTTAAGTTGTATTTGATGATTTGCAAGTAATATTCAGATAAAATTAGAGAACCATGACTATCTCTACTTTTATTTGAAAGACTTCTGTGAGCTCTAAGACTTAGAAATGCCTCTTCAGCTTCTAAACTGAAAAATTAAATGTGTCATTATGGGAAATGCAATAACTTTAGAAGAAGCTGGGTTGATCAACCCAGGGAACTGAAGTACTTGATTTAGTCACAGAATAGGTGCAGCACATGTGTGTTTCTTCAGGAAATCCTAATATCTCTCCACCTTGTAAAGGAGTATACATACAGTCTTTCAAGTACATTATATGAGAAAGATGACAAAATAACTGCTTTCTTGAATGTGGAACCCAATTCACCAGGAAGGCAGCAGAACTTCCAAAGCAGCTTCTGGATACCAACTAACAATGTTTGTTATCCGCTGACAGCGTGTGCCAGCTGGAAGCCTGGAAGAAAAAGTCCAAACTCCATGGTCAGTCATGTTAGCTGCCTGTTGCCAGCTTTAAACTAGGAAACAACGCAGGATAACTTCTCACATTAACCTTGTAAGGGTTGGAACACTAAGGGCAAATCCCCAACTGGGTTTACTGGGGATTTTGACACAGACAGATGGACAGCCATATTTGACTTGTAGTCTCTTGAGAGTAAACAAGGAATAAAGATGAAGTGTTCTGATTTAAATCTCTGTTTTCACCCAACATTGCTTTGCTTTATTTTCTCAGGATGTTTTACTTCTCATAACTTTGTATTTCCACTGACTTCCTTTGCCTTAGTTGCACCATGCTGCAACTTCAGCAAGAGGCAGTTTTGCACCATACTTGTATTCACGTAGCAGAGTAACAGGGTACCCAGCAGCCCCGTCTTAGTCCAGCATATTTTACTATCTGTTGGATGAAGATATCAGAAAGCCAAAAAGTTTGCAATGTATGTATATAAGAGGCTGACAGACAAGGCCAGCATGATGGTAAGGAGATGGAGGAATGTACCAAAGCAATACAGTGGCATGTATTGTCAAGAAAACCAACTTCCGAACATTAGGAAAAACATGGGTGAAAGTAAAAAATTGTCTGAAAATACCAATTGTAAAATGCAGAGATGGAGAATGATGTAGAGGATAAAGAGGCCAGAAGGGCTGTGCAAGTAAAGACAAGTACTTCATGTCTCCAACAAGGAAGGATGTACAAATGAAAGTAGAATACAGAGAGGCAGCATAAGTGACACCTGAGAAAAATAAATTAATTATTTTTATATTGAATGGATGGGGGTTAAGCTGAATTGCTAGAGCAAAAGATACTGTGGTACTTGAGATGGTGCATGCCTGGATGAGAATTTTTGGTCATTTAAATGGGTAGGGAAAAAAGAACTTATGTATATTTTTGTGATAAGAATTAATAGTTAGGCGGATGACAGGTAGAGATCCCGTGGATCTGTGCGAGAGTACATTTGTAGCATTGTTTTCAGTGACAGTAAAAACAGAGGGCAGAAACAGAAGTCAGAACCCTCACTGAATGTTAGAGTGAGGATGAGAAAAATCTTCCTAAAAACCAAAGGGGTGTCTGGGGGCAGGAACAAGGGACTAAAGATCAAGAGTTAACTCATTTCCCTGTGTCACCAGAGGCATATCTGTGTCTGCTATAGGTGAAGCCTTGGAGTCCTTCTGCAAAAGTGATAGACTCAGTATTAACAGGCCTATGCATGCCAGTAAGAAGCTGTAGTTTCAATTGCATCCTTATAACTGGGGTCAGTTCACTGGAATGGTGATGTAACACATCACAGATATTCATGACTCACAGTGCCGTGACAGACTTACAGTGCAAAATTTAGAGCACTCTCCTTCGGCACACACACAAGAGTATATAGCTCCTTATAGCCTCTTATGTATAATCTTAACAGCCACCATCCCATTACAAATTGGCCTATATAAATGATGTTTTGAGGTTAATATGATCTAACTGATTTGCTTCAAACAGAAAGTTCTTATTTGACTTCTGAGTAAGTAGAAATCTACCCGTTCCACATCTCCAAATCCAGGCCTGCATCTAGAGTTTCCTTCAGTGTCACTGCAGTATTTAAAGTATCATAAACTAAATATTGGAATGCAACCTCATCAAAATCTGGAAAAGGCAGAACGTATTGCACAGTTGTACTATGTGAAGTTTATAACTTGAACAAACTTTATACATATGGATAATCTTCATTTGGAGCTTAATTACATTTGTTGGTGATAGAGTACTCCCTGACTTGGTGTCAGAGCAAGCAGTTACTCATGTTTTCCTTTTTCTGAGGATGAGAAAGGCTTTTGTAAAGAGATCGAAGCTATCCCATCACTGTAGTGTGGCATCAGCAGCAGGGCAGCCTACTGGGAGGATGTCTTTTGGGACCAGCAGCTGTCCCCCTGCCAGCACTGAACCTACAAACTGAGCAAGGGGGAGAAGCAGTACTAGTTTTGCAGAGGCATTAAGTACTAATAGTGATTATGCTTCATAAAAAAATTAATCTTTTGCCTTCAGAGAGGCATAAAACCCCTGTACACTGGCGTTATGAAGACAAATACCAAGATTAAAAATGTTTCTTTAAAACATACTATCTCTGTTTGGCGTGCAATAATCCTGAAGAATGATTGCCCTTCTCCTGCTATCTCCTTTGTGCATTTTGCATTGGATTAGGACCCCAGCATGGCAACGACAGTCTGTAGTCACTGTGTTGTTTTCCTGCTTTCGAGATATGTACCTGCACAAAGGTTTTACAGCTGGGCTACCAGCAGAGAAAAGCAATACTCAATAGATTTGTTTTCATTAATTCCTGACTCAGTTTTTGTACTTTTTAGTTTTAAAAATAAACACAGATCTTGGACTTTAGCTTTCTGGGACAAGGACTACGTTGGTTGTTTTTTTTCTGTGTTGGTACAACACCTAGCATCACTAGATCTTGATCCATGACTTGTACTCATGCAGTATAAATAAGTAATAATTAACTTAGTTGCCATTATCTCTTAAAAAAAAAAAAAAAGAAATCATTACAGAGCTAAATATCAAATGACCTTAAAAAGCTCTCTGAAAATCCAGCATCTTGTGTACAAACCTTGTAAAACCTTATTAATGAAGTTTTTCATCATGTAGATGGCTGTGGTGTCATCTGTTTTCACATGGCTGTCAGTGAACCAGCCATTCTCTGCAATCAAGACTCGAGGACTGTTGTATTCCAGTTTAATCCAGTTCAGTACTTCCCTCAGATTGAGTGACAAATTTTGTCCCATTTTCAGTAGAGTATTCGGAGGTTTAAAGTTATTAGGACCAAAGGAAAATGCAAAGAAGTCAGCTGTTCCCTTTATGTAGTTTTTCTCATCCTCAGTAAAGCGTGGCAAAAATGAGAATTCATTTTTCAGTTCTTCTGGATAATCACCGTCCCCATGGATGGGTTTAGCAAACCATCCGAGTACTCTCTCCATAGACTGCTGACATTTAGAAATGTCCAAAGCATCTTCCAATTTGTTAGGTTCAATCCAGTGGGATCCCAATACTATGGACACCGTCCCCTTCTGAGATGGTTGAAAGCGTTTTTTGTAGTTATGCCAAACTTTTGCATGAGCCTGATGAGAGAAAAATAGCATTAAATTGTAACTCTCTAATAAACCTCAGTGTGTGTCAGCAGCTAGACAGGCAGGTAGCTGCGTCTGACTGACTGCAGCCTTCTATGGAAATAGTAACTAACAGTTAAGGTGCTCTAATTACCCCGCACAGCTGTAACAGGCAGTTACCGTCACACTGCATGGCACCTCAAGATGGTGGCAATGCTCAGTGTCTCACGTGCGTTGCTCCTGTTATACAGGAACATCATATTACAGCTGTGGCTTTTGCCTTTACCATAGGTCTAAATGTTGTGAGACCCCAACAGGGATGTGAATAATTGTTACATGGGCACTTTGGGACTAAACAGCTACTAACAGTGGGATTTGAACTCCATGATCTAGACAGTCCCATCTAGGTCCTTCTTTGTCATGCAGTGATTGCTAGTGGAGTTAAAATTTTAAACCATCTTTATGATATTCCATAAAATATACATCTCAAATAATGTTTACTTTGTCGGTGTTGGGTCTAGTCATAGGGGTTACATGGATTTACTCTGATCAGACCACATCCACCCCATTCTTCTTCTTGGGATACACTTCCATTTGTTTTAGTTTAGCCTAATCATACAAGTAAGTGTTCTACTTTTGATATGTCCTGAGTCCCTAAATGTAAAAACTTAGAAAAAGGATCCAGCTGCAAAGTTTGAACCTCAAAGTCAAGTTTCACTGTTCTCTCTGAGAATTTTGATCCAGGATTTTATCTGATTACTTTTTTTGTAGTTGCTATAATAATACTTTTTGTGACAGTACAAGCAACAGCACAGAAAGAAGCCTATTCAGTTTAAGTAGAGGGAAGCAACACTTTGGTTTTAAAAGGAAATGTGGCAGCAGTATCTCATAAGATCTGTTTGGTCCGGTACGTTTTAGTAGTCATAATTGGCCATATATTGACAGATAGATGTTTTTCTTATTGGTGTTAGTGATGATGAAAGCATACCTTGTATCACATCTTAATTCCACTTTTCTGATTATCAAGTTTTAGAAAGCTTACCATTGTCTCATTCAACAGAACTACCTTCAAATGACTGTTGTTAATGATTTAAATAACAGAATGCAGCAGTCAAAATTTACACACAAAAAAGGAATACATGGGAGACTGAGGACCACTGGCATCATCAGAGCCCCATAGGAAAAGGGGAGAGCTAGTGTGTCAGAGAAGTGTGACTCTGGATCGCAGCATGAATCATGCCAGAGGATCTGACACAAAGGTGGGGAGCTGACCTCTCCCATCTGAGGAGTTGTTGAGTAACTCAGGGTTTACCTTATGCCTGAAAGGAAAATAACTGTTTGCTCCCAGAAGCAACGTTAAGAAGCATTGTGAAACACTTCAAGTGCCGACTTAGACTGACATCATTACCCAGCCAATCTGCACTGTTCACCTCTAACAATAATTTCAGGTGATTTATTTAGAAACACACAGGCTTGATAGTTAAAAAAACCCAAACAAAACAAAACAGAAGACTTAGTGTTAGGTAGGTATTTTGTTAAGCTAGGGAGTACTGAAGAACTACAGTCTGTGAAATTTTGTGTATCTGTTGTTTATGGTTTCTAAGGTCATGCTCGTAACATTTGTTCAAGGTCTGTCTTTGAAAATACTGATAAAGTAACATTAACCTTTGAAATGCAGGTTCTGTAGCTGAAAAGGGAAGTCAGAAAAATTGTACTCATGAGGAAAACTGCAAGGTACGGTTAAAATATTATGAAATGGATTTTTTACCAGTCTCAGAAAATGTTAAGTGGCCATTGCCACCTCCTCCCTTACTCTCACTGCCCTCTTCCATAGGCCTAGTACTGGGTCGGTGCTGGGTCCAGGCTTGATTTGCTCTCTGCCTCTAGTGATTTCTCACCTGGTTAGTACATTATTTTTTCCAGACACAGGCACTAACACCACTGTTTAAGGAAAGGTCTATGGTTGCATCTGCTCGACAAGAAAACCCCTGCTGAATCAGTTGTATTATGCACGGTGCCAAGCAGCATAAGAAAAGTACCAGGTAAATCTTAGCAATCACAGATTATTTGGGTGAAGCAGAGTACAGCTTTGCTGAAAATCAGCTAATGAGAATGTAATATTGACAGGTAAGAGACAATCAGGGACAGCTCATTGTATTAATACACACCTTCAAGAGACTGATTAGAAGAAAGTGAAGTTACTATTAAATACGTTGTCTACAGTAGAGAATACAGGCAGAGGTATAATTATACAGGAAGCCTGGACAGGGACAAATAAGTATATTTAATATGAGTCAATATAGTATTCCCATACACAAATTCATACTTGTCACTGATGTCTCACTGAGGGTTAACTCTACTGGAGAAAAAACCCAAGCTTGTCTATAGGTTTTTACAGACATAGTAGAGGCAATAGCATTTCCTTCCCTATATATATATGTATATGTTTAATTATCTGTAAGGCAGCCTAACATTCTCAGAAGGAAGGTGACATTAAGTGCAAACTATTGTTGATGGAAACAACAGATTAATATAATTTGTTTTGTAAGACGCATGAAACAAACATCTATTTAAAAGCCATAACATACATCAGTTTGGGTATTTCAACTGAATCCTGACTAATCTTTTTTTTCAGTTAGAGTTTAATCCCTAATCTTTCACTTTCCTTGTTAGATCAAGGACAAATGTCAAGGCTAAGTACACAGAGAAAGCAGGATCAATATCGTCTATTTATTCTAGATACATATGACACATTAATTTCAGCATATTTTCCTGGTATTTATATAGAAATTATTCCATAGACTTAAAATTCACAGAGTGCTAAGTCATTTAATAAAATTAGTGAGTGAATTTAATAAAATAGACTTATCAATTTAATAAAATCAAGACAATAGTATTGTTCTCCTCTCTTCTTGAAATATTCTTGTACTCTGAATTTCAAACTCTGATCCTGTAATTCATCATGTACGTATGTGATGAGTTTACTATTGAAAGACCAGTACTTTCAAATTTTTAATGTATGCTAAAGTCAAGCAATATTCCTTGAATGTCTCAGCAATGAGCACACAAAACAATAGAAGAGGTATATGGAGTTAATTTAGTGTGCTGGAGAGCAAGAACACTTAACGAAAAATAGAATTTTAAAAATGCTAATAAAATTATTCTGGCTATGTATTTAATTGTTTTTAAACCGCAAAGAGATAAAATACTGAGTCTGATGATGATGGTGTTAAACATCACTTTAGAAAAGAGCAGGTGTGTGTGGCTTATTTGGAGACTGTATTTCAGTTCAAGGCCCTTTTAGTCTTTGAGAAAGCTAACCTGAAAATAACAAATCATACAAAAAAGTGTGAATTGGCACTGAATCTTCCAGTATCACTGATGGCTACTTCTGTTTGAAAAATCTTCCAGCAAACACATTTACAAGCACAAACAATTCTGCTGCCCACCCTAAGGCTGTACTTGATGGAGACTGATTTGCCACCTCCTGTAAGAAATATGGGCACTAGTGTAGCTTCATCTTCTGTAGGTCCTGAGGAAAGGAGGCCCCTTTGGAGGAAGGGAAGTGTCTAGTTGGATGTAGAGATAAGAATTATTCTCTATTCATTCAGCAGAAATTTGTTTTTAAGAAGAATGAATTACAGGACTTCTCTGGGACATGCTCATCTGAAGATCCCAAAGGCAGCAGTGTCCACAAAGAGATCCTGACATTGTGAGAGCTGCTAAATTGCTGTGAGTAATGCAGCTGGGCACAGAGATGAACCTGATCTGTGACAGATCTATATGGAATCACCATGTTTGAAAGGGAATGTATTGCCTTTTCTCAGGATGTGCTAAGCAGGTGTGTCTATGAAGAAAAATTCTGGGGGGATCCTACTCTGTCAGTGTTCTCCTGGGCTTTTCTGCCAGATGGAAAGGAGTGTGAATGATCTTTAACATGGAAAAAACAGTTATGTAGCAAAGGCAGAACTGCCTGGAGAGCACTGATATAAAGGATGAAAAAAAGACAGCTTGGTTTGCAGTTTGTGATCTTTACAGACCTAAATTTAAGAACATAACTAGATCTAGGGAAAATGGTAATAATATATGAGGTACATATCTCATTTAGCTCCAGCTGCAATGATTCATCTGCTTTATATTGTCTTGCTCCTTGTCAAATTTATTTACTGTTAAATAATTAAAGAAGTACAGCTTATTTTTCTGTGTGAAGTTTTTTTCTTCTCTGCCTCAGTATGACAACTGCCTCAGGAGCAAGCTCAGAGTTTTTGTGTCTTCTTCAGCGCACCTTTCAAACATAGCATACCACATTACATGTTATCATTTAATTGTTCTCTAATGTTGCTTTTGCAAAGTATGGTAATGAAGGAGATACAGTTTTGATGTCCACTCTCCATCTGGTAGAAGATTCCACGTGCTCCTTGTGTTAGTGGTAATGATCATACAATGGAATAGAGATTTAGCTAAGAGAACCACTTAGCAATTTATAATTGATAAACATAAAACCTCAAGTTTCCTATTAATTTCCATGGAAGTAGTATCAGGTCCTTTAAAATGATCAATAGCAATTATTACCCTCTGTGTATACAAAGCATACTTAGTAACATGCAAATATGTTTTTTTGTAATTGAAACTTTGAGTTCTTCTCCCCATCTGGATCTCCTACTAAGCATCCTGCTTAGCAGCCTTTGCATTTGTGTTCACTAGACATATTATGGCTTACTAGCCATGTAAAAGGCAGGACTATCTCTTAATCAGATGCATCTGGGACATTGGACATTCCCTTAAAAGGATGCAAGGCACAGAAGAAAAGCACATGTTGTAGGTCATAGAGCATCTTCAATGCCCTGTGCTAGCCACCACCATATGGCTCTGGGGCTTGTTGAAGACAGAACAATCCTACTTTTGATGAAAAGTCTTAATGCGATCATTAGCTACCTAATTACCTACTTGGATTAATTCACAGAAGCAGGTAATTTTTTTAACCAGGTCTGAAATGCATAGTCTTTTTCCTTATATCAGACAAATATTTGGGTTTTAAGATGTTGAATTTCTTTACTAAAACTGATAGAGAAATTGAGAGATTTCTTCAGCCCTCTTCAAGAGATGCAAAAGTAAGCAACTTTCAAACCGTTCTTACAATAAAATTATCCAAAGTCCAAAAAAGCAGAGGTTTATGGTTTGTAGTATTGTTTTTGTGATTCTATGGAACTTAGCTTCAGCTTATGATTGATTTATCACATAAAAGCACTCCTTTATATAAATAGCGATTAGTCCTTGTAACACAACTGCAACAGTAAATGAAACTAAAAGTAGGAGTCATGAGACAGCCTCATTCAGTTTATCCAAAGGCACTACGAAAAGACTTGAGAATGACTATTCATCAGTTTGCTATGCAACCAAGTGGTGGCCAGCTTAGTTTCTTTTGGGCATTACAGACCTGTTTTTCCTGCTCAGCATATTTTATGGGTGGACCTGCTAATGTAAATTGTGTGGCATGAAGAATATTGTCTTTCAACAGCTTGTCCAAAAATGAAGCCTGGACAGGGACAAGGATGTTGTTTCTCCTAAAGCAGCTGACATAAACGGGAATCTTTTGCCTCACACTGCCAAAACCTGACAGTTTTGTTAGTCTTTTAATTTTGGGAGGACATTTTCAGTTTGCAGTGGTAGAAGATACCCATAATACAATATCTGAGAAACAAGCTTGCATATATCAGTCCTGAAAGAAAAAGCCATGTGAAATATCTTTAGAGAGATGCTTATAACATTCCCTGCCTCTCAAAGGAGAGACCTTTCACAACATGTGAATCATGATTGTGCATCAATACATTATATTAATACAGTATTGTCAACAATACTAAACAAATTGAATATTTACATACCCTCAAAAATCTTTGAGAAAAGTCTGGCAGTTGGCTTGAAACATATAATACCATATATGACCTCTGTGGAATGACAGGCTTTAACTGCATTTTATTAAGAACTTTCTTTTTTTTTTTTTTTTTTTAATATATATGAGTTGACTCACATCAACTGTCTCCTCAAGAGCTTCCATTCCACCTCCAACCCCAAACATCAAACTCCAGTTTCTCAAACAGACTATTACAAATTTGAGATGTTTCATAAAGACCTAAAAACTTTCAGAAATTTTACAGTGTCACAGGAAAGAACTGCTAATACATTAGGAAATGTTCATGGAGCTGTAAGAAAGATGCAATATGAAAATAATAATTCCTGCTCCAAAATAAAAAAATGGTTAATGGATTGGGTGTTGCTGACAGTCTCATTAAGTCTCTCATTTAAGTGATTGTTTTTATACTCAGATTCAGAAACTTTAAAGCTGCAATGAACTACTAGATCAAGTCAGAGATTTAAATAATAATGACTGAGGAACTTGTATCAGTAATTTTTATCAGTCCAAGGTGTGCTTGGCTTCCTGGAACTCCTCCACAGAGGTATCTCTCCCTGTGTGCTGCGTGCTGCTTACATGGATTTCACTGAGTGGGAAAATTCAGAGACTGCCTGGTTGGTGCCCCAGATCTGATTGTGCCATTCAGAAAGGCAGGCAAGCAATGCTGCAAGCTTATTTGGTACCTTTTAGATATATTATTATATCAAATATATTTTACATAGCACTTGAAAACAAAAAGACTGGTTGAGCATCAGTTCTCTTTGAGATACTTCATAAATCTCTATCATTAAATCATTCTTGTGTTAAATCCAAAATCAACAACTTGGGATACCGAACGACTTCTTATGTGTAAGACTTCTATGATTGTAGTGTGAATTTTCTGAAAAAGGAGGTTCTGCAGGTTCAAGCCCAGAAGCAAATACAGGAAATACAAATGGCCAGTTGAAGAATATTTTTAACTACTCTGGCAATTAATTTTTTTCCCAAATGCATACTTCTTTCGGTGGGACAAACACATTCATATTTATTTGTTAATGATATTTATAATGTATGGTATGCAGTATAAAATTATCTTTCTAATAGCTAGAAGTACTTGAAGCAGGGGGAATTCTACCAGCTGCTCTGTCAGAGACAGGACAGCTCTGTAAAGTACCTCCAGTACTACAGATTTTAAAAAAATGCTGTATGGATGTTGTTAATTCTGATCTCAAACTGCTGTAATTGGAAATTGTTTTAAGTTACATCAAGAGAAAGTAAGAATATAAGCTCCCATGTATAGGAACTAGCTACTCTGTAGAAGTAAATTGATCATCTATGAGAGGAGATGCTGTAAACTCACTAATGCTGTTGAGAATACCCTGAACATCTGCACTTTTTCTGAAAAAAAATATGACCCACTTCAGACTTCTCTTTTTGCGCTTCCCACAGAAAGAGTACTGTGAACTTAGGACCCAGCACTGCAGCTGTTGAAGCTGTAGATCCTGCCTTTTGAATGTGTAATTCTGTAGAAGACAGATGATAAATAAGACTGACATAAACCCCAAATTGCTTCAAACATAATCAAAATAACGTAATTTTGAAACTCTCAAATACTGAAGGGGACATTTGTTTTCTTCCAAACCCAAGAACTTCTGACCTTGCTAATTTAGCAATAAACATTTTGAAGTATGATCTTACTAAGTTAGAACTAGTCATATTTATATATGCATACTCTATTGCTAGTAGAATTATATAACATGCGTATGGAAATAAATTTCATTTCAAACTAATAGCTCAGTCATTTCAGTGTAGCTGTATGGTGATGTCAGTGTGGTAACTAAGTGGAAAGAATAAAGGAAAATCATGCTCTTTAATAGACAGATTTTGTAGGCAAGACCTAATTTAAATAAAATAGTAAGCAAGCACTTTAAAACAAGTAGTTACTGTGGCAGCTGTTGTGACAACAACAAAATCAACATGATTATTAAAAAAAGACTGCCTTAGCTAAGGGTTATCTCTTGGTGTTTTCACTTCCCTTATTTTTATTTTTTTTTTAAACATTGATTGCATGATTGATTTCTGCCATTATTTCCCATGGTGGTGCAAGATCAAGAGAAAGTCTGTAAAATCTACTATACTGTACCTTGATCAAATTGTGTCCTACAGAGTAGACAGTTGTTATTTTCCCTCTCTCTCCAGGAGCATGAATACCTGTGCCATACCCATGCCAAGCAACTAAATAGGGATTGTGGATTGTAATCCAATACTTAACACGGTCTCCAAAGGTCTGGAAGCAAAAGGTGGCATAATCATTGAAGATATCAATTACTGATTCGTTTTTCCATCCCCCATATTTTTCTTGCAGCATCAAGGGCAGGTCCCAGTGGTACAGCGTAACCACAGGGTTGATATTTCTGTAGAGCAGAGAGTCAATAAGGGTGTTATAATACTGGAGTCCTTTTTCACTGGGAGCTGCTACCACTCCAGTGGGAAAAAGTCTTGACCATGAAATTGAAAACTGGTAAAAAGTAACTCCCAAAAAATCCAGAGCAGACAAATCTTTGTCCAACAAGGTGTAACTGTCACTGGAGGCGTCTGTGCCATCAGCATCCCTGAACTCCGAGTGGATGAAGTGGTCCCAGATGGAGGAGCCTTTCCTGTCCTTCCTCCAGCTGCCTTCCACCTGGAAAGCCCCTGTCCCTACACCCCAGAGAAAGCCTCTGGGGAAAGTGTCATACAAAAACATCTGTGTTTCACTCACAGGGCTGTAGTGGGGATCCTTTTTCCACACCAATCTTCCCTCTCCAGCAAGCCCAGTAACTATCCTTATGGAAACTAATGTCCAGAAAGCAACAAATCTCTCCAGTCGTCGGCCGCGCATTATGCTGGTTTAGAGCGCCAATGTTAAACGTCAGATTTCTTGAACTTAAGCTGAAAAATATCCATTCATTCACTGCAGTTGCCACTGCACAGACTGTCTTCATTTGCCACGAACTGCTGGAGTGTCTTATCAAGGCTTCACTAAAAGCCTGTGATTGTAAAAGCCCTGTTAATTATTAGCCTGAACTGTGAGACCTAGAACGAGTCAGAGAACAGCTTAATTTTTAGGGAGGTGGCCTCTGTATGACCACTGAGACACCTAGCTGGCTTCTTGCAGGAAAATAGGTTGCCTGAACAATAAAAATGCTAGTAACTAATTTATCACTATATAAAGCATATTGACACTTTGTTTGAATAGGAGAACATAGGTGACAGAGGGTGCTAACAAACTCTCGCATCCTTTATTCCTTATGCGGCTATATTTCAAGGAAATGTGGTAGAAATATAATTCAGACTACACAGTCTCCAACTAAAAGGTGATTTATCCCATCTGTATAATTGGAAGGCTGGAAGGGCAGTGTGTCATTCCTCAGTCTTGAGGATTTATTATCCTATATAAAAAAACCCTGTACAACTCTACGTACAGCAGCAGTACAAAATTAACAGGGGTCTGCTCAAGTCCTTAAGCAATTTCCCTGTATTTTTTAAAATAAGCACAATTAGCAAAGATAATTAGCTCTGAAAGTTGCTATTTCAGAGTTGATTAATTTAACAATCTTGGTATATAGAGCTGAGGCATCAGTACGGTGAGTATCTTACAGAGCAATCACACAATATAATGGCATCTTTTAACATACTTAAAATTACAGCAAAAGGACACGTGTTGAAATACAGTCAATTTACTCGATACAGTAAGACCGATGCCTGCCATTTTTGCTTTACTTGAGAGACAGCAATATAAAGTGTATCCACATGTAGACCACAGTTGTTGGAGAGGTTTGTGGAACAAGACAGCAGTGTAAAGTAGCTTTCCAGGCAAGAAAGATATGCACTCAAATCTGAACATGGGAACAGTTTATCACCTAAGTACAGCATTCTGCTTGGATCATTTAGCCCTGCTGGCATGTAGGACAAGAAAGTCCAGGTGAACTGGTGAGCTACTGTTGCTTTACTCCTCCTGCTCCCTGTGAGAGCGAGCATGCTTGCAGCATTGCATAATGTCATTGAGGCACACCTTAAGTTTAATAATAAAGTTGATTAATCAGTACAAGATGGATGACATTTTATTTTATTTTTTTTTTTTACAATAAAGAACAAAACCTCAGTGCATGTTTGTAAACATTTCTCTGCAGCGCTTTTACAAGAAACAGTTTCATCACAGTTGAAGGATAAAAGCTCCCACTGATATCTGCTCTGCAGATCCCTGCTGGTGGGGTAGCCATGTATCTAACTCAGGTCACTCTCATGTAACAAACCCAGCACTCACTCATCTATCTGAAGTAACTGATCCACACTTCTCAGCCAAGATCCTAACAAAGACAGCATGGGAAAGAGCGGAGTAAATAGGGACTGTACCAAGTTGGTCTACAGTATATACAGACGTGTTCCTTTTTAATTCTATGGAACAGCATTTTAAAATGCTAATTCAGATAGTTATTGCATGAACATAATCCTTCTAACATTTAAAAGCTTTGACTGTATGTATTGTACTTTATGGAAGGCAACCCAATTAAAAGTTGTTGTGGATGCCACTATATTTATAAAGCAGTTAGTTACCAGGATTACCAGATGCTTGAGTTCAAAACACCCACGACAGCTCTGTAGTACCATGGCAATGTATTGGCAAGGTAAAGACAGCAGGTTTCTCCCCACTAACTACAGCAGAGTCAATACTGCTGGCTTTTTATTGCAGACAATGTGCTGCATCTGCACAAGATGTGAAAGGTTCAGCAGAGACTTGCGATTCCACACGCTTGATCTAGTTATGAACTGTACTTGATTCCTTATTATTGATATGACTGAGATATGCTACAGTCAAGGTTTGAGAATGTTTCAATTTCAAGACTCTGAGTCCAGTTTCTTACTGTTTTGCCATATTTAACTGTTTGAGCTATAATGTTACTTGATAAAAAGGAAGCAATTTAACTGATGAAAGTCATATAGTGGCTTGAATTTGGAAGGAAGTTTTGATTAGGCAAGCAAAGATTTGGAGAAAGGAAACACTGTGAAAACAACTAGCACAGCAAGTGAGATATAATCAGGGGCTGTTGAGAAATGAGGGTGCAAAGGGAGGGGAAGGAATGAATTATTACATTAGCTCAAGTGGCAGCATCAGTGCCAAACCCGATGCTGTACGTGAACATCTGTATGATACTGCACAGTGGGATTCTCTGCCTCTGGCTGTGCACTTAATGAATCTGGGTTTAGAAGGAATCAAGGCTGGGTGAGGCTAAGGTCTCCAGGGCACCTGCCATTACTGTTATAGTAGTTGGGAAGCCCAATGATATATTCAGGTCAATTCTTAGCTATCAAGCTTCCTTTTCTACCTTTGCCTCTGCCACGGCAAGGGGTTCAAATTATGAAAACAACTTTTAACTTGTGCAGTGAAGATGGATTCTTCCTGTTTGAGGAGCTCAGCTTGAAAACCTGAGGTGTGAGCCACAGAAATGCCAAATTCATGAGTAAAAAGGAGTAGTTTTCGCAATGTTGGGCTGAGTATCCAAGGTAAGACACATTCATTCTGCCTATATATGCAAATTAAGAGAGAGAAAAGACCTAAAGACAAAGTTCCCTTAGAAAAAGTGTAATGTTTACATTAACATCAGCTGCTCAGATCTACTAGTGCTAGGTGCTCAAAAAACCCACAGCTTATGTAACTGCTGTCAACAGAGTGATGCTAATCAAACACTTATCTTAACCTTATACAGCAAAACCTGTTTGAGATGGGATCAGGTCTTTTCAAAAGACACTGAATTGTGATGGGTACTATAGAAAGCCTAACGTAAATAGAAACTAGACCAGAGATTTACAAAGAATTTTTGGTCTGCAAGAAAATGCTGATTTCTGTTTCTACAATGTGAGAGAAATTTGTTTTTCTTTACTAGACTCTAGTAAGCAAAGTATTTCCTACCACATGCTAGTATATAAGTACTTTAATGTCTATTAATGCTATGAAAAAAAAAAAGTATTTACGGAATTTAACTTGAAATTTCAATTTCAGGAAATGTATTTTTGCTGTGTTTTCCTCATCATCTCAGCATCACTGAACTGTATTTCTTTAGGGTAATTCCTAACCTCTGAGGTCCTCTGGACACATATGAAACTCAGAACATCTCTATTCCATTATAAAGATTTCTTAAATGATCAAAGTGCAATGTCCCTTAAAATCCATGAGAAACACTGCCTTATGGATTTCAAAAGTATCTCACTGTTAAGTTACAAGTATCTGCTTTATGATTCAATTAAGTTTCAAATTATTCAATTATATTACCTATATATAAATTAAAAATAAAAATTTTGAAGAGCAGTAAACAAAATATTGCTTCAAAAGTTGCAATAAAAGTTTATTCCAGATCCACAACTGTATCAACACAGCAATATAAAGCAATTTGAAAATCAAATAAAGAAAACAATATTAACAAAAAAAATTACTATTTTTTATTTATCAATTTAATAAAATGTACTTTTCTTGTAAACAGATGCCCCTCTCAATAAGCAAAGCCTTCACTAACAATAGCTGTTGCACTGGCTTTGTTCAATAGGGAAAAAACCTTCAAGCTCAACAGTTAGTATCTCAGTTTTTTCACGCATGTAGGAAAAAAACCTCCAACAACATAAAAAGCCAAAGAGTCTGTGATTTTCAGAAAGGTGTAAAATAAGTGTAACTTTAAAAATCACTTGTCTTAGTTACAAATGGAGTGATGATAGTGATGCAGTTTAGCTACTTTTTTAAAAGCTGTACTTTCAGTTGAGCAATATGCCTTTAAACATTACCCATGACATTGTGATAGACTCAAAAAGGCCACTGCCTTCATTTTAACTTGCAAAGTGCATCATAATACAATGAGTATTTAGGTTTGTTTCCCGTGGCAGAACAAGGCTTTTCCCAGCTCTGGTGGTTTCATAGCTGTGCACATGGAATTAGTCACTCCAGGTACTCAGTCTGATCTCTTCATAAAGGGTTAACCTCTTGCCATCCAAGAAACATGAACATGTCACAAGCCGACAAGCAGATACTGCTCTGCTGGATGTTATTCTAGGTAACTTTATCAACTACAAATAAGAGATAACCACCTGCAATAATTCTTTTAGTATTATTTAAACAGTTTGCCCAGCTCTTGCAATTGTCAGCCATTTTAACTCTCTTTAGTCTGGTATCAGGTACATGCTTGAAAAATGACATAATAAGAATTAGATATGTAAATACAAACATATTGCTGGAGATGTTTTTCTAGAGTGATACCAGTTTTGTTTGCTTAGCCATTATAGTTGAGCACATATGGAACAACTTGCAAAGCAGGCTGAAAAGCAGAGTTTGTTGCTGCGGATCAGCATTTAGGCGCTTGCTCTGTCATGTGTTTCTTATGCAGAAATCCAAATTCAAAAGCTATGCTAATGTTGAAAATACAAGAGTCAATCTGGCCACGTGGGTGGCCAGATGAACAGCAGCAATTTACATAGAAGCAGGGTCTTAGAATTACTTACCAATTTAGAGGATTAAACAGGAATGGTAATAAGTATCATTAACATTCATATTTTCTTGGACAAAAAGCTGTGACTTTTATCTCTACGTAATTATTTTTGCTGGGGTTTGCCCATGCCACCAAATAGACAGGCTCTTGTTCTTGGGGGGCAGGGGGGGGAAGAAAATGAAGTGAATACAGAAGGTATAGAAATTTGCACTAGGAGGCAAGTTCAAATTGAGCTTCTACTCTGCTTTTGTTGTTGTTGTTGTTGTTTTCAGGTGATTTTCTAAATCAGTGGCAGTATTTTTCATGTCACAAATTGTTTGGCCTCCCTATTCTCCGAGACTAGCAATAGTAGTGATCGGGTAGGTTGGCAGAATCTAAATATCAGACAGGTAATTACTGGGAGATGAACTGGTCTATATTGGGGTTGCCCCTGCAGTGTTCAGCGAGGAAAAAAAAATGCAAGAGAACATACAGGAGCCTTCAGAAATTTAGTAGAAATTGAACAGTCGGTGGGACGAGCTGGATCCTAACTTTAGTCTCTCTTGGACTCCTCAGATGTAGATTTCGAGCTCTCGTAAGCCTTAACGCGTGGGAGAAAATAGCACAGAGAAATCAACGCCCGAGGCTTCCTGCACAAGCGGGAAAGCAGAAGGAAGGCACCGACACACGGTTACCACAGGGACACGGTTTTATGTGCGGCGCCGATTCCGACCAGGCTTCGGGTGACTGCACTGCTGTTATGTGTTTGGGACGCTTTTCTTGCCTCGGTGCATTAAAACACGGTAAATCCCGCGGAGACCTGGCACTGTTCACTTGTTAGAACGTCGCTCTCCGCCGTCAGAGGTGGCCGAGGACACAACTACCCCTTGTGGCGCCGCGGCCGCCAGAAGCTCTGCAGGTTGACATGACCTGCTACACCCACTCCCTTCAGG
>VWZY01009650.1:48847-83170 GCA_013399075.1 Chloroceryle aenea
GGGGGGGGGTGTGGCTCAGGTATTTTTTCATGGTATAGCAGACAAAAAACCCCATTGATCTAAGCAGGAAATGCTGTTCTCAGAATAGTCTTGTTCCACTATACAAAGATTTTGCAACATAAGTAATAACGTAAGCAATCTAGTTGATGATAAAAATGATTTCTGTTTCTGACTTTGTGAAGTCCTTACCCCCATGTAAGGCCATCTCAACTGTTCACCCAGCTATTGCTATAAGAAAGCAATTCATCTTACAAAGTTTATAAGCTCAAATCCAAATTCTCACTTTTATTTTCCCCACAAATTATTGGCTTGCTTGTATGAATGAAAACACCTTTCTCCTTTTACAAGTCCTGTGTTGAGAAATACTGACCTGAATAGTCCAGCAACACTAAGACTGATATTTTCAAAGTTGTAGGGTGAAGTCACCTTCATGCTTGTAAGGAAACTGAAATTGTACAGCTGGTTGCTGTTCACTTCTGTGGCAGTGGGCATGTATCAGCAGTTTGCTTTAAGGAAGAACTGTTAAGGTTTTACTGAAAAAGTTGGGTGTTCCTAAATACTTGAAATAAGGGAAATGTCTGGAGATCAGGCAAATTTGGGATTTGCTTATGAATTTCCTGAACCTGAGAAGAAATAGAGTATGTGTCGCCTAAAGCATCCTTTGAAACCCACTTAGTAGAATCAGAGTGGTTTTGTTTTCTAACGACCACTTTCATGTTTTGTTCTGCCTTTTCTTTATTTGCATCTGTAGATGACTGTTCCTAAGTGCTGCTGGTCTTCTGTCCTTCTTCAGCCACTGCTTGCAGTCAATAAATCCTTCCAATTCTGTCGTTTCTAGGAAGGACATAATTAAAGCAAAGCTCTAATTATTGCTAATACTTAATGCTGGCATCATAAATAGCTCAAATTCACATCCTTTTAAATTAAAAACTAATTATATTTACTCTGTTGCCTTCTACTTGAACAAAAGCAATATCCTGTAGGTTTTTTGTTGTTATGTAAATGGTTATGAGTGAATAATGGAAAAAAAAATCAATATTGCATCCAGATCTTCTGGTAACAGTAGTGATGACTAAAGGTTCTTTTTTAACAGAGGCCAGTCTTTAAATTAAGCAAAGCTGATGGGCGGGCAGAAACATGTTTGTAGCTTCTTTCCAGGACAAGTAAATGTAATTGCATTTACATGAACTGTTGATTTCCAGTAATAGGTGTATTTTCCTCCTACGAGTGTGTATTTTTGTTCAACTGGAAAATGTAAAAGAAGAAAAAATAGTTCTGGAATTAAGCTTGAGATAAGCAGTTTCGTATTCAGATCCAAAGCTATTGTATCTTAGGAACCTGAAGAATCCGTTCAGATATGTAATAGCTTGTTAAATTGAGCTAAATGGCACAAAGAGATTTACTGCTGCCTAGGGTTAGTAAATCCTGCTCAGAATAGTAAAGCTTTTGGCTTTGTGGAAAAACTTAACTGTTGTCAGCTGAGGGCCTGGGCTTGAATTTTCTCTTTCCTATATTGCTTTGTGAATTGAAATGGCTAAAATGCCACTTTCTTGTAGATAAAAAAATATCTTTAGGCATTCTTGATTTAACTGCTGAGCAGGTTTCCCCCCTTGCAGATGTATGTTTGTTTTACTTTTCTTTCTTCCTGAACTTTCTCTTCCAGGGATAGTCAGGATCCTCCTCTGTACTTTTTATATTCTGAGAGTTTCAGCTGATGGCTGAAAAAACTCTTGTTACTATCATCTGTTGAGAAAAGGTGAAACAAAAACCAGTTGTTTCTCTTTGTCTCTGTCTAGTGTATAAAAAAAATAAATATGTCAGACATGATGTCATCTAAACTTAGGGAAGTGATTAAGAAATAAAATTATGGTAGGAGAAGAAATATTGGGGCTTCAATTAGAGATGACTGGACAATGAACATATTTTTTGTGTTAATACTGTCAGTTTAAATTCAATCATAAAACAGATGTTCAGGTGTTTTATGTTGAGGGAGTATCTGAAATGTCTCTTATTTTGACAAAAATAAAACCAGACTTTGGTTAGAGGCATGCAAATGAGGTGGCCTCTTTCTGTTCCTCTGATGTCTTTGCATTTTTTTTCTTGGTGTCTAATGTTTTTGGATTTTGCAGTTTGCTTTTTAGCCCTTGCACACTTAGAGATTTTAGAGTTCACAGAGAAAGTGCTTTCTTTTATCAGGATCAAGAAGTTTGTCCAGTGGTGTTTGTTTTCTGTGCTGTCATATTAGCCTAATCATTTGACAATGATATCTGTAAGGTTTTGGATGCTTCAGTGATAGGGTTTCATTTGTATAACTGTCAGTAAGACTTCACAACATTGCACGCAACTCTTTGAAGTCTTTGGTAACTTTTTTTTTTTTGATAGATTGATTGGCTGGGTGAAGAGATAGGGTCCAGAAAGAACAAACTGCCATCAAACCTTCTTTCTCTTTTTAATTGCTGGAAAGACCATGTTCAGGATATCATAGAAGACTACTACAAGGAAAGACTGAGTTTTTATTCAGTGGTCAGTGGGCGAAATCTTAATGAGACTGTGTATGTCACTTCCCTTCCTCCTTTTCAATTGAAAAATCAGTTTTGTATGCTGACCTGTTGTCTGATTTCCGTGTTCTGAGAAGTGGCTGCGTTCTTTGAGATGGCCATGGCTGCAATGGAAGGAGAGTGTGTTTAAGTGCAGAAATGTAGATGATGAAGAATTGCTCATAGAATCTCTAAAAGGAAAAAAGTAAAAAAAATAGTATTTCTACTAAAACATTCTTAAGCCATATGTAGTACTTTAGAAACAGCTAGTAAGCTTACTCAAGAAGCTTTGTGTAATTACAATGTTCTAGTATTTTCCCCTGGTTTGCGATGTAATACTGAGAGATTCTGAAGAATGTATAAACCTATTTTAGCTTCTCAGTTAATGAGTACTGTGAAGTAACGAAATGCATTTCATGCTGTACTTCACCGTTGGTGTGAGGGAAGTGTTGTTGCTGTTCAATTTGATTTTGCATTAAGCAAGGAGATGGTTTAAATTTCAGTAACCTGTATTTTCAGTTTGTTTCCCCTATTGTAAGAAGGGAGGGAATTCTTTGTGGACCTCTCTAAATGAGAGGTTGATGTATGAGCATAAGTTAAAAATTGTATATACCTTTATCTCAGTACTCAATCTATTATGATTTAAGCTATGCTGTTAAGGATGCTAAATACTATGTCATGCAACTTGGCCTCTTACTCAAATAGCTTCTGAAGACCTGTATTATTTTCTTAGAATCTGTGTTGATGCAATCTGCTAAAATAGTTTCCTTGACAGTTCCATTATAAGAACTTAAATTCCATGTGTGAGAAGTAATAGAACACTCTTGGTGTTTAGATGAAGACGATGACTTTGTCAATAAGAGAATTTCCCTGAAGCCAAAGGAGAATGGGATGTCAGCGACTGGTTGTCCAGGAACAACTATGGTGAAAAAGGAAGATGTAAAACCACGAGCTAAAACCAAGCCATTATCTCCAGTGAAACAGACTCCCACCTCGGCACTTGATTACTTTGGGACAAGTTGTGTCCAACGATCAGAAAAGAAACTAGTAGCAAGTAAAAGGAAAGAAGTGAGTACTGATGATTTTCTTTAGGCTGCTCATGTGCCTGATGGCAGATCAAAATGGTCAGCTTAATGACAGCAAGGGGGTATGTAACTGCTTATCATACTTTACTTCTTAGCAACCACTCAAGTGTAAGTTCCAATCTGATGATATGTGCAGGCACATCAAGTCCCCAAATGCAAGCCCGGAGTAGTTTGTCTGTGTTTGAGAAGATAGCACAGAGTTCAAAGTAGTATTTTCTGTATTGCTTCTTCTTAAGGGACTTCTCTTAAAATTAAGTAGTTTTCTGAGATTGAGTGGATGGAATAGCTGGGGGTGGAGGGCAGGAGTGAGATGAAGGAGATTGTTTTCCCAGGCTTTATGACACGTACACTCATGGAATTCTAAGGCACAGAGAAAGTGAAAAGTGCACAATGTGCGTACTGATTTCTCTTTCAAGCAAGCCAACTGATAGCTGCAGAGATGTTCACTGTTGTTTGAAGAAATGAGATGTATATTATAGCATGGTTTTGTTTGGAATAGCAAAACCTCTTGAAATCAGCCTTTAATAGTGTTTAGGTTAGAGAGCTAGGAATAAAATGCTGCGTGTCTCATTCTCTGTCCTTTTCTAGAAGTATACAGAATGAATCCATACAGATTAAATGATTAATTTACACAATACTGGGGAAACTGAACTGTTGGCATTTTTTTTCTTAAATATAGCCTTCACAAAGTGGAGACAGCACACAAGATGATGAGGCCATTGCTAGGCAACTGCAGCTTGAAGAAGATTCAGAGGTAAAAGCTCTAAATTTGCTGCTCTATGCTGAGAGCATTTTGTTTAACTTAAAATAGTTTTACCTTAAGAAATTAAGATAGACTGTCTGTGTATGCTATAAATAAGTGTAATAAAATTCACTTGTATACTTAACCCTTGCACATATATGCAAACATAATCACACAGTTATTTTTATGGGCATTATTTCAGTTAGGTAAATAGACTGCATCACTTAATCTATTTTTGGACTATCAAGACTTTCTGTACCTGTGCAGCTGAATTGATGTGTCTATAATAATCTTTCTTTTCATACAGAATTCACTTTCCTCTCCCTCATGTGTTTGGATATTTGGCTTTGTGGTTTTGGTGATTGTTCCTTCCCAGCACCCCATTCCCTGGATCGAAAAACTAAAAGCCTTTGCCATCTGTGATTTGTTTCACTTGTCATCTAGTTTTCTTATAGTCGAGAAAAATGTGAATGACCCTTATGTATGTGTCTTAAACTTTCCTGTTTGAATCAGTGCTAATATGAGGGAAAGGTACACTTTCATATGTAGTTTCCTGCCTTTGGAAAAATCAATTAATTTCCCATTCATTGGGAATATTACAATTTAAAAAGAAATGTGCAAAACTTAATCTCATCCTTGACCTTCCCAGAGGTGTGATTAACATAGCTTTAAGCTATTAGAAAGTTGAACAACCTGTCAGGAAAAAGAAGGTGGTGGTGTTCTTTTGAACAGATGTTATCTATAACACACTCATTGCCTATATGTTGCATCAGTGGGATGTACTTTATTTCGAGTTTCTCTCCGACCTGGTCTGGTTTGCTCTTCCCCTTTCTATCTGTTCCCAGGGAAGATAAAGGCATTTTATTGTTATGGGCTTATAAAAATAATGTCTTGGTATCTTGTTTTTATAAAGTCATCTGTTTGAATCTTACAGTGTGGCATGTTGGACTTCAAGAAAATTATGAAAGAATTTTGGTGTTGGTTTTGTTAAAACAATGGTCAATATTTATTGGCAACAATATACGCTATTCAGGAATAGAAAAGGTCCCCTAAGGGATCATATGGGATAGGAAAGGCAATTTGATACCACTTTTAGATACCGCATTTTGTTAGGTGAAATAAAAATGAAACCAACCTATTTATTTATTTTACAATCAACAATAATTTTTCTGGATTCCATGTGCAGTATTTGTTCTTGCTGGCCCTTCTGTCAAAGACAATCAGTTGTATAAGTAGAAATATTAAGTTAAAAGTGTAGTTGTCTCCATAAAGTAAATAGAACTGACAACAAGATCTGGACTAAGAGCAGTAGCTAAATTCTCAAAACTGCCAGAATTTTTGTCATATGATATATTGCTATCAGTAAACGAGACTAAAACATAATTACTGAGACATCGTAATAGTTACAAGTAAGAACAATGACTGTTATTTTTAGGACTGCTTTTGGAAGTTTTCTAAAGCCAGCAGGTTGCATCTTGTTGCTAAGTGGTGGTTGTGAAATCCTGCTTTCATGTTTTGATTGCTAAAGTTTGGGTTATTAAATGGTAGTGATACACAACAGCAAGAAATATGAAGGAACAGAAAACCTCTTTGGAAACAGATTATACAGGTTTATTAATCTAGGGCAACAAATCCAAACTACTTTTCTCACTAACTTCAGTCTCTCTTTTGAAAGGAAGCAAGTAATTCTTCAGTGTCATTTTCAGAAGTCTGTTTGCCTCTTTTACCAGCTGGGTACTGAACAGCAAATACAATTTTTAAAAATTATAGTGGAATTAAAACTTGCTAGACATGAGCCTAAGAAACTTTTTTTTTAAATTTTTGTTTTGTGTCTTAGCTGGAGAGACAGCTACATGAAGATGAAGAATTTGCTAAAACTTTGGCCCTGTTAGATGAAACACCGCAGACAAAAAAGGTTAAAATCTTTTACAACTGTAGTTTTTAGAAATTGCATTGCTAGGAATGTTCCTATTTAGACATCTGACTTTTCTTTTGAGCCTTCCATATGAATGCATTAAAAACAGTAAGAAAGTGTTTGCATGAAAAGAACACACATTTCCTCCTTTCCTCCAGGATTTTCCTCACTCAGTAAATGTGTGTCAGACAGCAGGCAATGCTGTGTCTTTGTGCTAGCTACCTGGGTTGAAATGAGATTTTAAGCTCTAATTCTAACTGAGTGAAGTGCATTGCTGAAGACTCCTGCTTTAGATCAGCTATAGCTCAGTTGGTTCAGGAGGACCAAGTCATGTGAAATGAGGCAGTGGCACGAGTTGGTGAAAAGGAAGACAGAGAACATCCCAGTTCTTTGAGAGAAGGGGCAAGAAGGGATCTTGAGAGATTTGAGGCTAATCCCAGTGGTGGGAATCTTCCCAGTTCTCTTAGCTTGGGATGTAAGGCCTGGTAAAATATTTGCTGGGTTCTACTCAAGGATTGCTGGTTCAAGGTTCTTAGAAGTTAGGATTGCTAGTTTGAATACAGCAAGTATTAGTGCTTCTAGACTGATTGGTAAACCAATTAGGATTGAAATTTACTGTAATCTGGAAGTTTGGCCTTTGATTTAAGGAATTTATGTGCATGGCTGAGTGCAGAATTTGGCCATCTGCTTGCCTTTGATAGTGATTGTATTCTGACTTGTGGTAGGGATTGGCTTTGTTGAATGTTATTTAGTGTGGTGTGTTTAACAGTAGGGAAATTTGGGAATCTGAACTTAATGGTAGCTTGGGACATGCATCTCTGATGTTGACATTGTGTGTTTCTTCAGGCTCGGAAAGATTCAGGAGGAGACCAAACAGTTTTGAGCATCAAGAGCAGTCCTAATGTGACAGAACGATACAAGCAATCGGAAAGAGGTAGGATGTGAAATGTAGAAGACACTGAGAAATTATAATATAGACAGACTTTTATATATGTGCTCTCCTCTCTCTGCCTCCTTTCAAGTGAAAGCAGCAAACTCAACAGGTGAAGCAAAGAATTACACTGCGAAGCAGCAGACCAAATCAGAACATACTAAAGGCTCTCATTTATCCCCACCATCATCTGATGGTAAAATAGCAAGAGAGATAACAGATAAGACCGTGCCATTGACACCTAGCTCTAAGCTTGTTTCTCTGAAACAAAAAGAAGAGAGTGCTGAAAATGAAAGAGCTGCTCAAAGTTCAGTATCAAAAGAAAGATCTTCAGGGAAAGAAGAGAAGACAACACCAAAGAAGGAGAAAGTTTCTCCTAAGAAGATGGAGGTAGGAGCTATTAAACTGAACTTAGTTGTCTTGGTGGAGTTTGCAGGAAAATACTTTTTGATTCATTGTTGTGTGACTGCTCTAAGTTGGTGCTTTGAATCTTCTAGGAAACTTTCAAGGGTTTGAATTCTGGTAAGACTTTGTGTTGCTAGCAATTGTAAAAAATGTATTTAAAAAAAAAAGAAGAAACTGGAAAAGGGTAAATTAAATGCATGAAGGAACTGAAAGCTCCTTAATGCTCATTAAGGTATGCATGTATGCTGCAAAATCAGTCCTTTCTGAATTTATGATTGATAACATTATGCAGGGGTATAATTTGGTTTTATCTGATTCAGTAACTGTATTATTGAACACCTGGCAGTTATTGGCAACCTTAAAACGTGTTTTTCAATGGTAAAGTATAAAATATCCAATGTTGACAAATAACTGTTGTAATTGGGAGGGAGGTCCTGCAACTTTTTTTGGAGGCCTTAAAATATTTTTTTACTGTTTAAAAAGCTTAAATGTCTCGGTCTACTTTGTAGTACTTCTGCTTTTATGTAAATGTAGATCTTGTCTATACTTGTTTATCATTCTGGAATAAAATAGCATGGGAATTTAAAGCAGCAATTTAGGAATTAAGTGAGCGTATACATGTGGAATACAGTTGAATCCATAGAAGCTTGGTAATAAAAAATGGGTACAGGTTTGGGTTTTTTTAAATCTCAGGTGAGTTTTTGAAATCTTCTAAAAAAATGAAATAACAAAACAACAATAAAACTCAACAAAACAACTTCAAAACACAGGCACCAAAACCAGTCTAAGCTTTGATAGTGTGTGTTAATAAAAACAAGTGTTTGAACTTACTTTTCCCTTGGTGTCTTGAAACTGTGATGCTTGTGATTTTTTGTGGTTTTATATTATGTAATAAGTGTGGGGTTTTTGTTTTGGTTTGGTTTTTTCCCTCCTGCCCAAGTCTGTAAGTCCTGAGGATTCTGAGAAGAAGCGAAGCAATTATCAAGCCTATCGAAGCTTCCTTAATCGTGAGGGTCCAAAAGCACTGGGTTCCAAAGAGATACCTCAAGTAAGTTTGGCTACAGGAGAATTCTTTATGTAGAAGCTGAGTGTAACTGTTGTAAGTGAGCTGACAGGTATCAATGAAACTGTTTTAAAAACTGGTATTTTTTTCAGATAGGATGTATGTATTGGGAACAGCTAAACTGTACTACAAAGCAGTGACTAAATATAAAGAACTATACTAAGAAATTAAAATCGGTATTTGGTTTATGAAGTCATGATGATGAAAAATTTACTGGTCTCAAGAGTTGAAGATTGCTGTCAGTCATTTGACTGACATGCTATGACTGAAGCACAGAGTGTTAGAAGTATGATTAGTCAGGTAGCAATGTGTCAAGTTTTGTTGGTAGCCATTCTTTTTAATGGCTTTTGAACCTTTAGAACTGTACCTAGCTAGGTATGATAGGCTTATTTGTAATGTTTCCTAGGGTACGTGACGTGGTAGGGAGTTAAAAAAGCTTATAGTGGAGAGATATTTGGAAGAGTTGCATCAGGTAATGGAATTTTCTGCAATGCTCTGGTTCTCAGGGAGCTGAAAACTGCTTGGAAGGCCTGACATTCGTAATTACAGGTGTTCTGGAGTGTATTGAAAGAGATGAGGCCAAATCTCTGATTGAACGTTATGGAGGAAAAGTAACTGGCAATGTCAGCAAGAAGACAAACTATCTGGTTATGGGGCGAGACTGTGGTCAGTCTAAATGTGAAAAGGTCAGTGTTTTTGTGCCTTAGCAAAGTAGAAATGAAACTCTGAATTGTTTGTATCTAACTGTTGATTTTTCTGTATCCCTGCCAAAAGGAGGCAGTACCATCAAGAAACTGCCCATTAAAAGAAAGTTCAGTTTCCTAATGTTTTAGGGATTTTGTTTGTTTTCTTTGTTTGTTTGCTTTATTTATAAGTGTACACACACATGTATTTATATTAAAAAAATACCAAAATACAACAACCCCCCTCTTTGTTGTTGTGTTCCTAAGTGTCTCTATTGGAAGGGACATCAAAGTGAATTGTGTAACTCCTCTAATTTTAATTGACTTTTTTTTTTTGCTCCAGGCGTCAGCATTAGGGACAAAAGTTATTGATGAGGATGGCCTGTTTGATCTTATTCGAACTATGCCAGGCAAAAAGTCCAAATATGAGCTGGCGGCTGAAACAGAGGTTTGTTTATTATAAACTTAGGAGGTTTTTTGGTTTGTGTTGGTTGGTTGTGGATTTTTTATTTCTTTTGGTTTTGTTTGTTTTGGTTGTTTTTTTTTTTTTGCTTTGGTTTGCATCTAATTAATAGGAGTTTTGGTCTTCTGTTCAAGTAACAGTAGCTCTACAATTGTCTGACCTTCTAGCTTAAAAGTAATCAAAGCTGAAAAATCTTGTATTTAAGACTTCCAGTTGGGAAGGGGTTTTTTTACCTTTTTATACTCCGACGTTATTTTGTGTTCCAGTTATCTGAGGGGGTACTTTCGCTTTTACAATTTGAGTATTTGCTAATTCGTTGAAGTTAGTAATTGTGAGTGATGTCATATGGTACCCAGACAGGCTCAGTATAAAATCCTGCTGTAAACATGGAACAGCTATATGTAAACCATATTTGTACATAGCAGATTGTGCCTTTAAGTGGTACTCGAACTAGTAATAGTAAATGCAAATTTTTCAGGGAATATGGTAAAAACAGTAACAAGCAGCTGATTTAAAAAACAAAACAAAACAACCCAACTATTTGTATCTCCATCAGCTGTAGCATGTTGTGCATTTAGCAGACCTGTTGGTTTGGTACTTCTGATGTGCCTAGACCTGAATTGTTGCATGTAAAGACACTGTCGGTGTCTTAAGGAAAAGCAAGTCTAATATTACCAGCTAATTACTTTCATGAGTAAGGGGATTGCTGTTTGAATGACTAGAATATTTCTTCCTTCTTTCTTGTAGGTTGTGCTGCAGGCCCAGGTGGCATTGTGTTAAGCAGTAGCTTATTTTTCAGAAAGGAATATTTATTTATCTGCTTTTGGAGTGTTTTTATCAATATATAAGCTTTGTGACTTTGTTAAACCCTCCTGTACATGCATTGAAAGACATAATGTTTATTTATTGTATGGGTATTTTTAATTTCCTTTTAATTTTCTTACCTGTTATTTTCCTAAGGCAAAGAAAGCAGAGTCAAGACCTAGAAGGACACCACAGAAAGCTGAAGCTGTAAAAAGGAATTTTAGCCCCTTCAAAAGGGAAGTCAATAATAAAAAATATGTGCCCACTCCTGAAAAAGGAGATACTGTCAAATCTGCCAAGAAAGAAACCACTGCTGTTCGAAAGCTTATGGCTGTTAAGTCTCAGACTGCAGATGAAAAAGAAACCCCAGCACCTAAGGAGAGCTTGGTTTCTGATGTTAATGAAGATGGAACTGAGAGATTGCTGTGGGTAGATAAATACAAGCCTGTGTCTCTTAAGGCAATAATTGGACAGCAGGGTGAGCAAAGCTGTGCCAACAAACTGCTCCGATGGCTCAGAAATTGGCACAAGAGTATCTCGGAAGATGGACAAGGTAACCAGTGTGGTTAATGTTTTGCTCTGTGTTGTTCTATGCCAGTCACACTACTTGAGTCCCTGAACTGATAAGGGCTGTTGAGATAGCAGAAAGACTCTAGAAATCAGGAATGAGGCTGTAGTCAGATGTGTTTTTGGCAGCAGTTGAGCCTGTGTTGTAGAATGGGGTGGTTTTTGTTGGTGGTTTCTTGTGGCTTTTTGTTGTTGTTTGGGGTTTTGTTGGTTTGGTTTGGTTTTGTCTTGTGGAGTGGTGTGTTTGTGCCAGTGCAGGATCACCTAGGGTATGCCACACAGGAACAGATCTGGGTGGGTCTTGAAAGCCTCCAGAGAAAGGAGACTCATAACCTCCCTGGGCAGCCTGTTCCAGATTCTGTCACTCTCACAGTGAAGAAGTTTGTCATCATGCTGAGGTGGAACTTCCTGTGTTTCAGCTTGTGACCACTGCCCCTCTTCCTATCACAGGGCAGCACTGAAAAGAGACTGGCCCCTCTAGTTGACACCCACCCTGCATATATTTGTAAATATTCATCAGATCCCCTCTCAGGCTTCTCTTCTCCAGGTTAAACAGCCCCAGGGCTCTCAGCCTTTCCTCATGAGAGAGATGTTCCAGTCCCTTCATCATCTTGTAGCTCTCTACTGGACTCTCTCTAGTATTTACCTGTCCCTCTTGAACGGGGGAGCCCAGAACTGAACACAATACTCCAGATGTTGTCTCACTAGTGCAGAGTAGAGGGGGGAGAACCTCCCTTGACCTGATGGACACACTCTTCTTTATTCACCCCAACCTGTCTGTAGACAGGATAGCAACATATCTAAATGGCTGCTGTTAGACATGGGGGAGAGGTGAATTTTTAAGGTTCTGCTTGACAAGTACTCCAGGTCATCTGTAGCGTGTCATCCTTTAAAGTTTTACTTCAACCACAGTGGGTTTTTCTGTGTGGTGTGTTTGGGACTTGTTTAGTTTGCCTGGGGTGGTTTTGTGTGGGGTTTATTTTGTTGGGTGTGGGGTCTTTTTGTGTTTTTGGTTTTTTTTGTGTGTGTACCATTTGGTTTTTCTTATGATACAGTTGTGAGAATGTTGCTGAAACAGCTGTATTACGTTAATAGCACTTGTGCTATTTTTTAGTTTAGAATCACTGCAAGTATTAACTTAGGTTAACTAAGGTGGTTAAAGGTGCCTTTTCCCATATGGTTAGGATGCAGATGTATGTGTGTTGGTTTGATATATCAGGCCTCAAATGAGGAAAATATCCAGTGACATTTGAAGTATGTAGTTTGTTTTGTAATACGTACCTAGGTAAAACATAGAACTTTTTCTTTTATAGCAAAGACCAGTAAAACTGGAGGCAAAGATGATAGTACTGGTTTTAAAGCAGCATTACTTTCTGGTCCACCTGGAGTTGGTAAAACTACTACAGCTTCTCTGGTTTGTAAGGTGAGTTCACACAACCAAGTTGTTCTCAGCACTTTTTTTACATACTGATGCTGTGTCTGGAGAGGGTGTGCAGGTGGATATCCTCTGAGTGACCAGGCTGTGCTGCAGCCTGGTCCCACCTGCTAGGAACAGGATCTTGGATATCTCTATCGGGTCTGGGGCAAGAATGTAGCAATGGGTGCCTGCATTTCTTTCTGTGGTATAGAGAGGAAGCTTATTGCAGCATGTTGAACATCTCACAGTATGTTGGAAATAGTTCTCAAGAATTACAAGCTTTCAGCACTTGTTCTACAAGTCAAAGAGTATTTGCACTAAATTTAGCAGGAGCCAAATTCTGGCAAGCTTTTTGAAAGCTGCTGCAGCAGACTTGGTCATGGGTGTGTTATATCTAGCAATGGTAGCTTTCCCAGACTCATTTTAAATTCAAACTGCACTTTAGGATGAGAGAATTTGACAGGGCTATGTGTCTATTTCTAAATTTGAATTTAGAAATTATTTTTTTTCCTAACTTAGCTGGAACACTGTGTTCCACTAACTCTCATGAGAATTGGCTGAGAAATCCTTACGGTAGAAATGCCATTAAAGCTAACTTAGTAGTAGTGTTGTTGTATCAAATCAGGGATTATTTTTGTTGTTCTTTGACTTCCAAGAGCTTTCTTAGAGTATACTACCAGCTTGGAAAGGTTGAGAACTATTGCATGCGCTCTGAGCTAACAATTGTTTGTTCTGGGAAGGAACAATGATTTACCTTAACACTTGAGATCTGCAGATTAATTCTCCATGTCTCCCCTGCTGCCCTAGAGCTTTGTGCCAGCAAGCTGATGCCACACACAAAACTAGACTTGCAGGAAAGCTGGATCTGCTGACTTGAGCTCATTTCTGCCCTAGCATGGTCTTTTCACCTAGCTTGGTCACAGCTGCTTTAGGTATCTGCAGAGCATTTCACTGTGCTCCACAGGAGTACCCAACAAAACCAGGCTGTTCCTGCTGCTACAACAGAGCTGTGTGCAGCTCGGGGCTGTGCCATGGCATGCCCCTGTCAGGGGAGTTTCCTGGTAAAGGAGAAGCTGTGTTGTGTTCTTTCAGGGACTGACATGCAGCCCAGCCCTGTTTGGAAGTGTTAGGGCTGCTGGGGGTGGAGGACTGTGTTTCCAAACTTTAAATAGTTTGAAGCTTCTCTTTCCTTTGGCTTTCAGAGGCATGTGGCGTGTTTCTCATCCTTGCTCTTTGTCCATAAGACTTTGAAACACAGATGGAAATACCATGGAGTTTAGCCAGCCTTGGCTCCTAGTTCTGTTTCTATCCCTGGTGGCAGGCAGTTCTGCTAATCCTTCAGGACTAAAGCTGTGCCGCTGGCCTGCTCCCCCATCCCTGCCCTTAAAAAAAACTCAAACCAATAGTTCTCTTTTGGGCATATCTGTTCTGTGTCTGGTTAGAAATATTTCTGGAGTGTGAGGGNAAACACAACAACCCAATCAAAGCCACAGATTATCTGTGAAAATACAATTTTAAGAGCTTTTCTTTTGGAACTGTGAAATACTGTTTCTGATTCTGAGTAATTGTATGCTCTTTTACTGAACCGTGGGGTTTCCTCTGTGTGTGTGCTTTATGTGTTTGGTCTAGGAACTGGGTTATAGCTATGTGGAGCTGAATGCCAGTGACACTCGCAGCAAGAACAGTCTAAAGGAAGTAGTTGCTGAATCTCTTAACAACACCAGCATCAAAGACTTCTGTTCTGGTATGTTTGTTGTTTGAAGGAGGGTTGTTCTTGCATTAAGAGTTCAGTTACAGGAGGGACAGGCCTTCATTGTTACACAACGGTGTTAGCAATTTAATGTCCTCATCACATGGAGGGATTCGACTCTGATAGGGATGGCAACATTTAGTAAAGTGTTTTATTTCATTTTCAGATGTAGAAATAAATCCTGCTATTTGCAAAATCAGTTAATCTGCACAAGCTATCAAGAACTCTGCCATTGCTCTTCTGTTGCATTGGACTTCTTTCTTGGAAGATGACACAAGGTTATAGTTGGTTCTGTTCTGTGAACATAGAATCACGTGATCAAGTGGCAGAGCAGGAGGTTCACCACCATGTCAGTTGTCTAGGATGGGGTTACCTAATCTGTAAAGCTGAGCAAGACCCTATTTTATTCCCATCTCATTTTCTTGTCCATATTCATTTTCAGGCACATCCTCATCAGTTAGCGGGAAGCATGTACTGATCATGGATGAAGTGGATGGTATGGCAGGCAATGAAGACAGAGGAGGGATTCAGGTGAAACTGCTATAGTTACCAGCTAATGGCATTGCTACCTGCACTGGGAGGTTGATAACTTGACTAGGATGGCTGCTCTCTTCAGTAGGCAGTAACACTGAATACGCAGTGTGGCATAGGCAGGATTATACTTTGTTCTCTTCAGCAGCTCCAGTTTTAGCTTCTGAAGGTATCCTATGGTCATGTGAAAACCTTGACAACAAAGAGCATACAAAACTTTAGCTCAGATGCAAATATTTACATCACAGGAATATGAAACTGAACTGAATTTCATCTTTGTTAGAGCAGACAAAGTTTGTAAGTAAGCCTAAGATGCTGAATTCTGAGGGTTGAGCTCTTCGAAGAAGCAGGAAGTAAAATGATCAGCTCTCCCCCATTCAGTGTCTGTGGCAGGGTACAGTCAGAAAATGCGTGCTCCTGCTGGACATAGGCCAGGTCAAATTGGCCTTTGGCCAAATGAATCTGTTTCTGCAGGGGAACCACTCTACTCCAGACTAGTGATCCAAATAGCTTCATGAACAGTGGTGGTGTAAACAGGATGGCTGCAGGTGGATGGTGGATGTGGGTAGACAGCAGATTTACTGCAGCTGAGTAGAGTAACAGCTAGAAAAAGTGGGAGAGGGGGTAGGTTATCGCTGTGGAAGCAAGGTGACAGTGGAAAGAGTCTTACAGACTTGCATCTGTCAGGGTTCTGATTTAAGCCAGAGACTAAGGCTGCATGGTATGATATTTTAAACATTCTTATTCTCTGAGGTATCTAATGAGATTGTTGTGTTTAAATCACAGGAGCTTATTGGTTTGATTAGACACACAAAGATACCCATCATCTGTATGTGTAATGATCGAAATCATCCTAAAATCCGTTCCTTGGTCCACTACTGTTTCGATCTTCGTTTTCAGAGACCTCGTCTAGAGCAGATCAAGGTAAGAAGGCCGTGGATGTACAGCCTACACTGAGTTAGGGCCAGTAATCTCTGTCTTCACGGGGCAGAATTTACAGATTTGGAAACACCACTCGAAGCTTAATGGATCACCTCAGTGAGTAATTCTGCTTTTCAGGATGGGCTGTCTGAGGTTTTGCTTCCCAAAGAATGAGGTATCCCAAAGCCTTTCAGATTTAGAGGTCTATCTTAAATATGTCCACAGGTGATTTTTTTTACACCAATGGCCAAGGCTGACTTATAAGAGAAAATTTAAGTTTTATGTGCTTTAAAGAAAAAATATAAAAATATGGTAATGCTCTTTCACAGAAGTGTCAGTGTGTTCTTATGGGGAAAAAATAATGGGGATTCTTGTAACATTTTATCAATTGTGTGTATTACAGGGTGCCATGATGTCTATTGCATTTAAAGAAGGTTTAAAAATTCCACCACCTGCTATGCAGGAGATAATTCTGGCAGCAAATCAGGATATCAGACAGGTCAGTGTCCATTCAGAGAGCATGTTACATACAAGTCCTTGGCTCCAGTGTAGTATTTGAACAGCAACATTACTATTTTATATAAAAATCAGACAGTTTTCTGCTTGAGTCTTCCATTTAAGTGCTATTATGCTACCAAATTGTAAATTTTATTCTCTAGGTTTTACATAATCTTAACATGTGGTGTGCAAAAGATAAGTCACTGACTTACGATGAGGCTAAAACAGATGCCAGCAGAGCCAAGAAGGATATCAGACTGGTAAGTGTGAAATACTGGATTACTTTTACTGTCTGATTCTGATACAATCACTAGGCTGGATAAGCATCTTCTGAACTAAAGCACTGATAGCTCAGATGCAGGGAGTTCTCAAACTTGACACAAATAGTTGCTGAGCAGTACACATGGGACTGAGTAGATAATTTGGGTTTTTTAATAGGCAATTAGGAAGCTCATACTTCTAATCCTGAGTGATAATTCTCTTAGTATTGGAAAGAAAATGCAATTCTTAAAGCTGGTAAGGTGTTAGGAAGGAAATACTGAACACTGATGAGTCCAGATACTGTTGTGGACCATCACTCCAGTAATTCTGTTGTTCTTGTGCAGCCTCTTACTGTTTGTGTTGACCTGCAACCTCCTGACTTCTTCAAATCTTATTTACTTAGGGGCCTTTTGATGTTGTCCGGAAGGTTTTTGCTACTGGAGAGGAGGCTTCTCGTATGTCTCTTATAGACAAATCAGATCTTTTCTTCCATGATTATTCCCTAGCACCTCTCTTTGTCCAAGAGAACTATGTACATGTGAAACCGGCTGCCGCTGGGTGAGTCATTCCATACCTTGAACTGAGAGAGGCTTTTGTGTCAGAGAGTAGAACTAGAATAAATGTGGATATTCTAGTAGAACTAGAATAATGTGGATATTTCTGCTTTGTAATACAATTAACTTTTTTTCCAGAGGAAATCTGAAAAAGCACTTGATGCTCTTGAGTAGAGCAGCTGATAGCATATGTGATGGTGATATAGTTGACAAACAGATTCGTAGCAAGCAAAACTGGAACCTTCTTCCAACACAGGTGAGCACACTGCAGTCATTTTATGTGCTTTATGCCTGTCCAGTGTAAAAGACTAATCCCTTGAAACTGGTGTTTCAGTGTGATTTTATGACCTGTATCATTTATACTTCATGTAGCATTTTCTGCTCTGATGGTGAGTAGAGCAGTTTACTGTATTCACATTGTTGAACCCACGTGGTATTGTGAAATGAAATCTTCTGAAACTCTGAAAAGCTTGACCCTTATTTATGAAGCACAGGAGCATGGGGCACATACGGCTTCCAATGTGCAGTTACAAGCCTGCTCTTTTTTACTCGTATCCTTCCTATCTCAGCCTCTCCCCGGCCAGTATTTCTCCCAAAGCACAGAGGACTGAAGCTTTGTCACTGTACTTCCTTTAATGATCACTAAAACACTGACCAGAGCTGTGCTTTAAAGATTATGACTGGCCCCAGAGAATGTAACATGGATTGTTGGAAGGATCCTCTGGAGGTCAGTCTAATCTACCTCCCTTGCTTAGCACACGTCCAAACAGTTAAGTTCTTTAGGAGCTTAGAGCTGAGTTTTTGTAGATTTATGTTGGTGTAAATGTCTCCTTCACCATCTCCATCTGTTGGAGATTACAGCACTTGTTTGTGTGAAGTTGGCTGTTTGTCCGACTGAAGTCTAAAAAAGAGAAATGGACAAGGGGCTTTTTTGTATTTTAAAAGAGAGAGAGAGAGAAAAAAAAATGGGTAATTTCACATGTATTTTGGAACATGGTAAAAAATAGGGCAGTACAAGAGATGAAGCTGTAACCTAAACAGAAACAAGCAAGTGAGAAAGTTCTCTTCAAGCAGGCTGTTTCCACTCTGAAATTGTATTGACTACCCCCTTTAATGCAGACAAGTAAGGTAGTGTGTCATGGTGTCAGTGACACTAATTCATTGTGTTACTTTTTCAGGCGATTTATGCCAGTGTTCTCCCAGGGGAGCTGATGAGAGGCTACATGTCCCAATTTCCTGTCTTTCCCAGCTGGCTGGGGAAATTTTCATCTGCTGGCAAACACGATCGTATCATTCAAGAACTGGCAATGCACATGAGTCTCAGGTAGTACTGACTGCTTTATATCTTATGTTTTATATTGGCATGGATATTTAGTCCTCATGTAGCTCATTACCATTAATTCTTAGCTGTTCCTGGTACAAACTTCAATGTACAATTCTGTGATTATCTTTGTATGTAATTGGTGATGCTGCCTTAACACTTCACCTGGACAACAGCCACTGCAAACCCTTCTAGTATAGTCAGCGGTATTGTGGCTATTTCTGGTTTTCCCTCTGAAGTTGTTTTTTTCTGTTAGGGCTGTGTTTCCCCAGACCGTTGGGTGTTTGAACACCTCGCGGTGGGTTATCCCTGATGCAGGAATGGCAAAGTACAACTGGCAGTTAACTCTTCAGGAAGCTGATTACCCATTTGCCAAGGGCCTACCTATGGGTTGCTTGTGTTTAGACACGAGTGGTGGTGGCTGTATAGATTTACTTACTTTTTTCAATTTGATCAAGAACCCAGACGTGCAAGAGGACAGTGAACATGGAGTATTTGTCATATTTGCGGGATGCGCTTGTCCAGCCCTTGAAAGACTTTGGAGCAGAGGGTGTGCAAGAAGCTATAATGCTCATGGACTCTTACTGCTTGATGAAAGAAGATATTGACAATATCATGGAAATAAGCACATGGGGAGGCAAACCCAGTCCTTTTTCAAAGCTGGATTCCAAGGTAGAGTTTACTAGTGATTTTTTTCCTTTTCTTTGAGATCTTTTTTAAAAAGAAATCCTAGAATGATAGCTGTGGGGAGGATGTGCTGCTGAAAGGCTGAATTTGGTGTGGCTGCTTATTAATTCTAATTAGTAGTAGTCTTGGTAAATCAGCTGTGAAACTTTACTACTAAAAGGGTCAGGAGTATGTCCTGAAAGATAGTCAGGCTCTGCTTCATTCAGCAGCCTTGTACCTCTTGTGCCTGGTGTGAAGGATCTCTGGGAGTTGGCTGTGTCTGGGCCACTGAAGTGGCACACTGGTAGCCAGTACCATTTTACAAGCAAGCTCCTGGCTATGAGGTGTGTCCCCTTCCTGCAAGGAGAAGGGACACACATCTCTATTTTTTATGGTGTGGGCCCTGAATTAAGAAGCTGGCTTGCTGCTTGCATCTTTCACAGTCCAGTTAGACTGAACTGCCAGACCTGGGGGGACTATGGGTGGAGCTCTTCCAGTATTCAGCTAGTCCCAGCTTCAGTGGCTGGGACCCTTAACTGGTACAAGGTGACCTCAAGCTCACCTTGTGTGGCAGGTGCTCTGTGCTGCTGAGGGCTACTTCTGTGTTAAGTGACTTGGATGAGGTGGCAGCAGAAAAACAGTGCTGATAGCAGAGGCCAAAGCAAAGAAGCATCTGAAGATGTGCATTCTATCTGAGGACTGTGGGGGACTAGGTTAAAATAAGCCTTCACCATACAGCTCTTTGATGCTTTCTATGTCCTTTTGAGATGATGTCCTCTTCAAGTATTTGGTCTCATCTTCCCAAAGGAGAGATGATATGGAATCTGTAGCCAAGAGTTGATTAGCTAAATCTACCCTTATGATGATGCCCATAGTGTTTCCTTTCACCCTAACAGGTCAAAGCAGCTTTTACACGTGCCTATAACAAAGAGATGCATCTGACTCCATATTCACTTAATTCCATCAAGACATCTAAAAGGCAGTCAGGGTCTGCAGTGGCTTTAGAACTGAATGAGGAGCTGAATGTGGAAGAGACTCAATCAGATGAGGATGAGCAAGATACTGTTGAAAGTGACGCAATGATTAAGGTGACTTAGTTTCCTCCATGTTTGACTGCAGCACTAAACTGTTTTCTCTTAGTTGCCTTTCTGGGACTTGTAAAGTCATCTGAATCAACTCTCATCTTCTGTTTTATTTTAAAGACTTTTTTTTCACACTACTAGCTAACAAATTTAAAATTACAGTTAATATAAATATACTTATTTCAATCCATTGCCTTCTGCTTGACCATTGTACCAGAGTGTAAAATAAACTCATGAACTCTGTGTCCAATTCTGAAACTAGTGTTTGAAGTATCGGTGGGGAGGGTGCTGGTGCTCAGGCTTTTGCTTGTGGTTATTGCAGATGGCAGTTCCAGTAGTGCCCTTTGCTTGTATCACCAAATTGGAGGAGTATGGTTCAGTTCTTAAGACTGAATATTGTGGAGTCTTTATTCTCCATGGCATTTTAAAACTGCATACCTGGGAGGGGAGGGGAAGAGGAGAGAGGGTTGTTTCTATTAACCCTGGATGTATTTTGACTTGTGCATTTGTTAGGCTGCAGTTGGATTTTAAGCTGTTTGTATATTCTGCTTGTAGAAAAGAAAGATGAAGTCTTCCAAGCTGCCAAAAAGAGAGAAAACTGAAGAAGCAACAAAAAAAGAAGGGAAAAGAAAAGAGAAAACAAGACATTAAACAGAATAAAATCTTGCTCTGGATGCAGCTTTGCTTACCTAACTTCTGTCAGGAACATGAAATGGATCCAGTGCCGGAGCTGGGGAAGTAGAACCGGTGTGCTGAAAACACTCCTCTCACAGAGGTGATGTAGCTACTGTACTCTCATGCTGTGCTGCAGGTACTCTTGATGTGCTACAGTGTTACAAGCTGTAACTCTCCTTGTGCAACAGCCACCCAGGTGTGCTAGCAATGCCCCTGTAATGGTCAGTTTCCTGGCATTTATGCAGTCTTCCAAGGACTTTGCTCTTCTTTTTTTTTTTTTTTTAATTTTTTATAAGTCCTCTGACAGGTTGTGGTGAACTCTTGTAAATAGTACATGATGCAAACCAACCCCCAACCTTAATTGCTTATTTGTATATTATAGAAATTAAGCAGTATATAAAATTGCAATAAAACATTTGACAGGAGTCCCTTACAAAGTTTAGGTTCATGGAGTGTTCTGTCTCTCTCCTGCTCCTTTCTTTTGGCTTTTCTTCATGTACAGGAGGTGGTGGTGGTACTTTCTTACAGCTTCCCTTTTGTTCAGTTAGAGACACAGAAGAGCAGTGAAGGATTTAATTCCAAAACTTGAGCCTGTGCTTCTGAGTTACATCTTTCTGGTCTTAATTAAAAGAAATACTTAAGAGTAAGAAATGTTTAATAGAAAAGTCATAAAAGTTCAGAACCGATGGGAAAAAAGAGAACTTTAGGGGTGTTTTAGCTACTTGCATAACACAGAATCCCCCCTTGGTTTGTCTTTGGTGCCAATAAAATGCAAATTTTTGGGGTAAGAGAATTACCAGTTTTATTACTATTACCAAAGTACAAAATTATCAAAGGCTAAATATTTTCAGGCTATCACAAAATAGAAGTTATGTCAGTATTGTTCTTAAATCCTTTTGGGGAGAAGATGTGTGACGTAGTGATGGAGCTGTCCTTGCTGCTTGCCAGATGACACACGCAGCTCTGAAAACAAACAGAGGTGGTTACTCATAGCTCAGCATGTAAAGATTGTGGTGCAAACTGTATGGTTTTTTTCAGACTGGGACTGGGGGTTGGCATCTCTCCCTCCCTCCACTTAATCCCTTGTTGGTAGATAGATACAAGGATTGGATAATGCTGAGATCCTCAAACTGTTCTCTTTGCTACTGAAGCACAGTTGGTGTTCAGTTGTGTATTCCAAAACAGAACAGCTTGCAAATGATAACGCAGTCAGAGAAGTAAAATGGTTTAAAGCCTTACCACTGGAATGATTTAACAGTGAGGTTACTTGCAGTAGTAGCAAAACCTATTGGTGTTTGCCAGCCTGAGGGCAAAGAGGTGATAGTGCTGTGAGCTGAGGCCTGGACCCTAATGTAAAGCAGTTAAATCCTTCAATCTTGAGTTTCCATTGCTGGAGAAAACTCCCCACGTACTCTAGAATCAGCCCTGTGATGTAAATACACACTCCAGTGCATACCTGAATTTATTGGTCCCCATCTTCTGGCTTGAGGTACTGTGTGCAATCATTTATTTTCTTAAGCTGAACAATGTCAATCATTTCAGAGCACATTGGACAGGTGTTTTCAGTCTGTAACATTCTGTTTTAAAAGAAGGGTGACTGGTCAAATGATAATTCTAACTTTTTTCAAAGGAGCAGGAGACCTGAGGCAGAAAGCGTGAGAGTGAAGTTCTGACCCTGCTATCTAGCAGATCTAGGCTCCTGTCTATGCAGAGCAGTTCATGTTTAATATTTGAGAACTAAAAATCCCAACAGGAATGCTGCTGCTGCCTGCAGGAACATGAAGGAAAACTGGCATTTAAAGCATATATGAGCTTGGGCTAGAATATGAAGTTTCTGCAGCTTTACCCTTCCTGCCATCCCATTCTCACACAGATGATTACTGTTTGACAAGAGATTATTGCTGTCTCAGTTTGCCCTGTACTCTGTATTTAGTTTGGTGTCTGCTGCTTTGTCAGTCTTCCTCCTGTCCCTGTATTACGTCTTCCTGCAAGCTCTGGGAACCTGCACAAGCTCCCCTCACATCTTTATTACTGTTTCTGTTGTTGGAGCCCTGCAGCTCTGGCCAGGTTTGTTCTTTATTGTAGGTTTTGGTCCACATTGAAGTGATGGTCTACAAGTACGTTACATGAAGCTACCCAGTCAGGGGCATTCCTCTGTTCCATGTTTTTAATACCAAACAAAACAGTTTGCTGCTATAAAATGCGAATAAAAAATTGGAATCTTGCAACAGAAAATAAACCAAACCCAACCTACTTTTTGAATTCCAAATAGAGGGCAGGAAAGTCACAGTAGGGGCAGACTGTCCAGTCATCTCGTACCATATGGCGACCCTGCAGGCAAAAGCAACAAGTAAAGAAAAGGCAGGGGCTGTCCTGGTACCCTGGGCCCTGAGTGTTGTGCCAGCTACTGTGAACTGAGGTCTAGAGATCTTGAGAAATTAAAGCCCTCTCCCCGCCAAACCATAATAGTGTTACTGCAGTTTGATTACTGTGTAAATTCTGTACCTAGACAAGCTCTCACCGAGCTGCACTGTTTTACATTACCTGTGTTCTCTTCAAAAAAAAAAAAGGAAGCTTAATAATGTATGAAATTACAACTTTTCAAATTCACGTAGTTTAGCAATTCTAGAATGTTGTCTAGAGATGTACATAAACCCACTGTGATTTTTTTGGTCTTGCGTGTGACATTCAAAATGCACCAAAGCCACATCACCAGAGTAGGAAGTGACGTTCAACTGTGTCAGTTTTGAAAGCATAGCGAGTTCCTGGCATCTACCCCTCAAACAGAAATGATTTCTCTGCTTTGCTCTGGTTTATTAATTTTGCAGCCTTTTTTTTACCTTCTCAATACTATAGAAATGCAACAACACCTTGAACTACGCTGAGAGATCCATGCTCTGACTCTTGTAAGGTATTTTAAAATGCTGCATTGCTAATGATGTTACCTGTCATGTATACGAGCTATAACCAAGAGGGAGCCTAAATAATGTGAGAGATACATGAATCTGTACATTGTGTTTGGTTTGTACAGCTGTATTTAAAAGCCTTAGGTTTTTTCCTTAAGATAATACTACTGCTAAAATACACCTGTCTTCTTACTCTGCTAAATGAATAGAATAAAAAAATAGATAATTTCTATTTTTTTTTAAGATTTAATTCTTTAGTTTTAATAAAGAATGTTAACTCCAACAATTGATTCCTGCTCAAGTAAATTTTGATTTTTCTGTAATTCTAGTGTGATAAATCACTGTGGAAGACGACAGGGGGCCATCCATCTCCTGCTACTACTCCAAGCCATGGTGCACCTGAACAAATGGCTGGACTGGGCAGGCACTGGTCCCAGCAGCACAGTCCCGTCTGGGTGCTTTCCCCTGTGCACCATGCTGCAGGCCCTGCCTGCCCAGGGAGGTGAGGTCTTCCAGAACCACCCTCCTGATTTTTAATTTGCACCTTTAAGTGCCTGCAAGTTGTAGGTGGCAACTAATGATAGTCTTATGATAAAGACAACAAAAATGTTTACGGTTTTGTTAACAGCTTGGGAAAAAACCCCAAACTAAACCAACCTACAAAAACATCTAGCTTGAATCTAACCCAAACCAAAGATGTTCAGCTCAACTTATTTTTAGAAGAGCTCTGCTGGGAGCAGGGCAGACACTCACAGTGGCGATACAGTACGGGAGGTTGTTTTTGCAGCCAGGACACAAGAGTTCACACTCTGGGAGCTGGAATGCACAATATGGGCAAGGTGTTGTTGGCTCCTCTGCTTCTGTTGTGTCTGGACGTCTACAAGTAAGATACAGAAGTAAACACCTTAAGTGCTTTACTATGCCTTTGTGAAGATAGGGAGCAAGTCTTTTTTGTTTGAGGTATTTACATAGCTTCCAGTTGCTATTTTACAGTCTACTGTCTAATTCCTTTTAACCATCACCCAAGCTTCATCACAATTATGTAAACTCAGAAACAGGTAATGTTCTGGCTAATTTGAAGCTATACAATCTTTTTAAAGTTATAATACGTCATAATACTCTGAAATGTTTCAACACTCAAGTCTATAGGTATATAATATAAAGCTATGGATTCTTTAGTGTAGTGGTTTTCTGTAGCAGGAGCAACCACAAGAAATTGAAGTAATGACATAAAATTGTGATCCTGGTGGGACTATACAGCTTTTAACTGTGCCTTTCAGAGGCTTGTATTCATCCACGTGTTCTGATGCAGACATCATGGCACCTGGCTGGGGGCAGGGAGAGGCCTTATTAGATTTCCTACGTGACTTTAACATTCACTCTTCCATGGAACATTTACAGATGAAGAATTTAGAGTCACTTTTAGCTTCGTTTCCAATGAAAAGGTTACATCTTTTCTAACGGTCAGCCTGGTGACCTTGGACACAATTAGATGATGTCCTTGGTAATCTTGATTCTTTGTAGAAAGCCTAAGGTCTAATTTTATTAGCCTGGGCATGTACATTTCCCTTATAATGGCCTGTTCCTTTGGTTCTACTTATGAAAGCTGAGCTGTAGATAAACATGACATAAAGTATGAGTCACTGTAGCTTTTAGTATCAATGTTATATTTTAGTATCTTTTAACCATTTAATTCTTGCTAAGTTCCTCCCTGTCACCTGCTTCTTAGTATTTCTGGAATATTCCAGTAAGCTTCTAAACAGAATAGGATAAACAGTTCTCACAGTATGGATCTGTGGTAACCTGCTGCTGTTCTGCATCCTCATAAAATGTAACTGAAAATAATACGCTACCACAGCTTGTATAGAATATTCAAGACTGATGTGGGCCAGATCCAGCTTCAAAGAAGTCCAGAAGAACTTTGTGACCAGAAAGTACAACGGTAAGGGGAAGCCAAAGCAAGGCCTGTTGGAAGAAAGCTTCCACATTCCCTGCTCTTACACACTCACCTCCACTTCCTCCTTCAGCAGAAAATACTGACTAGGATACAGCAAAACAGAACTGCAGGTAAGGAAGACAATGCCAAAAGAATTCACTTTGTCTTTACAGGCAAGGTGGAAAATGTTACTGCTGGTTAGGAATCACTTTACATCTAAGGCTTATCGCAGCTGAGGGAACAGAAGTGCCTTTCATTTTCAGAGGAGAGAAATGGTTTTTAAACTTCCAAATTTGAGACAGTGAAATAATGCATCAACAGGATGAAGCCCATCAGCTTGATGAGCAAAAATAACATTATCAATAAAGCCTTGATATTGCTTACATTTGAAAGTACTAATTAACGCTGCTTACCTGACCATTGCTTCGATTTTCTTTTTGTATTTAACATCTATTTTATTACGATACTCGGGTCTCATCAACATAGCGGCAAAATTGAAGGCTGATTTCTTCAATCCTGCTCTGTGACACTCAATTACAGTCGATGTCAAAATTGGCACAATGTCTGTAAAAGAATGAAAATGATGTCAAATATTTACCACTATTGATGGGGAAAGTCATAGAGAAAATAGATCTAAAAAGGTACTGATGAAAAATTACAGTAGTTTTCTTCTTCTTCATGGTACACAGTTGCATGACTTGTGCAATTGCTGTAACCATCTATAAGAAAATAATGGTTTCACCTCTCACTGCCTTGCATTCCTGAAGCTCAGCATTCATTATTATAATTTCTCCCAGATCTCCCCTGCACTGTTTAAACTCTACGTTTTAGTCTACATTTTCTAAGTGCCCAAAACGTATTAAAAAAAAAATAAATTAATTCTGAAAAACCCAGAACCTGAGAACCTGTGTGGTTCAGGCAGCTCAGTACTGCGCTTATAGTGGGTGAGGGCCCATTAAACTGCTGCTGAGGAATGCACCCTGGAGGCCACATATCAAGGAGCTACCCTGCAGAGCACAGACATCTACCTGCGGCCCCATGCCCTACAGGATCGCAGGAGGAGAATGTACCTTCTAATGCAATGATTAGTGACTTGTCCTGTGGAGCACAGCATGCTCTACTATGCTGTCAGCACTTACGTGTTGGGAACTTGCTGATGTTGTTGGCTACGCGTATAAGCATCCGTGCTCCCTTCAAGTGATCACCATGTCTCATGTGAATCTGGAAATAAACATGTTGAATAAACTGCAGCCTTTACAGAGCTATTTGTGCAGCTTGCTCTCAGTGTTTATCCTTCTGGGAGCTGAAAGCCCACAGCTCTTTTGTGAAACAGAGCAGATGCGTATCAGGCACTAGAGAAAGGACTAGAGGCTTGCTTCATGGTGGCTCTTTCCTGGAACAGTCTGGCCTTCAGCCCACTCTCTGCCTGCTCACTGCTGGGAGAGAGGGAGGGCAGAGCCAGCCGTAGGCTGAACAGATACCCCAATGGGCCACAGGTTAACTACTAGAAATCATTTTATCCCCTCTGCTTCATTTAATTTACTGAAAAGTGGTGATCCGCTTATAAAAAATTATTAATAACAGTACTAGCATCATAACATGCTTGTAGGTAAGAATGCAAAAGAAATATAGGAAACCAGATGTAGGTTTTAAATTATTTTGCATTTAAAAATAATATGCCAGTCAAAGAGGCAGAAGCAACTGAAAGGTATGGCCTGTCCTTGTCAGCACAAACTTTGATGCTCTAACACAACTTACGTGCCGAAGTATCCAGAGCATCCCTAGGGACTGTTCAGTAAATCACAGACTGTGCAATTTATGCATAAATTCAGTTTCTCATTAATTACCTTCACTAAAACATAGCTGTGTAGAATCATAAGGTTTGTAGCCATCTCGGAAGGAATTTTAATCTTCTGACTCTTTAACTCTGAATACATCCTGAAAAGAACATCATGTGCATTTCTGTAGTTTCCTTAAAAAACAAAACACACTGAATAGTAAATTATTTTTTTCATAACAATTTCCTTACTAATGACACGCAGAAGCTGAAGAGGAAGTGATGTGGATTTTTGGAAAAAAACCTTTCCATGACAATTTCTTTGAAAGTCCTAAGCAGCTGCTATCACAGCATCCTGAACACCATCAGTCAGGGAGTTAAATAAGAAAAATTACACTGGCAGAAGCCAGCTAAAAAGTAGCAAAATACATATGGAGATGACAATTTCATATAATGAAACTTTAAAAGTTGAAGATGCTATATCCAATACATTGCTTCCAAAATAAAGAGGAGAAAATATATTTTTAGCGCATGAAGAGTTGTTACCTCTCCACTGTCAGATACTCAAAAGCTGTTTAATATAACATACTTTATAATTTGCTTTGACAACTCCTCACCTCTGCAAGCAACCAAAGCCAAAGCTCTTCAGAGAGATAATTAGAATCTGACTGTTAATCCACAAGATTATACTACTTCAAGGTTACTGTTGAGGATTGCCCAGGAAGTGCAGGATTTCATTAGATTATCAGCACATCTAAAAACAGCCAGTGCTTGGTGTGGTTAGCCCACTCAGACAGCTGTTTGTTTTTTTTTGGTCAGTTTGTTGGGGTGCTTTTTTTTTTCATTATTAGAGTACAAGGAAGTCAGATTCTTTGCAGCTGCAGAAATTTAGGAAAAATTTTGTTGAAACAACAAAATTTCCTCTCTACATTTCTCTACTTGCAAACGTTTTTACTTTATAGAGCAATTTGTACAATTGAATGAGCCAGTGGAATTTGTGTAAGAGAGCAAAGTATCACTCCAGGATTAGCTGCTGGAAAACAAATCTAAAATCATGAGATCACATAAAAACAATTTAGACTGATCCTATTATACTGACAGTCAGTAACACAGCATGAAAAATTAAAGGAACACTGCACCTAAAATGGCACACCCAAAGGAAAATACCAAGCAGTTTGACTTTTAAGGAAAGAATAAACTCTATTGGTGCAAACTTTAGAATCAAACTCACTGAAATCCCCTGAAGGAAGAGGGGGGACAATCTAAAACTGTGCCTCTGTACAGGGAAGTACTGAGTCACCAAGACTGATTTTAATAAGAAAAATTACTGTGCTTCTTATTACACTGCTGCAGCACACACCCATAGTTATATGGAATATGAAATATAGTGTGAGATACTGGGGTTCGGATAGAAGTATTCAGATTCAGAGATGCTAGTAAATAACTAAACCTTTCAGACTTTACATTTCCTGCTTGAATAATTAGCACAAATACTGGGTCCTGCACTTGAGACAGAACAACCTCCTGCAATGCTACAGGCCTGGGGAGGAGTGGCTGGAAAGCTGCCCAATGGAAAAGGACCTGAGGGTGTTGATAGACAACCAACTGAACATAAGCCAGCAGTGTGCCCAGGTGGCCAAGAAGGCCAAGGGCATCCTGGCCTCTATCAGGAATGGTGTGACCAGCAGGACTAGGGAAGTGATTGTCCCTTTCTACACAGCACTGGTGAGGCTGTACCTTGAATGCTGTGTTCAGTTTTGGGACCCTCACTCCAAGGACACTGAGGGGTTGAAGTGTGTCCAAAGAAAGGCAACAAAGCTGGTAAAGGGCCTAAAGCACATGTCTTAGGAGCAGCAGCTGGAGAAAAGTAGGCTCAAGGGAGGCCTTATCACTCTCTACCTGAAGGGAGCTCATTGTAAGGTGGGGGTCAGTCTGTTCTCTCAAGTATAAAGTAAATGGCCTCAAAGTAGCAACCAGGGAAGGTTTACATTGGACATTAGGAAAAACTTCTCAGAAAGGATGGTAAAACACTGGAACAGGCTGCCCAGGGAAGTGGTTGAGTCACCATCGCTTGCTGGTATTTAAAAGATGTGTAGATGTGACACTTAGGGACATGGTTTAGTGGTGGAGTTGGCAGTGTTAGGTTTGCAATTGGACTCGATGATCCTGAAATTCTTTTCCAACCTAAATGATTCTATGATTCTACAATTATTCACTGCTACAACTGGGAGATCATGTTGCCCTAGGTTTTAACTGGTTTCTCATGCCTCAGCCCAATGCTGAAGAGCAGTCCATAAATGTTAATTTGCCTGGGATGTTCCTGAGGCTGCTATTTTTCCTTTATAGATATTTTTTTTAATTTACTTGAAATAAAAAGCAAGCAGTGTTAGGGTAGGGCTGTTGCCATGGCTATAAAGGAGAGCAAATAAATGGAGGTGATAGCTATTTTGCTTCTAGCCCTGCCCTTTCTTCTAATTTTTTTTATTTCGAACTTCAGTTACCTGTTACAAGGGAAAACAAGGCTTAAATAAGCAGGTATCTGACACTCCAGCAGAAATCCTCTGTGCACATCTCCCACGGGGGGAAAAAAAAAAATCATGTGCAAAGACTGAAGGATCAGCACGCAAGTCAGAAACCGCGTGTTCAAACTGCAATTCTAAGACCTGTAATATACAGAAAAGTTGCAGGCAATCTTAATGATGATGTTTACTTGAATGTAATAAGGAATGCAGATATTTTCCACAATTTTCTTTTTTCCAATATTTACTACCTAGGTATGAGTCACAACTTCTTCACAAAGACTATTTCAAATTCAAAATTAAACTTGAATATAACTGAAAGAATGCATACATAACTTTTCTAAGTATAATCCTGTATAAATAAGGGTACCCTACAGTACTGCAAGGATGTAGTGTCAGAGATGCTGTCATATCAGAGAAAATGGACTTACCTGAACACTGCTCCTCCCTAGAAATTATTATAGCAGTTCTGGAAGCTTCCCTGTATTGCTTTAGTGCCATGTATAAACTGAATAGGTGCTTGGCATCCTGAATTAAATCAGAAAAGCAATTAATGCTAAATGAATAGATACTGCTGTATTCCCCCCCCTTCTTAAAGTGGACAAACAGGCTTGTTTCATGAAAAGCTCTTCATGTCAACATGCTTTAGCTATGCTACGTTGCTGCATTCCCCTACAAGTTTTGGCCTTTAGTGCAGTCAGATAAACACACTGAGGACCTAAGTGAGCTGTAGCAATTAGCTTCCAAGACCTGTCAATATGGATGCAGAAAGCCACAGACCATTAGACACACAGAGAGCCACTGAGGTGGAGACCCAGTAACTCCACATGTGTAAGCATTTATGGTGGCACTTATGATGGCAGAAAACCCAAAGGATTCCTTTTTAGAAACTGGAATCTTGCTAGAGGTGTTTAAATTGTGTTAGAGGTCCAGATGCAAACGCTGTCTAGTGTGGATGACAAAATCTGGCCATTAAAGAGTGTATTATTCTGGGATTTGGCAGACATCCAAAACAGCTAAAAAAAAATTGAAAATTAAGGGGATAATCTGCTAAGAAAATGCATCTAATTTATAATTTTCTATACTATGTACTTTTGATACATTACATGATTCAAGAACAGACAAAGTATCAAAGTGTATCCAACCAAGAGCTAGCAATCCAACAGCAGGAAAATTAGTGAAATAATATATAAAGAAGACTTTAAAAAAAACACAAGATGATAATACTGAACAAAACAAACAAGTTCTATTTTTGTAAAGTATACTCAAATTGCTAGCAGTTAAAAAAAAAAAAATCCACAAGAGAAAAGAGAATTAGTCTTCCATATGGATTTTGAGAAAAATCTTCAATAGAGGTCATTCCTAAAAACACAGCTAAAATGTAAAGTAAAATGACCTTGTTTATAATTAAAATGAACTATCAGAAGTGAAAAGAAACCCTGGGTTACTGCCACTATTTTATATCTTTACTTTTTATTTATCCCATTTTAGAAATCACTACTAAAGACATAATCTTTTAACTAAGAAAAATTAAGATTAAATTAAGATGAAATATTGCATATAATGGTGTGGTTCCAACTTAAAATACACAAATCAGAAAAAAAAAAAGATGAGACTGGTAGCTTTGTAGACAGCTTACAAAAAAAACCCAACCAATCCCGCAATATGAGTAAACCCAAACATTTACAATATGTATTCTATGTTGAAATGGTATATGAATTACTTTAAAAAGAATTTTCTTAATCCATGGGCTGTTCTCTGGATAACTGTGTGAGTTTTGTATGTAAGTCCCAAACACATTGCAAAAAAAGCAGAAATTCAAAGGAACAGAAATATGAATGATATAAAGACATTTCCTTATAAAGAAAATGACTTGGAAATTTAACTCCCTGCTTGTGAGCCAAGAAAAAAAAAGTGTTGAAAAATCACAGACATAAAAGCATAACTCCTAAGAAAAAACATTAAGTGACCAAAAAGTAATTATTTTTAAACTCATCATGAAGCAAAAATTTAAATAACATAGGATCAAAAGGTCAAACATCCTAAGAACCATAATTTAACAATAATTAAATAGTTCTCTGGATAATAAAGTAACCACAACTACATATACTAGTGGATTCACTGTAAACTGTATTAAAAAGGAAAACTGCTATTCCCTGAATGGGGTAAACCAAAAACTATTATGATGTTATTCTTCCCAACTTCTGGCATCGCCAAATCACCACTGACGATAGCAGAAGGCTGCACTTCTTCCCCATCCAGGCTGCTTCTTCCTTTTCCCCTGCTGCAGCAGGAGGATCTTGTTCCAGCATGGACAGGATCAGTGGTCTTATATGGCATTTGCTATGTCCCTAATTATATTTTACTTAAATAATTACTTTTTTCCTAAACTCTGTCTGCCATGTAAGTCATTTGAATATATTATTTAAGAAAATTAGTCTTATGTTTTACTTTCACATTCTAACCTTCAAAGTCAGCCATTTTAAAAGTAAAAACTGCAGGAAGGGATTTTCAATTGACCACAGATTTCCTAAGGTTTTTGGAAATATTTTAGCCCTTATTTTAGTTTCGTTTTGCTTTTTAAAACACATGTACTTCGAAAATATGCACACAAAAACCAGCAGAATCTTGCTAGATAACAATTACCTGGAAAGTTACAAAAGAACACACATGGCAAATGATGAATCTTTACAGAGTCAAGTCAACCAATACAATAGCTGACATAACACATTTAATAAATAGTTTATAATTGGTTGGCAAAATTAGCAACAATTTTGGTAAGCAAAACCAAAAAGAAATATTTTGGTACTTCATTATAATGCCATATTAATTATTGGCTGAGGAAGGTTCAGGCTGCTGTGAGTTATGATCTCGTTTGAAGATCGAGGCTTAAAGGGATTAGCAAGTTTCTGCTGCATGACTACTTACAGTTCACTCTGACTTTCAGCTTTACAAAAATACTACCACAGACACCAGCTGCTATTCTCTAAGAACAACCCTGTTTGCTTGGTAATTTCAAAAACAGTCTCCATAGCAGAAAAAAGATAAAGATTGTTTTTTAAAGTAGATTTTTAAGGCAAATATGTATGATTTGATAAAGTAAAATTTTGTTACTCACTGAGAGAGACTATGGCAGATTGGATTAAAGCATTCGGAAGAACAAGAGAGAGCTTTTAAACAAGGTAAAGAAAGCTCTACACTGAAGTTCAAAACAATGTTAAATATGACAATTATGGCATTCATAAAATTCCTAAATGTTCTCTAAAATCTTTAGAACATCTTCACTGTGGCGATCACTGTAGCTCGCTTTCCTTATCTAGTGCTATGCACTTCTTTCAAACAGATGGCCAGGCTACTGCTCTGCAAAAGAGAACGGATGCTACAGTTTCTGTCCACCCAACTTTAAGCATAAATATGAAATTACTTTTTTGCTTACACTGATGCTGAACAGATTCTTCCTATGATGCCTCCAATGGCTTCATTCTCTTCTGGTCTCTTGCAGTTGAATTTTGTTTCACTATGTTTTGATTCTCTTACCACATTTCAAATTACAGGTAAATAATAAAGAGACAGAAGTTTTGTGGGTTTTTCTATGTTCATTTGTTTTTTGTTTGTTTAATTTTATAAAAGCAAAGGGGGCTTGGCCAACAACTGTCGAGTCTGTGGAAGTCTAAAATACAAACTCTCAATCTCTAAGAACCATGCAAAGAGGAAAGAGCCAGAATTTCTAATCTCCCAACAGTATCATAAGCTGCAGCTGTAATATTAGGGGTGAAATAAACTTACGGCACCAAGACCACATCATCTCCATGGTTACCAGACCTTATTCCCCTCAGTAAGGCAGAACTTACTCTTCTACTTGTATCATTTTGCACTTGACTGTATCTACTGTGAGTTTGTATGAGACCTTTAAGTCCTTGACTAAGGAATTAATTACAGACTACAATGTCCACACTTGAGGTCTGGCTTTCACGGTAGAAAGACATGGATGCAGTGACACTTAGCTCACAATGCAAGCTATGTGTAACAGGCAGTAAAACTTGAAGTGGCTTAACCACTTATTTCCATAATTCAAGCCCAAGTATGATTGAATGTACCATAAACTCTATGGACATCAAAGCTGAAAAAATAGGCTGTGAAGCCTGGTTTTCTATAGCTCAAACTCAGAGAAACCAGATAGCCCCTCAGCAGTCACTCTGCAAATCAGCTGTTTGTTATCTTGACCTCAAATGCTGATGATATCTAACATCATATTTACAGTGGACATTTTTAATCTGTCCTGGGTGGGAGGGAGGGGGGGGGAATCATACTAAT
>VWZY01009650.1:83185-100295 GCA_013399075.1 Chloroceryle aenea
GGAATATGGTCAAAATCTACTACTTGTGTTGCACAGATCTAACCTATGTTCTGCTTAGTGAACAATCCCCTTATGACCAAGCTATGGCACTGGCAACTAATACACAAAAATCTGTGAACGCCTATCTTCCACCTCCCCAAACCAAATACACAAGAGAGGAAAAAGATGAGTCTCCCAGTCTGCCAAAAGCCTTTTTGTACACCCAGTGAATGGTTTGCTTTGAAAAAGGAAACTCAGAAGAAAGGGTAATAATGCTTTCTAATTTGCATTAATGGATCATACATTAGAAGAAGCCTTACAGCACAGAGCACCTCTTATCTCACTAAGCACCTTCTAAATAGTATTAAAAACCCAAAACAACACAACACAACAATTTAAGGTTCTAGGGATCCGATGACAATGATGAGTGAAAACACAAAAATCAGGGTCCACAGTATTTTATTCTCCTGTTGCTAATCAAACTTCCATGTTAGAAAGGTCTGTCAGCAAAAAATCTTCAAATGTGCTTCCTGGGTTTATATCATATATGAAATACACATTTTCTTCTCTAACACAGAACAGTAACTCTGTGGTTTAGTTTACAGAACTACAGCCCACACCTGCAGATGAAACTCACTCTATGAATAATCAATTTGAGTTTAAAATAAATACTTCTACATAATAAGATATCTAGAAAAAGATTTTTTTTTTTTAAAATAAGGCTTAACTGTCATATGGACATCCACATGAAGCCATTCCATTTTCAAGTGATCTAACTGGCAATGAGATTTGTTTTTGAAAACATGGTCATTAATCACTTCAGAAATCAACAAGGAGCTGCTATTTTTGAAAATCTGTCCACAGCTTTTTATGTCTTGTGTTGATGTGTGAATACAGGACATAATGCACCCTAATCATCTTTGGGTTTTTGTCCTTCACCTTTTATTTACTACCCTACTTTCTTCCACTGCTACAGTTAGACCAACTCCCCACACCACAAGAAGAGATCAGTGCTGTAGCTTAGCCTTGAGACACACACGTGCTGACTGCCCATCTGGGAAAGGCAACAGCCAGCTGGTGAAATGGCGTGAATAGAGAGCTAAATTTTATCTCTCTACCTCAGCGTGAGCATTAATTAGAATCTCCTCTGTCCAACTACCTGCTTTTTCTATCTAAGATGGCTAATTCCTTTCTGAAACAAAAGTTATTGGTGAATGACTCAGAGGGATCATACAAGTCTTACTCCTTAATTAAATTAAGCTAAAACACAATCTGAGCCTATCAAAAATTTTAGGCCTAAATAAACTAAAAAGATCTTATAGCACAGCAACATGACACAATAGTAGTGATATAAATACAATACCTTGGGCATGCCATCACTCTCTCCCATAAGATAGTCTATCAGCTGATTTGTTAGGGCATCATCTTTTGCCTGTCCCACCTATTAAATAGACAGAATAAATTATGGTGTGAAAGAGAAAGAAAAAATATCTATTTAGAAGGAGGTTTTCCATAAAACCACTGAAACTGGATAGATTTAAAACACATTTTTGTTGTTGTTGTTGTTCTTTGTGTTCAAAGCAGATGATTACTTTGTTCATCAGCTTTGACATGCAGTAGTTCATATTTATTTTCTAATGTATTATGATAGGGAATTATATCTAAATAGGTCTCTACCAGCTTGAACTGTTCCTCTGCTTCAGTGTTGGGAAGGTGTCTGAATCTAGGGACCATGTGTTGAAGCCTGCTGTCACAAAGCTGTGTCTACTGACCCAGCACAAGTTGTATCTCGGAGGAATACTCAGTGCTGGTCGCTCAAATAGAGTCAGCACTACCTGGCCAGTTGAACAAACAGTCTCAAAACTAAGTCTGAGATGCAGAGATTCCACAGGGATACATATGGTACAACTGTGGCAACAGTCTCTGAGCTGTTTCGTTGCCTTCGGTTTATTCATTTTGGGCTGAAACATCTGGATGCAGAGGAAAGCATTAGACACCTCAAACTTGAGTCTGACAGGCCCTGACAACAGCTTTGTGAGATGGCTTCAAGAGCAGCTGTGCTAGCTCTATGCAGAATCAGATCTAGTATTTTAAGAGTCTGAAAAAACTAGTAATATCGAACACGATTTTCAAAGCTGTGGGTTCTTCAAGGGAACAGAGGCAGTCTGAGCATGGTTTGGATGACAGAAAGTGAAAGTCACAGTGGATGCTCAGATGGAAGCTGGCAACGGACCATCTTAGGCAGGTTTCCAGCATATACTGTCTTGAAGGAAATCTCAAGAAACAGAGCAGGTTCACACTGAGTGAGGTGCAGCATGAGCTGGAGATCCTATGACTGCAGAATTTCGGAGATCATGAGCAAAACAACTAAGCACAGACTGCTTCATCCCAAATTTCTTATTTTAGGGATGGAAAATAAATCTTTGGAGATAACAAGGATGAAAACTAAAAGATGTTTGTAAGACTGATGCTGCAACTGGTCTCCTGTCTGACAGTGGAAGCTGAGAGCAGCAAGTGGTGGATATTGTCTACCTTGACTTCAGAAAAGCTTTTGACATTGTCTCCCATAATACCCTCATAGAGAAGCTGATCAAGTATGGGCTGGATGAGTAGCAAGATGGAGTGAAAACTGACTGAATGGCCAGGTCTGGAGGGTTGTGATTAATAATGCAAAGTCTAGTTGAAGGCCAGTAACTAGCAGTGTACCCCAGGGGTACTGGGTTCAATATGATCTGAATGAATGGGCAGAGTGCACCCTTATCAAGTTTGCTTGCTCCACCCAAAACTGGGTGGAGTGGCTGACACACCAGAGGGTTGTGCTGCCATCTGAAGGGTCCTTGACAAGCTGGAGAAACAGGCTGACACAACTCCTTTCTTATGAAGGTCAACAAAGGGAAGTGCAAAATTCTGCATCTGGGGAGGAATAACCCTCATGTGCTGGGGGCAACTCAGGTGGAAAGGACCTGAAGGTCATCAAGTAAGTTGAACATGAGGCACCACTCTGCCCTTGCAGCAAAGAAGGTTAATGGCATCCTGGGCTGCAGCAGGAGAAGTGTTGCCAGCAAGGTGATGCAAGTGATCATTCCCCTCTACTCCAAGTGAGGCTACACCTGGATGGAATAGTGTGTCCCGTTCTGGGCTCCTCAGTAGAAGAGAGAGCAGGATATACTGCAGAGAGGACAGCAGAGGGCCACTAAGAGGATGAAGGACCTGGGAGCATCTCTCGTGAGGAAAGGCTGCAGAAAGCCGGGACTATTGAGGCTGGAGAAGAGAAGGCTCAGGGGGATTGTGTCCATTATATAAATACTTGAATGTAGGGCACAAAAAGGTAGGAGCCAGGCTCTCTTTGGTAGTGCCCAATGACAGGACCAGAGCCAATGGGCACCAGCTAAAACAAAGGAGGTACCATCTGAACATCATAAAACACTTTTTCACTGTCAGGGTGACCAAGCACTGGCACAGGTTGCCCAGGGAGGTTGTGGAGTCTCCCTCTTTGGAGATACACAAAAGCCATCTGGACATAGTCCTGGACAACTTACACTAGATGGCCCTGCTTGAGCAGGGGGGGTTGAATCAGATGACCTTCAGAGGTTCCTTCCAGTGTCAACTGGTTTATAATTCTGTGACAGAGAGTGCAAATGGAGGCACACTGACCTCTCTAAACATAGTGTGCTGACTGGAAAAATCAGCACAAGTGAAAAACTGTTTAATACAGATAACGCTAAAAAAAAAATTTCTAAGCTCAGGTGTCTCTGACACACAAGCATAAAAAATTGAATGAAATCATAAACCCTCCTTTGAAGACCAAAACCACATTTTCTTCTGGAGTCAGTATTAACTTATTCTACTTGTTTTAATGTTTAGATATCACATTTACTGATGCAGTTTTCCTTCTATTTGCAATCTGACACTAGGAAGATGTCATCGTACTGAAGTTAAACCTCTTGAAAAGATGAATTTTTTATTTTATCAAAGCTTACCGTTTCAATTGCCATTTCTATAGCCAAGTTATCTTCTGTGTTTGGACTTTTCATAAAGTGCTTTAATGCCTAAAATGATACAGGAAAAAAAATTAAAACTGAGGCACATGAAATTAACATTTCCCTAATTTTTATCATTACTTCTCTCTGCATTTTGACAGACACTGAATGCTTATCTTGACTGCATTTTACAGCCATAAGGATAACCACATACACTACAGATATTCCTGCAAGAAAAAAAGAGTTGAGTTTTTACCAAATACTGGTGTATAACTTCATCTCATTGTGAAAGATGTTCACAGCAATATGTTAAGAAGAAATTGATTACTATGCCATTGGCCCCCAATATTTCCCAGCTGAAGGAGTGGTCACCTACAATGGCTGTTATTTTCAAAGATCAGTGATATCTTTTTGGTATTTGTTCTGTATGCAAATGCAAAACATTTAATAAGCACCAGTTCACTGATCTGTAACAGATCAAAAGGAAATGTGCCAATTAATATACTTCAATTAACATATTTCCTTTAAATTAGGGCATGCTACAGTATTAAATTAATTAGTAAGCAACTAAGTCTTCATTGGTCAAGCTAATAAAATATAAATAAATTCTATTTCTTTATGACATTCAGAGATTCACAAAGTATAGCACAGCATTAATCCACCTGGAGCTTCTATTGCTGTGAAAAAGTCATGTGCATGGCAATGTATAGTTCATAAAATACAAGGTATGTAATTATAACTATAAATAGTTTACTTATGTTTTTTACACTTTTTAGAAATTATCAGAATGTGATCAGTTAAGGCAGCTAAAGTTTATTATGAACTTCCCTGATTTTCAAGTGCTGAATTTTGAACAGTTTCTATGACTATCACTGTTTTATCCTTTAAGTACTGACCCGTTCATATTGACCACAGAGCAAGAAAAATTTTCCCGCTTGGAAATGTTTCTTTTCTCCTTCAAAATATAGTGCGATGCTCTGATAATCTTCATTGGTAGTACTTTCAGAACCTGCAACAGATAGACAGCAATGATAGCAGAGTATTCTTATTAAGATAAAAACTCTACTGAAGGAACAAACTCCTGTTTCTGGTTTGTTTTTTTTCTTTTTTTTTTTCTACTGATATTCAAAGAAAACCAAAGCCACCTAGGCTCAAATTATGTCTTATACACTTTTTTTCCTATTTAATTAGATTTAGTGACAGACATTAGGAGCTAACAGTGCAGTGAAATAATTGTTTCTGTATGTTTTACCCCATAATGGGATTTCTGGTTTCGCAGCATCATCTAGGTTGGAAAATACCCATGGGACGATCGAGTGCAACCTTTCACCCTACTCTACAAGTTCTCCCCTAGACCATATCCTCCAACACTACATCTAAGCGATTCTTAAACACATCCAGGGACTGTGAGTCAACCACCTCCCTGGGCAGCCTATTCCAATATCCCATCACTCTTTCCGTGAAGAATTTTTTCCTAGTGTCCAGTCTAAACCTGCCTTGTTTCAGCTTGAAGCCAATAAAAGACTTTTTAACAGTTTTTTTAACACACATAATAAAATGGCATAAGTATGACCTACTAATTAATTTTTCCATTATGGCTTGTCAACAATAAATGAGAGCAAGTGATTATTGGATCATCACCTGAATTATTTTCACAGCTTAAGACTATGTGAGTATATCCTTATCGCACAGAATAAGACTATCAGACTAATGTAACCATGTGGTAGCAGGGCTACTACTTAATCTTCTAACCAAGACTCTATTTTACTGTACACATCTAAACCAAAGACAGCCACTATTCCAGAATTAGTTTCAAACCCTTTTAGACCCCACTTAGATTGCAATTTGATACATCCTATTTTAAAATGGAGAGAAGGAAGAAAGCATAAGAAAGAGCTGAATAGTAGTGGTCGCCTCTCTCATTGAGACAAGAGATGGCCACAAAGGGCCTTAAAGGGAAAAAAAATGGAAAGAGAATTGATACAAAAATTAAGGAAAGAGCTGGAACCATGAAAAAAGGAAAAGGAGGAATAAAAATAAACTATACCAGCAAAATTCTCAGTTCTGGAAAAGAAGTACTATGTATAACAAGGTCAAAGAACAGGAATCCTCTATGGACACAAAAAAATAGTCTAGACAAATGCTTTATCTCTATGGATAAACAGAAAAAACTCTATCATGTGCAAGATTTGAAAACAACTTGGACTGAAGACCAAGGGAGAAACCTAAGTTGAAAGCAAAGGCTAACCAGTAGGCCTGAATTAGACACAGATTGCCAAATCTGTCCATGGTGACTGGAAATGGAAAAGGCTGGGGAAAAAACCAAAACTTTACATCCCTTCTCTTATGATTTTAAATTGGTCTAAACCAATAAAATTTGGAAATATATTACAAGCAGACTGTTAACCTGGAATACTCACTGATGATGTCAGCATAAATCTCCATCTTGTTGTGTTGTTGAGCTAAAGTGAAAGCTTCATTATTGCACTTGGACATGACCAGGAACTGGATGGCAGAACCATAGTCACCAAGCTGCAGAAAGAATCTAATCAGAATGAACAAATCAATATGTTAGTGCTAATTAGCATAATGTTTTAGGAATATAGAATATCTTGTGGCCTACAAATATGAAAAACTTCTAATTTATTTTATACATGGATTATTTTAAATAGTTTACTAAAATTAACTTAGAATAAATAATTCAGCATGGCAACCTTTATTATTGTCTAAATTTATTACTTTAGGCTAATATAATTTTATTCAGAAAGTTAAAGAAAAAAAATAGAGATCAGTACCTGTTTAGCTATCCAAATTTTAGAGAACTCAAATCAATAAACTGAAATATATAATCACTGGCCAAGTACCAATAACCAGGTCTGTTAGCAAATGGCACCAACTTCCACAACAGGTACGGACTCTTTCATCCTTTTTGGTTAACCTGTGTAATATGATCATTACCTGGCCACCATCTTTGCTCCATCAAGAGACTGTGTTTCTCTCACAATATTAACAGCCTTTTCAGGATTATTAAGGTGATCCAAATATAGTCGAATTACACTGTCCCATTGTTTTGCATGCTCATAAGCTATCACAGCTTCTGTGTACCTGCAAAAAACCAGTCCCACATCAGTTTTCCTAACTTTTAAGTAACTCTTTACAATACCTCATGAGAGGAACATAGAATATTTTATTTCTGAGCGTTTACATCCCTTTTGGTGTTTCTTAAAAGCAGTTCATCTGTTCTATCAGCAAACATCACCTGTCCCATCATCTTCGTAGGAAATCACTTGGGAGTGAGAGAACAAATAAAACCAAACAGATGGTAACTTGTTGTACAGTTTAAAAAATGAGACTTCTTTTCTGTTCCATAAACAAGACTGAGAAATTTCTCATTCTCACACTACGCAACTGCCACAAATATTATTTTCTACTCTCATCAATGCAAACATTTAACATTGTTGCTGTTTTGTATTATAAAGTACCATTATTCTGAAGGACATTTACTTACAGGTAAGGAGTAGTAGAAACTACATCCTGTGATTAAATAGAACCTATTTTGGGGATTTAAATTCACATTATTTCACATTATTCAATATTTTTCTAGAGCAGCCATTAAAACAGTATTTGGTTCTAGAAAGAAAATTTTACTTTCATGATTACTGTCCCTTTGAATGACCTTTAAAAAATAAAATCACAACTGAGGAGTCATTAGAAGCAAACTGAACTTCAACACTCTGCTAAGAGGAATATTGCACTGGGTGCCGTATTTTAAAACCTTTAATGATTTTGTTAAAATAATATTAGTGCTGAGAGAGGAAAACAATCAATTAGAAACGCATCTTTGATACTAGTGGAAGGTCAGATTTTGTTTAAAACCTTTACACAACATCTTAAATTTACATATTTCAGAATACATTTTCACAAGGCCAAACTGAAAGTCTGTCTTTTAATTAATTTTACAGTTAGAGTAATGCATAATGTCTTGGTTTGGGTGAAAACANGGGAGGGTGGGGGGTTAACAGAGAGCATCTGTTGGGTCTTAGGGGCTGCCCTGACCCTAAACCATGACACATGATAATAACAAATGTAGCAATAATAATAACATGTTCTATTAAAAAAAAAAAAGATAAGCATTCAAACACACCTGCCATCTGCTTCTTTGGCCTTTGCATATTGTAGGTGAATCTTTGGAGATGAAACATGAGGAAGAAGTTCACCAACCTTTGCCCTAGAAAGACAAGACAACAGTTATTTAATAAATGTATCTGGTTTCAAATATTTGCCAGTAAAACAGGCATATTTATACTAACATTGATAAGGAGGCTAAAGAAGTAATTTAACATAATGTATAAGCTTTAAAGGCACTGAAATATTTTCAAAAAGCTGCACTTTATAAATGCAAGAACTGGAAATTATAGACTGGTTCATGAATATATGGGCTTAAAGGGTGGCATTTTCTCTTTTAAAGTCTGAGATGTGCAAGCATAAGTGCCAGAACTACCATTTTTACCCCTCTAATACATCTACAAAAGCAGCACAGTAATAAAACTGTAACTTGAAAGAGTGTGCAAAGGGGTACAAAAGAGGAGCAGTACAGGCACAGTTGTGGCAGGCATAGTTGTGGTTACTCCTGTGAATATGGGCTTAAGGCCATAGGTTACCTCCCACTTCCCAAATCAAAGCTATCGGTATATGCAAATTATTCTACTTAAAGTGTTCTCTTGGTCTGATGACATCGACACTTGTATGATTGAATCAAATTTTCCTTTTTACATGAACCTAATATTCCAACCTAACTTTTAAAGCACTGGTATGAAAGAGGAGGGGTCTTTCTGATCTCTGTTCCAATCAGTTCTTAACATTAGAAGTGCACAAAATATAAGTAGGCAAGAATTAAGCCCTTAAATCTCTCAGTAAATTGTACTTTTCCACTGGAAACTTGATAATAATCAAATTTGTTTTAAAAAAATTAAAAATGTATTGAACATAATGCCAGAGATTTTGACTACTCATGAGACAGACTCCACTTGAACCAGAAACTTAGAATTATTTCAGTCTGAATATTCAGTCTTGGCTATGTATTTTATATCTGAAGAAATCTGAAGAACTAAACAGTAACTACACAAATTACTAAACTCAATGTGTCTGTGTGTGTGCATGTCCTCACAAAGGATTTGAAACTGCAAGTATCTTAAAACATAACACAAAGAAAAGAAGGAACAAAGGAATACTATCTCCCATTTACAGTAAGAAAACATTTAAAACTATATAAGCTTCTGAGAGAACATTGTTCTTGTCTAAGCTTGGAGGAGAGAACAATAAAATCAATGACACATGATTAATGAGACATTTGTGCTATCCAGACAATCATTTATTTCCAAAGAGCACCACAGCACATCCTATGAAATATAACAATTCCCTGATACCTGTACTTACCAGTTTTTACACCGGATGTATACTGATGCTGCCTTGTCATAATACTGTCCCTTTTCATACAGCTGAGCAGCTTCTGAAAATTGCTACAATATAGGAAATCATTAAAGTGTCATTTCTAAATTAAGATTATAACAAAATAAATAGCTTAATAAGTAAATATATTCGGCTGTAGCTTTATTAACTCTTTTGAATACCTTCATATTCTCCAGAATAGCTCCACAGTCTCTTTTTAGTAATCTACTGGGATGTTTAATGGCCTGGTTTACCCCTCGACGGATATCTCCCATTCGAATGGACATCTGAGCCACTCCAGCAAGGCAAGCTTCATCATGTTCCTGGTACTGGCAATCAATGAAAAGCAGTAACTATACATTACACATCAGAAATATAAAGTCACAAAAGCTACAGTAACCACACACTGAAATAAATTAACAGAACATTACATGGACTTAGTTAAATCAATTTTTGTCTCAAAATTTTTGCCTAGCTGCAGCTGTCACTTATTTAGAAGAACTCAGTTTTCTTCTTAAGCTTTGCCTTTAATTCTTACATTTTACTTACAAGATCTGTCCATATCAAGCAGACATGAGAAGAGTATGTTTTACGGATAGCTCAGTACTACTCTCCTCTTCCTCCAACACAAACATTAGAGAAAGAGAGAAAATACAAGCAGAATATTTCCGTGAGGTTTTTTTTTTGTTGGTTGTTTTTTTTTAATGGAGGGTGTATGGCCACTGGTAAATCCATAAAGCTTCATAAAGCCAAATGGCTTAAATTCAGAAAACATTGCTATTTCCCCTACTATGTTCCCATACTATCATTTAGGGAGCTTCATAATAGACATTTTGCAAATATTAGGGGAAATAATGCCAGACTAAGGAAGGATCTACTGAATATGATGTTTATTTTCTAACACAATCCTTGCTTGTATTTATATAGATAACAATTCAGTAGAGAAGAACAAAAGGAATAATTAGGACTTTTGTTATAACAATTAGAATCCTAGCAACATTTTCTCTGATATTTGCATATCTGTAATGAAACTGCTCGAATGATAAAAACCTAAGTCTAGCTATGCCATGTTAAAACAATGGCCATACTGGTTTATACCTCCAGAAAGCATGATTCTGTACATTAGAAAAAAGAGAAGTGCAAAGACTACTATTCCAAAAGTAACAGTCATACAGATTTAGAGATTAATAATAAAAAAAGAATTGAGTCTGAAACATGACAATTTAATGTGTAGCATGCTATCACCACTAAAAAGGAATTACCTTATTGTTTCCAGTGATTCCCTTCTCATAATGTGCCAAAGCGTTAACATAATCACCCCTAGAAGAAAATTGGAAGTTATATAGAAGAATATTTTTAATAGGAAGAGATTATTACCTTCCTACCACCTATCCATTTAGACCTAACAGCTCCATACAAAGATGCGAAGTATACAAGAGACGGACAGTTACACAGTGTGTCATGACACTTCCCATGCACTTTATCAAGCTATTGGTCACAGAAACAGCCCCTGTATCAATTCTGTTACACTGTGACCAGTAGATCTCCCTGAAAGAAAGGCAAAGAGTCTATCTGCAAAATACATCTCAATAGTCTCATCTCTACTTTCACATTTTTTGGAAGATGAATGAAACTAAACTTTCCTAATTATTAGAATTTTCACAACATAAAAATAAAGGCAATTTTTTTTCCCTTAAGCGTATTCAGTACTCAAGTCACATATGGTTGCATTACTTCAACTGCCTCTGTTCCTTCCTTTCTGTGACCAACAACAGTCCTTTCTCTGTTCCAGGGGGGAAGTCATCATCTAAAACCTCTAATAACAGACAAGAGTTTTTCCTCTTGGCTTAGACATTCAACAGTCCAGGTTTCATCTAGGAAAAATTAAGCTATAAGACAGACTTTGAAATCATGGCAAATGGTCAATACCTTTCCTCTTTCATGGACTGACAGCCTTGAAACTTGACACTCCTCTACCTAAAATGTGTAAGAAGGTGAAGGCTACTGGGTATTTAAGGCAAGACAGGCAAAAGGGAAGGCTTTCTTCCTGTGTAAAGAAGTAGTACATGGTGTGAACTTTCTCTGTTTTCCAAGCACTTGCCTTCAACCAAGTATTTATCCAGTAGAAGATATTATTATATAGCAGACCTACCAGTTGCAAAGAACCCAGAGATACAGAAGTTAATCAAAGGTAACTATTATTCGCTAATGTATGTCTCTAGCATCAAGTATCCTTACAAGACTACTCTTCAGAATCCTCTCTCAGCAATACAGTCAGCTGAAGTATCTTCTAGTGAGCATGAGTATTGGTTTATTATGTTTATACTGCAGCTCTACAGGAGAACTTACATGAATTCCAGCTGCACTGCATATTCCTTTGATAGGAAAGGGATTTGGTCTGGGGCCAAACGCTTAGCCAGCTGAAGTGCACTGTCCCAGTGCTGCAAGTCTTTTTGCATCTATTAACAAGGAAAGCAAGATTTTCTGATGCAAGTATCAAATTCTGAATTCTAATATGAACTTTATATTATTCTAAATACAAATACAGGACCAGTATACTAGGAAGATTCAGCCAATTTGAGAGAGAGAGAAATTAATCCTAAAGGAATGTCTGTCAGTCACACAATGGCAAGAACAAACCATAAAGGGGCAAAATAATCCAAAGATAAAATATTCCAACATTAAGGTGGACAAAAAAACAGCCGAAAAAAAAAAATTATGCATCTTAAGTGAATACCTCAAGTGCAGCAATAGGACAGGAGGATGCCAGATATAAATCCTGAGCCAGATTAAAATCACTAGTAAACATGGCAAGATGTCCTGCTAAAAGGTTGTGGTCTTCTATTCCCTATAAAAGACATAATAGGTGCAAAAGTAGTCCAAAAGGAAAAAAATATTGTTATAAGTAACGTAAGCTAGTATGCACAGGAAAACAAAATATCACATTTTTCAAGCATATGGACTGGATTCTACACAGCAGAAAAAGTACCTTCTTATTGTAGCTCAAAGTCTCTACAACTAACGCTGTATAGAATTGGCAATTTGCACAAGCAAAATTTTTAAGGTACTACTACATGCATACTTTCAGATGTATAATTGCAATCTGCTTGGGTTTTTTTTCATTGTCTTGTTTTGTTTTTTAAATAGATCTATATAAAAATAACGGCCTTAAACATTTTATCAAAAATATGAGTGAAAAAAGGAGCCTCCAAATGCCTGAGACATGAATATATTCTGCTGCTCTCAAGCAAATACAGAAAGGAATGTTGTCAATTCCAGCAGAGACCGAAACCACTTTAAGAGAAAGCCAAGTAAGTTTCATGGTTTGGATGCTTTCTGTAAGTATTAACTCTCTTGAAAATAATTCACCTTGTTGAAAAAAAAAACAAACAAAAAACAAACAAACAAACAAACCCCAAAAACCAACAAAATCCCCACAAAAATAAGAATTCAGCAATTCTTAAAGAAGAATTAAATCACCATATTTCCTATTTAAAACAGAGACTTTACATTTTACCTTTATTTGCTCTAGTGACATCACCATCCCAGCATTACCAGATGCCCGATAAACACGTATTGCAAAATCCACCTCCATATGATGTAAGCAAGCTTTGGCCAACTCATTCCAACTAGACTGGTTATTCAGGAGTCTGCATAACTCCCACGCTTCAGAAAACCTATAGAGGGTAAACTGCATTTAAAACTAGTATTTCTTGTACCTAAAATTCCCTCTCACCAGTTTTTTTTCCTAATACTAAAGTATGGAAAACATAATAATCATTTACTTCTAAGCAAGAGAGAGAGAGAGACTGGTCAATAAGAAAGGAAATACAAATGCGTTCTGTTTCTCCTGTGTCTACCAGCCTTTTTCAGGAAACCATCTGCTTTCCCTACTCTGCCATTCTTTCCATTACACTGATTTTGCATTGCTTCATTACAGTGGGAAGAGAATATGCAAGAAGCACCTTTGGCCTTCAGTTTTGGAAGAGCCACTGTCAGAACCCTGAATCAGTCTTGAAAAAAAATTTCAAACCTTTCCTTGACAGTGGAAAACAAATAAACCACCACTGAGTCACTCATTTTGCTTGGTCTGCACAGATTGATCCATGGGTCTATCGATGTTTAGTATGACATTTTTAAATCACCAGGACATATTGTACTGAGATATAAGACAGAAGAAAACAATTTCCACAATATAATTAAAACATAGATGTACCTTTTCAACATTAAAGTCTGAGTAAGCATTTGTGTCAGCTCATTAGGTCCGAAGTCTTTCAAGTTGCCAAGGAAACTGTGAGTTCTTAGATAGATATTGTTTGTTTTCCCACTCTGAGTCTGACAAGTTAATTCTCCATTATACAACAACAAAGGTTTATGGGAAAATGGGACTTCTGTGCCACCTGCCAAAATAATCTTTGATCCTAGATTCAAAGATCAGGAAGAAAAGATGACATTTTAAGAATTCCTACATGTTAAAAAGGCAGTGGGCAGTCAGATGCAATAATGCAATTCAAGATTTCTAATTCTGGTAGTCACCTTTCACTGTACAGTACATATTTTTCAGTAAAGTATACATAACTTACATCTTCTAAACTAGTACAGTCAATTTCCAAATATTTGTAGGTAAATTTCTTATAATTTCTCTGTCACAAATAGCTATGAATACAATTGATTAATAGTGTATGTGAATATGAGTTTTGTCACTCTGATCCTAAGATTTTTCTCATGAACATTTGAAAATGCAATTGAACCACAATATGTAAATTTCAGAGATGATTATAATAGCAAGAAACTTGAGGAGTTAAGACCAAAATGCCTTATTGGAACTTTACAGAGAAATCTACAGAGCAACTAGTTTTCTATTTTATCAGTTGCACTTCAAAACTTCGGTAGTACTGTTTATTTTTATATGCAGCTAACAAAACTATTTAAGCCAAATTAAGACACAGGGTGTGTTTTTACTCTATTAACTAAAACAGTGGATAAACTTTTAAAAGCATTTACAGTACCTTGAATGGCATCCTTGTGAAAAACATAAGTATACACTTTATCATCATCAAAAGCAACAAAAACACCTTTATCCATTGGCCAGTTTTCCCACAGGATTCCTTTAATAGTTGGTGAGAAGTTTGGAATCTCATATAATCTATCATTTACCTACAAATAATGCAAAAGTAGTATTACTGGCAAGTGAGTATGGAGACAAACTAAATATTCATTCTGGTTATGATTAAAAATAAAAATATAAGTAGTGACTAAATATAAAAATTCTATTAAGAAAAAGTTTTCTTACAAGCAGTGACTCTGAATAACACAATAGTTTAATTCAGAAGGGAAGTAAATGGAGGAAATGCATATTACATGAATGTTATTTATTTTTCATAAAAAGAGGTATGAGGATAGGCAGTGTAACTGTCAGTGCTTCTTATCTCGCTAAATATCTATATTTCAATGCACAAACACATGTATTTCTGAAAATTTCTGATTAGGAATTTAGTATAATGAAATTGTCTTAATCTAATACAACAGATTTTCTTTCCTGACATTAAGTTATCTTCAAGCCTCCCTGGAATTTCTTCTATAGGCATACATCCTAGAGTGACATAAGCTTCACTCTCTATTAAAAACACTAGATAGTTGGAAGAGCCTGCTTGTAAATATAATTGTATGGGTATCCCACGCTAACTTACTGGACAATAGACAAAGCCATCACTTTTGTCATCTATGAAAGCCAATCTTGTTCCACTGGGATCTGGAAAAATTTTTCTCACACTGACAGGATGCCGATATTCATTCACATATTGCCAGTCTTCAATGTAGAAATAATGAATAACTCCAGTCTAGTGAAATATAACAGAAAAAACTAATAATGAAATTGGTTGGTGGCAAGTAGATACTTGGTTGTAGTTTCTCCCATCTTGGAGTGTTGGAAATGAAGAACATTTTAAAAAAAAATGCTTCAAGGTGGGGTTTTTTTTGTTTGTTTTGTTGTTTGGTTGGGATTTTTTGTGTTTTTTTTTCCTTCTTCATTAAAGGCTGGTTTTGGAAAGGACAGGAAAACTAGAGGCTGTTTGGGAGGTGGGGAAAGGAGATGGAGATCTGACGTTTAAGGGGTTTTTTGTGTGTGTGTGATGTTGTTTATCTCACCCTGTTCTGTGGAGTCAAGTTGTATTTACTGAGCAGTTCTCTAAATAAGAGAAACAACTGCCTTGTTGCTGAGAGAAGCTTAACCTTCAAAGCAAGCTGAAAAATTTGGCTCTAAGGAAGAATTAAATATTCTTAAGAAAAGATACACCTAATTCAGGGGAGAAAACCAATCAAACTGATTTGTGATTATAGCTGTATTTCAATCAGTGTCACACAAAGAACACTCAAAGTGAAAGGTGGTTTAATAATCCAAATAATGTAGACAGAAATATATTCCATCTAAAAAGATTTTAAAAAAGAGAAATAATACTCACATCTGTACCATATATGAGAAAGTCACTTGTTAAAGCATGGCAGAAAATTCTGCATTTATCATCATCTGCTGGGAAGAGTCTAGTTTCTCGTTCTTCCTGAGCATCTAGACCTTCACTTTCTATCTAAATATAAAGAACAGAATGAACTGAAAAACTCCACTGTTAACAATGAGGTATCATATTCTTTCCTCTATCAAATTCTAGGGACACGAGATAAAAACAAACTTTCATGTGTATCCCTTAAAAACCCGTCATCAGCTTCTGTCACATTCCAACAGAGACTTTTAAAATAATTTTTTTTTAAATAGTTCAGAAGAAAACACTTTTTCTTCACCTGTTCTAGACTAGGTTGTATTGCTAATGTCAATACAACACAGCAGAGGGGGAACAGTCCTGGAGCTTCCTATAGTGTGTTGAAAATAACTTCCTTACAGTTCACTGGCAATCTGCTTTCCATCATTTTTTAGCAATGTTGGCTGACCAGAGAGGTCCCAGCAGACTGGAAATTAGCCAATCTAACACCCCTGTATAAGAAGGGCAGGAAGGAAGATCTGGGAAACCACGGGCCTGTCAATTTGACTTTGGTTCCATGGAAGCTGATTGAGCAGGTCATCCTGTATATGGTCATGCAGGACAATCAGATGATCAGGCTCAGTCAGCATATGTTTATGAAGGGCAGGTCCTGCTTGATTAAGCTGACCTCCTTCTACAACATGGTCACCTGCTTAGTGGATGAGGGAACGGCTGTGGATATTGTCTACCTGGGCCTTAGTAAAGTCTGTGACAACATTTCCCACAGCACTCTTCTGGAGAAACTGTCTGCTCATGGCTTAGATGGGTGTACGCTTCACTGGGTAAAAAACTAACTGTGTGGCTGGGCTCAGAGAGTGGTAGTAAATGGAGTTAAAACCAGTTGGTGGCCAGTCATGAGGTGTCCCTCAGGTCTCAGTACCACGGCCAGTCCTGTTTAATATCTTTATTGATGATCTGGATGAGGGGATTGAGTGCACTCTTAATAAGTTTGCAGACAACACCAAGCTGGGTGGTAGCATCAATCTGCTCAAGGATAGGGAGGTTGTGCAGAGGGGTCTAGACAGGCTGGATCAGTGGGCCAAAGACAATGGTATGAATTTCAGTAAGGCCAAATGCTGGGTTCTGAACTTCGGCTACAACAACTCTCAGCAGCACTACAGGCTTGGGGAGGAGTGGCTGGAAAGCTGCTCAGCAGAGAGGAACCTGGGG
>VWZY01009650.1:100348-115010 GCA_013399075.1 Chloroceryle aenea
AGCCAGCAGTGTGCCCAGGTGGCCAAGAAGGCCAAGGGCATCCTGGCCTCTATCAGGAATGGTGTGGTCCAGTAGAACCAGGGAAGTGATTCTACTCCTGTACTCAGCACTGCTGAGGTTGCGACTTGAGTACTGTGTTCAGTTTTGGGCCCCTCACTACAAGAGGGACACTGAGGCACTAGAGCATGTCCAAAGAAGAGCAACCAAGCTGTTGAAGGGCCTAGAGCATGTGTCTTATGAGGAGTGGCTGAGAGAGTTGGGGTTGTTTAGCTTGAAAAAAGGAGGCTCGGGGGAGACCGTATCGATCTCTACAACTCCCTGAAAGGAAGTTGTACAGAGGTGGGGTTCAGTCTGTTCTCTCAAGTAACAAGTGATAGAACAAGAGGAAATAGCCTTAAGTTGCACCAAAGGAAGTTTCGGTCAGACATGAGGAAAAATTTCCTTACTAAACGGGTTATCAGGCACTGGTACACGTTACCCAGGGAAGTAGCTGAGAAGATGTAGCACTGAGGGATATGGTTTAGTCAAGGTCTTCTCAGTGTTAGGTTAATGATTGGACTAGATGATCTTAAAAGTCTTTTCCAATCTAGGAGAATCTGCGATTCTACAGGAAATCAGTTTTTATATTTTAATTAGCCAGCAAAAATTCTTAAGAATTTTTAATTTTTACCTCCATTAACTGAAGATCACTCCATTTGATCTCATTTTAAAAATTCCATTAACTTGTTCAGCTTAGATCAATTCAGAAGTTCAGCACTCCAAATTGCCAAAGCTCTTACCATATGCAACTGGACTTTACCCTCAAAGAGAGCAGCAGCATAATCGGAATTAAGGCGCATACTTGATACAGTTCCCAGGTACTCCACATCTCTAAGCTTTTTCATATCTAAAGAATTCAAACAGAAAAAAAAAGGTAAAAATACTTTGATTTTGTACAGGTCTTCTCTTAGCATCATCTAAACTTGTGGCTGAGTAACCAGATGTAAAAAACTAACAGTTAGGCAGAGAGGTAACAATTCACACGTAAGGAGATTTTGTTCTTGGCAGTCAGAGAACTGGTTAGAAAGTACAAGAGAAACTCTTTTCCTGTGCAACTCTGAGTAGTATTCTTACAGTTTTGATTAATTTATTGTTAGTTAAAAAAAGGTTATACTTAGAAAGACGTGAAAACTTTAAATCCACTATCTAAAATTTGGACATATCACAATCAATTTTACCTTAGCCCGTGCAAATAACATGAACATCTACCAAACTGAGAATTTAAACCCTTTGATGATATAGTCCCTAGCTACTTTGCCAACCTTAGTATTTAAAAGCATGGTCAAATAACATCTCAAAAACCTAAAAGTCCTTCATTGGTTAAGAACATGATCTGAAGAAAAAAACAAACAACCCACCCTGAAACCAACTAGCAAAAAAAAACCAACCAAAAAACCAACAAAAAAGGAGACAACAAAAAACCCACACGCACAAAAAAAAGAAATGTTCTACATTTCATTACCTTGAAGTTTTCTTTCTATTATTTATAAAAGCTTGTCATAACTGCTTCAGTTTGTGAAGATCATTATCCAGTCCTAACAGGACCATATGGCAACTGAAGTTATTATTGTACAATGTGGAATGTCCAGAACTGCTGAACACAATACTGAATTCACAAAATAAGACATAATGATGCAGTAATTTCAAAAGAACTAGATATATGCTTACTATTCTCTCCAAGTGCATAAAACCAAGCCCGATTGTTCATTCCTACAGCCAAATGATAAACACCAATACCAACAAAACTGGGCTCGACTTCAACAGAGACTGTGACTGGCAGCTCCTGTAAGAAAATAAAACAAAATGAAACAATTTTCATCCACTATTAATATTTCCTTTAATTCTGTCTAAATTAGGTTTAAAAGAAAGAAGTTATCATACTCTCTCCACATGATTGGCTATAGTAACTTCAAGAAGAGAAGTGAGGTATGCAATCCGTGTACTGCAAGCATCTCCAAGGACAGGAAGCTTTGTCAAGAAAACATGAAGAGATCCTCTTCGTGTAGATACTGCCAACAACTGTCCATCATCTGTCCAAGCCAGCTGATCTACACCTGAAACAAGATTTTGAAGAAAAAACAAAAAAAAAGAATCAATAATTAAAACAAAAAAATCCTTTCTGTAAATACTGAAACCAAGAGACAACTATTTTGCTTTAAAATGTGGAAATGGTAGGAATTAATACCTAGGTATGTACGTACTAATGCAATAAAACATTACCAATTAATATAATTCTAAGATTAACTGGAATCAAATAAAATCCAAAATTTATTAATTTGGCATTTTCTTAGGAGTGGAAACAACAGAAACTGAAGTATTTACAGATACTACAAGAAGAGATAATGGTGGTAACTCACCACAAAAAAAAGCCCATGGAAAGCAAGGTTCTGGAAGTCGCAGGCACAAATCTTGTATATCAGGATGAAAAACAGATTAAGTACCACATGTCAGTACAAGAGATGGTGAAAAGCACACAAAAAAAAAACCACAAAAAAAAGCCCATGGAAAGAACCAGTTAAATGTATTATTTTAGTATTCTGGATACACTGTATTACAGATTCAAAAAACCAAAGCACTAACTGATCAAACATTCTGAAAGCTGTACTTCCTTATACTTTAAACAGATAAAATATGTTTCCATTTTGCTATATCACTAAATAAAGACAAGTTGGGAAAGAAGGAATTTATGGTAAATTCTATATTTACACATTTTTTCCAGCAACAGTACTTTTACTCATGTAAACAGAGTCACCATCAAAATTCTATTTCACTTATTTTGTAAAAATTTCTCTCCTCGTGAAGACTGTTAACATACCTTTGTTTTCTTCATCCAAGTTTATTATGGCATACATTTCTCTGAGGTCTGACAGATCATGGATTTTAATGCTAAAACAAAAATAAAGAGTCATTCACACTAATTTAAATCTCGGGTCAGCATAAACTGGAAGAAAACCCACCCACTCAAGACAGCACAGAACTCAAATGCAAAACGCTTTCCATTTCCTAAAGAGCAACACACACTCATTGCTATCCACCAGTCTAAATAGCCTATCACTATCTCTGTACAAAAGGGTTTGCTCAGAGAACTAAAATTTGAGGAGAAGGCACAAATCCCATTCAAAAGAACTCAGGGGTGGAAACACCACTATTCCCTTTTGACCTGTTACAATACAGGTTAAGTTAAAAACACATTCCTGATGGACAAACACTGCTTGGAATGCAGATGCAAAAAAAAATACCTTTCAATCCTGCTTCACAGAAAAAGGGACAAAGTGAGAGTATATTTATGCTGTCACTTAGTATATGCTAAAGAACCCCTTAAGGAAATCATATGTGTTGTAGAGTAGCTGAAGTGCTTGAAATTTCACCATATTTTGCTCATAGTTAAGCCACTCTTGATATGCAGGCATCATAAATCAGTCTGTTAAAGTCATACACAGAACTGAGGGCAGACAGAACACTCTGACTCCTGCCATCACACAGCTCCTTTTTGCTGAAGTATTCAGATATCACAGAATCAGGGAGTAGCAGATCAGGAGAATATATCTCATCTGAGATATTCTATCATATGCACAACATATTTTGGAAAAACTCCATTTTCTTTAACTAATTTTTTTTTCTGTACTTGCTTACACATTTATAGTTTTGTCTAGATTGCAGTGAAGGCCAAACACCTGGGAGGAGAGTATCAGGATATCAACATACTCAGTACAGCTTTAAATGAATTGTTCTTCTATTGCTAAAGAGATGTTTATGTCCAATCAATAAATTATGGTAAGGAAATTTGGACTTTTTTTTTTTTTTTTTTTCCCCCCAAGAAACACAGAAAATGAAAGAATTCAAAGGAATAATCCATAGTAAAGTTTGTTTACTATTAATTACAATAAAGTTGATTACAATTGCAAATATTTTTATCAAAATCATCTTCTAACTTTAGGCAGAGAGGCAGTTCCATAATGCAATTCATCTCACCTTCTCTGCACTGACTTCTTAGGGAGCCTTGCTCTAAAACTTAGGGAGTCTAGCTCTAATGCCTAACAGCTACAGTTATGAGATATATTCCCTTTTTTATGCATTAAACTGCCACTTACCAATTGTCTCCACATGATGCAGCTTTGTTTAATGACTGTGATATTGCAATGCTGCTTAGATTATCCTTATGATTATGAGCTTGAAAGATTTCTTGACCTATCTCACGAATATGCGTAGAAATTACTACAAAACACCCTCGTGAGAAACCAATCATAATGTAGCCATCACCATACCTGTTACCAAAAATACACAACAATTAAGAGATCTATTTATACAATATACAAAACACGTTTTCTTTCAAATTACTGGGTAACTGTCAATGCATCTCTTTAATAGGAAAAATAATCAAATTATGGGAATTTATATATATAAAATGTAGAGCAATATGATCTAAAATAGATTAAAGGTAAAGCAACTGAAGATTCTTAAAGCACAAAACCATGCTTGTGCCCAGAGTTTGCTCATAAGTCATCTTTATTCTCTCTTCTACCACTCCACTTTATTTTCAGCAAGCTGCATACATGGCAGTGATGCCAGGAAAAAGACCTCTGGTATCTTTATTGGAATAAGCATGCCAGAAGACAAAAAATTCCATTTCAGGGTTCTTGCTGACTTGGTCCTGTCACAGCTATGCTATAAACAATAATGACAGTCACTGTGCCCTGAAGGCATACTACTGCAAACACAGTGAAAGTACCAAAGCTACAATCTGCATTTGTGAACAGACAGCCTGTTCACTTTTCATAATGCCAAGTAGAAATAGTGAGGTTAAGGCAGAAATGGTTACAATGGGTAAGAATGAATTCAAACAATATCTCATCAGCTTAGTTGCAAAAAAAATGTCATTGCAAGGGAAACAGCCCAGGTATGCCTTCTTAGATATGTGGCCATAAATTAAAAAGCATATAGCTACAGGTTTTCTTAACAGATTTAGTGTAAAGAGATATCAATTCCATGTTGACTCATGAGGCATTAAAAGACATGTCGCTGTGATTCAAAGATATAGAAACCATATAGACTTGAAACTTCTATCTTGGGATTTCTTTAAAGAAATATTACCAATTGGATTATAATAAAGAGAGGCTACAAGAACTTTGCACACATTTGTAAACCAACAAACCAGCTGAAGGATACAGCTCCACCTCTAGATCTTTCATCAGTTATGCATCCAAGCAGAAAACAACCTACAAACCCCTCAGTTTAGTCTGCTCTCAGGACAGCAAGTGTATTAATGTTCTAAAACTGAGCATATCAACAGCAATCATATCTGAAAATGCTGCTTTCACAGCCATCGCACTGTCACATAAAACAACTACATAATGTGGACTTTGTGTTTGGAAAAGAATTATTAAAAAGGCTACAATACATTAAAGAAAAATCCAGTGTAAGCAAGGAATATATGATTTCAGTTCCAACACTTATCAGAACTACTGGGAAAATCCTCATCTTGTTAATAGTAGAATGCTTCATTAATAAAGTTCTGCTCACCATTTGTAGGTTACAATACTGCCATAAGGCTGCTGAAATTTCAGATCAATTGGGTTATCAGGATCATTCAAATTAAAAAGAAAGAGAGTCTTCTTTCCAACCACTACACTTACCTGCCAACGAATGAAAAGAAAAATTAACTTGGTAAGAACATCACTTTAAAATAAGGCCCTACATCTTCAATAGAAGATGAGATTTAGGACTTTCAATAATCCTTAAGAATCCCATGGATCTGAATTCTGAATCTTTATCAACAGTGGAAGAGGTTTTCATGATACTACCCTTGTGAGCCAGGGTTCACTGATCTAAATACAAGCCCAGGAGAATGCACATCTAATTTGAGACTGTTCCCTACAGAAGCATTAAGTCAGCTCCATTTCCTCAGAGGAAAAAGCAGCAAGTCACACCGAGTTATCCTGTTGGACTACTCTCACTTGAACTATGATGTGTTTATTGATCCATAGAATTTTCGTCTAGGAGGTTGAAGGGAAGAGTATCACCACACTACTAGCTCAAGTAACAGAGGGCAGCGTTCTGTTCCCAAAACTGACAGCTGAAAACCCATCCTCTGAAAGGCAGCATCTCTGCAATTTTGACAATCCTTCTCCATTTTCATCTGTCACATTGCATCTATATTTATATTTTATGTATTTAAAGTCCCTGCACTCATCTCCACCTATTATTTTAACTATCACTGCACAATCACTCTGCTACCTCTCACACTGCTAATCACTGCACTTTTCATAAACACATCCTTAATGAACAAATGAGGTATGCCTTTAAAGGAAAGTTTTAGAAAAGATAGAAAAAACAATCTTTATCACCAAATTTTAAGTCACAGAGGAACAAGCTGCTTCCTGGCCCATACTGGTTGCCAGCAGAAACCATGAAACATCAGATTAACACTTTTTGCCGTATTTTGTATTGACTTCTTACTGTGCTTTCCCTGGTTGATATTCTTTCATCAGTCTTCATAACTGAGAACTGCATATCACTGGGATCTGAGCTCACTGAGGTCTGCAAGAAAGAAGTTCAGACTAAGAAATCAACCATTACTGTACAAAATACTGATGATAAATAACTGCATTATTTCTGCCCTGTACATTTTAGTGTGTTACAGAGTTTTTAGTTTATTTGGTAACAAAACTAAGGACAAATTTGCTGAAAACATGATCTCAGTTTGGACCATAATGAAATGTTAGGTATTTTTTCAGTATATTCTGTGCAAAGAAACAGTTAAAAATGAAAATCCAAATAGGGAAGGAAAGATCTAGATGAGGAAATTAAACAGAAGTTATAAATACTACCTGTCTTATAGTATCCCCTTCCTGATTGCTTATAGTAATCATTTTGTCTTCACCACCTAGAGCCAGAAGGTTTTCAGTACTCCAACAACCACAAGTAATCCGCTTTGTGTGCTTACCTGAAAAAGAAGGAAACCTGTACAAAACAAAGGAATACAACCAAAAAAAATCCAGGATGGAAATATGCTCTATTTGGCTACTCAAACACATTGTCAGAATGTGAAACAACTTATCAGAGCAATTACAAATTCAAGAGTCTTTTTTTTTTTTTTAATAAAATTTAAAAAATCATCCACTCCCAGATGAAAGTCATTTGACCTTCCAGGGACTTGCATGAAGCCTGTTCTTCCATTTCTTTACATCAAATTTCTGGGGACTGTGCTATATCCTTAATCTTTCTGACCAGTACACTAAACAGGTAAGAAAAAACAACTTAGCAACAAGAACAACCACATAAACCCTTCACAAGAAAGATAACACAAGTCTCCCATGAGGCACTATCATATATGTGTATATATATTTTTAATTTGCAGTATAAAAATACTCTGTTAAGTGCAACAAAATGGAAGGTGTTAGTATGGGCACATTTCTGACTTGCATTACAGATACAGAACTAATAAGGAATCTAAGTACAATAGCAAAATTCGACTTTCACATGTGCAAGCTTAGTTCCAAACCAATGCATACCAAGAACAGGAATCTTGCGAGAAGTCTGACGGTTATATATAAGTAAGTTTCCCTTTGTTGTTCCAACAGCAAGTAAAGTTCCAACTCGGGACCATAATAAGAAAGACATTGTATCCCTACAACAAATAAAGATTTCACTTTGTTTAGTAGAGATTCCTTTCATGTGCATACAAAAACATTTTGCATTTTTGTTTTGAAGTTCTATGAAATCACACAGAATTTTTAAATTAAGCAAATGTTCTCTACAACTACCAGAATTATTTAAGTGTGCATGAAATAGTGAAAGTAATAAAGCTGTACAAAGTATTGTACATTGGCTTTGTCTCTGACAGGAGTTTGGTAGTGGGGAAGAGGGGGCTACAGGGGTGGTTCCTGTGAGAAGCTTCTAGAAGCTGCCCCAGCTCCAAGCTGGATGATCTCCAGCCAAGGCCTAGCCAGTCAGCAATAGTGGAAGTGCCTCAGTGATAACATATTTAAAAAGGGAAAAACCTGTTGGGCAACTACTTTTTTTTTTGGGGATAAGAGTGGGATGTCAGAGGAACAACTGTGCAGACACCAAGCTCAGTGATGGAGGGAGTGTTCCAGAGCAGAGAGTCCCCTGCAGCCCACAGAGGTTAATGGTGGAACAGATGTGCACTTGCAGCTGGTAGATGACTCCATGCCAGAGCAGGCGACTGTGCTGAAGCATGCTGTGACTCAGAGAAGCCCAGATGGAACAGTTTGCTGCTGGAAGAACTGCACCCCGTTGGAATTCAACTACACTGGAGCAGTTCATAAAGAACTTTAGCCCAAGGGAGGGACTCATGTTGACAAATTTCATGGAGGACTGTGTCCCATGGGAGGGACCCTATGGTGGAGCAGGGTAAGAGTGTGGGGAGTATTCCCCCTGTGGAAGAAGTGGCAGAAACAATGTTACAAACTGACTGCACCCCTCATTCCCTGCACTGCTGGAGGGGAGGAGGTAGAGAACTGGGAGTAGAGCTGAGTTCAGGAAGAAGGGAGGGGTAGGGGGAAGGTGTTTTTAAGATTTGGCTGTGGTCTCGTTATCCTACTATGATTTAATTGGCAAATTGTTGATGGTTCTGGTGTTTAAATTAAAATGACAAGAGTGTTTTCTTCCCCAAGTTATGTCTGTTCTTTTGGCCTGTGACCATCACTGGTGAGTGATCCCTCTCTTTCCCTGCCTCAAGCCTTTTAATTTTCTCCTCCCCATCCCACTGGAGGGGGCAGGAGTGAGCAAGCAGCTGTGTGGTGCTTTGCTGCTGGCTGCATGGACCTAAATCACAACATAATGTAATGAGACTTGTACAAATGGAAACGGATCTGCAAACATCAATAGTCTTTGAAGGAATCGTGGCAAATTTGGCCAAATATGCAGCTTTAAAAAAGGCTCAAAGTTACCACAACGGTACAATTTTCCTGTCACTTTCTGCATTGTTTTTTTTGTACTTCAGTAACCCCATTCATTCAGCCAACTCCAAGTGAATTGGTCTAGTTCTAGTCCTGGAATAAGAAAGTTAGAAAGAGCCATTTTAACTTGAAGTTTCAGATACAGCAAGGCCTATTTTGGTGTATATTTAAGGATGCACAGATAAATGCTATACATCATATTAAAAAAAAAGCCTCTTAAGCCAATCAATTTTAATCACAATTTTCTAATTAGTGCACTTATTTCCATTAATGACTCTCCTATCTTTTTAAATTTTACTGTAAGCATGCAGTAGCAATTTGAAACAAATTCTAGATAGTAACTGAAATGACCCCCAATATATATTTGGTTTGTATGCAAGGGTTTTTTGCGCTTTTCTAATTTCAAAAAGAGTAGGATACCAGAAAAACGTGATTATCACACCATTTATATGTCTAGTGCTTATTCTGCTTAAGCAGTAATACTGTGACAAAAGGAAGATTAGGCACTTGAATTGATAGATGCTGTTCTAGCAAGACTGCCTCCAGTAAGCAATTAGATGTTAAAGATCATGAAGGAACTGCAATAACCACATGCTCTTCTTTGCTTGAATACTGGCAAGTTATTCTTCCCCACAGAATATTCACACATGAAAAGGAGGTACAACATGGTCTACTGCTTCACACGATATAATGTGTGTATATATATATCTATTTCTTCATAAATTGCTTTGATTATAGAAATAGCTGTAGTTTAAAACCGACCTATCAGAAAACCCTAAACCCTTACCTGGGAAAAATTTACACCCTTCCCCTGCAAGAAATTAATGCCAAAGTTGATGCATTCCACCAGAAAACATTATTATAAACGAGAATCTTTATAACATCTGTGCTGAAAAGGCATATTGTTAATAATATGCAGTAACTAATGACAGAAATGTAATTACTAAGAACTGAGTAATCCACAAATACCTAAACAAGATGCCTATATATTGCTACATATTTTTATTGCTACATATTATTATTGCTACATATATTTAATTAGAAGGAAGAAGTAATTGCTTTAAATTCCTCATTTATATGTACAATCATTTGCTTCTTTTGAAACTTTTCTAACATGTGACTGAGCATTCTACTGACAATTTTCAAAACATACCTTCATTAAATTGTGTATAAATTAAGTCATTGTGTATTTTGTGTAAAGTAACATTTTTTTCACTTTTTCAGGAGTGGAATAACTTGTATAGAAGTTATTTTATGTTTCAGTGCAGTTTAAGTTCTGTTTCAAAGTACACATATAGGATACCAAGCTGTAATATATCTGAATATCCCATACTCAAATATCCAGTATTCCAAATGAATTTTACAAAACACAGGTTTCAATTAACATTCAATAATGTTAATTGAAATATGGGTATTTCCATATTCCAGACATGGAATTTTCACCCTAAATCTAATAAAAATCACCCTCATATAAACCAGCATAAATCCCATCCCATAATTTTTCCAGCTGAATGTAATTTTGATTTACTGGATAAAACACTCCAATTTTGGTATCTTTGGCTACTTAAAAAAACCCAAACAAACAAACCAAAACCAAATAGAACACACCAAAACACTGAAACCCCCAAACATACACAAAGGAAATACAGAAATAAAGTATTAAATCAGGAGGGGTGTTTGTCTCATATAAACAACAGCAGTACCAAAAATTAGCTGTTTCTCTGCTCAGGCGAGAGCCCTAACAAACATGGGACAGATGTGTTTCCACTCTCCTTCCTACAGACAGAATGTTTATGTAGAGCACAACAGTTTAGTGGAATAGATTTAAAGAAGCTAAAAGTTTAATTGTTATACTGAAGCTTATTTGTTAACCCAACTCTTGATTGTTATGGAGGCCTCAGAAGAGTTTTAAGTCTGTGGCCAAATTCAGAAAGATAGGGATTTGTATCTTACAGTAGGATCACCTTAGACATCCCATCCTAAATCAGTCTGCTTTGTGAGTAGCACTTAGCCCTCTTACAAATCTAAGGGGAAAAAAAAATCCTAGCACCACTACAGTCACACCCCTTACTTTTAATCTTTTACTTGTGAGAAATACTTTGAAGAAATTGTAGCTAGTGCAGATACATAAAAACTTCACCCATCCTTGTTTCCACCACAAAGTGGAAACATTGAAGAGAAGCACCCTGGGGATTTCGACACTGCTGACAACTAAAAAAGCAAGTCATACCAAAAGGAGTTCAGCAACAAATCGTAGCATATTAGTTTAACAGTTTATGAGGACTACAACAGAAAGATGATATTTGCCATATATCCTCCACATCAACAAGTCATGGTGGTCCAAGTCTTTAAATACTTCAAAACAAAACTTTCTTACCTCATGCCACTGTCTACTTGGCTTGTTTTGTTTGTGTTCGCATCCCACAGAAATATGATGCTAGATTTTTCTGTGATTATTGCTAAAATATCTCCATCCTTATCCCAGTCCATAGCAACACAGTTACTGAGGGGGAAAAAAAAAGGCTACTTTCACTAATAACATTAAAATATGTTTGTAAGTGTACAGAAACTGTCAGAATTATTCAGCTGAAGTCCCTGCCTTTCCTTCTCCCTCGAAAGCAAGCCCAAGACCAATTGCAGATTTATCTGTAAAGCTACTCTTCTAGCGACCACACCCTTATTTAAATCCCTTCAAAATGACAGGGACTTAAAGGGATGTCAAAGAAAAGAGGGCTACCTACATTCTAGTACTTGAAATACCGCTACTTTTGGATTTGCCAGAGACAGTGGAAATCCCCTGTAAGGTTCTACTTTGTTAGGGACTATTCAGTGTCAACATTACTCTTCTCATAGTTCAACAAGCACAGTGAACTTGGACAAAAAATGTCTGCAGGAGGAGGAAAAACCTCTACTTGCAAGTAGTTTCCAGAATGAAGAGGAGGGCAGGCTTACTCACAAGTACCTACTGAATTGAAACAGCAGTGTTTACAATGCGTGTTTAAAGTAGCATGTACTGCAGACTAAGAACCTGTGCCACCTTACACAACTCTTTTGTTTCTAGATAAATACATTGATAGTTTCATGTTAAAAAGATATCTTTATGGAAAATTCCACTCTCATCACTCAAATGAAAACTCCTACTGCAAGCAATTTCAAAAGTGTCCTCCTGAAACATATGCTACTGTAAACTGGTTCATTAAGCCTTCAGTTCCTGTTTCTCCACCTTTCTTTTTAAAAACTCAGAGGCTATTCTAGAGAATAGGTACAGTCTATTCCCAAAACACAGCCATGAATACTTTAACAGTCAGTCAGAACATCGAGAGCAGGAATAACAAAAACAGAAAGAAAAAAAACAACAAGGATCATATAATGGTAAGTAGTAAAAATAAATTCTATCAACATAAGATGCTTATAATATCAACTATTATAGCAGAGAGTATTTGACATTCTGAACCCCATTCTTATGCAAGAAGAGGGCTAGCAGTTAGCATCAGCAGCTGGTTAACAGTTAACCCATAAAGATGCAAAGTTTGCCCGAGGGAGAGAACCTCCCCATAAGCACGCTTATTTCTGTTGAAAGTGTCTATCTCAAAAAATTGAATTTTATTCCAATAGCAACAGAGACAATTTATTCTTCAATCACAGCAAAACATTGGAAATAAGAATTCAAAAGGCCTACCTAACCTAGGTAGATTTGCTGACAAGCCTCAAAAAGTCAGTACTTTTCAAACTGCCATAAGCAGATATTAATTATTTCAACAGGCCTTTAGGATATGTAATTATTATATAAGTTTTTTCTCCTCTTTGTCTTGCATGAGAACACAACAGTAGAGGATCCCCAGTCCAACATAAGCTCTTCTCAGAGTTCCCCACTGATTCCCCACAGCTCTCCTCACTTTTAGCAGTCTGATGGCGAAAATGAGCATTTATTATACGTTGTGTAAAAAGTGCAGAATGAGCTGGCCCATGGATGCTATCAAGCGAAAGGCCCCGAGATAGCCATCCCGCATTACGAACGGCACCTCTTGAAACAAGACAGCAAGATGCTACGGTCAGGAAGATACACGCGAGTCCAGTAATGACAATGACAGATATTATGACAGATATTTTTCCAAAGTTTTAATGAAGCAGATTGAGTTAATTACTAATAAGCAGTACTTTGGATAGAAAAAAAAAATAGTTTTCTGATTATTCTTGATAGCTTACTATGAGTTTAGCTTTTACTCTCAGATTCCATACATACTCATCAGTTTGTTGTTTTCTCCACGTGTTCAACAGAGACAGTATCTTTTTCTACAGAGTTCTCACATTGTATAACCACCTCAACAGAAGAGAAACATTTTTACAGAAAAACAAAAAGAATATCATTTAGCCCCATCTTAGTACCTACCCTGGTAAGCTGATTTCATTTCTCATGTGACCATGACGATCAAAAATTTTCACAGCACGATCACCTCTAAAGAACAATAACATACAGAATAATTCTTTTTCTTTATCAGTGATTTCTATGGACAAATACAATAAGTATTTGTAGTCTTACCCTGTAACAGCAAGGAAATTTCCCAAAGTTTTCTGCCAAGCAAAGTTCACAGGGGAACCAGACCAAGTTTTTTCTAATACACTGAATACTTGCTGGGAGACAAAGGAAAAGCAAAAAAAAAAAAAACGGGAAATTACATACCTTAAATTCATCAACCTATAACAAGTTCAAAACATGTTAGCAACTATGAGTATAGTGGAGGAAAAAACCCAATACCCTCAAACACAACTTCTGGGTGATCTAATGCACAAAAGTACCAAAACTCCACAGAAAAAAAATCTTTTGGTTTGTTGCTGGAAAAACTGGTTTCTTGTACTGGGTATCTACACTGAGAACTACTGTGCCTTTATCACAACTATTTTTTTTCCCCTTACAGAGTTAATGGAATTTAAAAATTGCATGAGACTCTCCCCTTCATGTCCAGAGACCAGAATGTTTAGTTCTCTACATTTCATGTACACCTCTGGGACAAGAAAGCATCCTTAGTTTGTAAAACACAGAAAACTCAACATCTACACTTGTAAAGATACATATCTCTTTTGTCCTCTCTGAATTGTTTGGAAGACCTCAAAACCTACTTAACCGTAGAGATTCTGACTAAAAAAGTTTCTGAAATTCCTCTTCCTTGAACATTATTTGCACAGATTTTTAACTTGGACGTAGGATAAAGCCCACAACTTTATTTTACAGCTTGCTCATGACTTTTACCCTTCTATGTCACCAGATAAACATCAACATCTGGTGTGCAACAAATGCCTGCTGAGCTTACTGAAGTGTCTGTAAAAGGTCTCTATCCCTGAGGCATCCTTCACAGCGGACCTGCATTTTACCCACAAAAAATGGAAAACATAGCACAAGCACAAAGAACACCCAATACTAATATTTGATTTTGAAAAAAAATATTAATAAAGACTGTAATGAACCAAGGATGAAGTAATTACGGGAGTGCAGACAAGCTCCAACTCTTCACACTCTCGCTGTACGGTAACGCATAAACTAAACACCCCTCAGGGGGCCGAGTAGGAAATTCCCCTTTCGGCCCCATCATTTAACCGTGCCCGAGGGCTCCCTGCAGCCCTCTCCACTGCCTGGGTCGGCAGAGACATCGCAGCGCGGCGGCGCGAGACCCGACCACCGCCAGTCGGTAAACGCTTGGGGCGAC
>VWZY01009650.1:125827-175201 GCA_013399075.1 Chloroceryle aenea
CCTTACTATATTTAAAGAGCTCAAGGGAGGTGCATCAGATAATACATATGCAGGAAGTGAAAATTTGTGGTCAGGAGAGTGTAAATATTCTGCCACAACCACACTAGTTGGCAAATCAGTTCAGCTTTGTCTGCTACAGTATTCCTGTGGCCACTTTAGCAGAGTGTGATTTGGGTAAGCCCGTAGCCGCTACAAGGTTGGTGGAAAACTGGAAGGACTACTTGGCTCAAAGGGTTGTGATCAGTGGTATGAACTCCAGCTGGTTACCAGTGGTGTTCCTCCCAGGCTGATACTGTGACTGATACTGCTCTATCATTAATTAGCTGAAAGATGTAATGGAAACCAGCCTTAGCAAGTTTACTGATATCAAATTAATGGGAGTTGCTGATATGCTGGAGGGCTTAGTTACTATTCAGAGAGACCTAGACAGGCTGGAAAAATGGGCTGACTGTACTCTCATGAAGTTCAGCAGGGCAAATGCAAAGTCCTGTGCCTTGGATGGCATATTCCCATGCAATAATAAGGGCCGGCAGCTGACAGGAGAGAAGGCAGCTTAGCAAAACCAGACTATGAAGTCCCAGAGACAAGAAGTCAGCAGTATGACAGTTTGAAGTACCCACAGCTGATCCCCTTTATTAAGTACATGTAAGACTGCTTCTGGATACTATGTCCAGCTTTTGGCTCTTAGTACAAGAAAGGTGTTGCCATACTGGAGCAAGTCCAGCTGATGCTAACCAAGATGATGAGGGAGCTAGAACACATGATATTTAAGTAGAGGCTGACAAAGCTGCCTTTGTGAAGTCTTAAGAATTCTTGAAACATAAGAAGACATCTTACTGCTGCCTTCAACCACCTAATGAGATGTTATATAGAAGACAGATCATTCTCAGAGGTAAGCAGTGAAAGAAGGAACAATATGAGTCAAGTTCAAAGACCGGAAATTTCAACTGAGTACTAGAAGAAAAATGTTCAGTACAGTGGTGGTCCAATATTGGAACAGGCTGTCCAGAGAGACCATTGAATCTCCACCCTTGGAGACATTCAAAACTCAGGTATGACCTGAGCCACCTCAGTTATCTTTGAAGCCAGATCCATCTTTAACACTGGCCTTCCTGTGAGCTGGTGTTGGATCAGGTAACTCCAGAGGTCCCTTCCAACCCAAATTAATCTGTAATTCTATGATTTCAACTGATCTTTACTTTTGTAATAGTTTGATTCAAGTACCACTTGTATTTTGGAATGGTATAGAGCAATTACACTTAGTCCAAAGGAAAACAGTGAAAATCACTCAAAGCCAAATAAAGATGAAAAGGGCTGTAGTTATTCAGTCCTGATAATAGAATATCAATGGAACATGTCTCTTTAAACATAAAAGCTGTTTCAAGTAGGAAAGAAAAGGCTCATTTTCCATGTTCACTTTGGATAGCACAAACAATAATGATATAAACCAGCAAAAGGTATTTAAGACTCCACATGAGCAGAACTTCACAGATGTATTCACAGGTAAGCAGATGTTTAGGGAACTTACAGGAAGTTTACCAGTAGAGGTTAAGAACAAGATCACTCCGAGTGTTTCAGATATAACTGATTCAGCTTTGGGGTAACAAAATGGATTAGGGAACTCCTTGAAGTTACTTCCAAGCATTTACTGTGACTGCAACGTAAAATGACCTAGCCTTGTGAATATGCTTTCTATTAGGAATTAGGCATAGTTTCACTGAAAAACAGATGTAGAAATTTCAGATCCCACTCCAGATTAGATTAATTCTGCAGTCATTTTGGAAGCTGGTTGTTTAAAATGTCACAGCAAGAGGAAATCACTGTAGTCTCTGGGGAAGAGCACAACCATTTGCTTCTGTCTATGTTAAGGAGATGATAACTGTTGTAGAATGGCTAAAAGACAAGGGTCATGTGCCTTTAAGAGAAATGTCATCTGAAGCAACCTGTTAAGCCCAGCTGCAATCCTTGCAAGAAACTTACAGGGATAGCATGACCTTGAGCTGATAAGTCTTACAATAATAGAATATTATGGAGCCTTCTGTTACTGCGAGAGGGGTTGGGTCATGCTAAGAGACCCTGTGGATTGAGCCAATAGAGGATGGACAGGTGTGACTACTAATGAGGTGACTGTATATAAGTACTGCGCTGACAGCTAATAAACGAAGTTCGCTTATCAATCACATTGATTGACCGCGTCTTCCCTCGCCGCTCCACAGATAACTACTTATTAGCCCATAGAGGTGGTATCTCATAAGCACTGTGATGCTGTGAGGAAGTTTGCTTGACCCAATACAGTATTTTTTCTGTAAAATCTGATTCTTAATGCTATCAACAGGTATCTATGAAGAGAAATTCTTAATAGTCATTCCGGATAGTCCTGTAATTACATTAAAATAATGAGATAGAAAACTGAAGTTGCCTTCACATACTTTCCATTTAATATTGCTACACCAACAGTGCTCCTTGGAGTTGACATACTAGCTACAAAGTTCCACTGACGAGCCTGTGGATCCCATCTTTCTACTGTATTCAGGTAGCTCCAGCCATCATGTCCTCCCACAGCATACATTGGGCCTTCCAATACAGCCACTCCTAAAAAAAAAACAACCAACCAGATATGAAAAACAATAGCTTCTGGATAAGGGGAAAAAAGATCTTATTTTCCTAGTGACAGTCCAGTACACACCACAAAATATTTAAAACCAATAAAAAGGTATTTCCCTTTGGTAGCCAATGCTGGATGTAATCTGAAGGAGAAAAGACATTCGGTAAGCAGTTGGCTTCAAAACAAAAGTTTCCACCCCCCCAAGCTTAATTTCTGAATGTTTTTTGAGCAATACTAAAAGAGATAAACTTTTAGAAATGTGCATTCAGCCTTCACAGAACTCGACATACCAAGGCCATGACGATGAGTGGACATAGGTGGCATTACACTCCAAGTTTTTGTTCTAGGGTTGTAGCACTCCACAGTATTCAGTGTTTTCAGTCCATCTCTGCCACCAACAACGTACAATTTATCATCTAAGACCGCAACTCCAAACTGCAATCTCCGTCCATTCATGTTTGCAACAGGAGTCCACATGTTGGTACGAAGTTCATACTTTTCAATGCTTGTAGCTCCTGAATGACAACATATGCAAGTTATTAAAAAAATTTTATTAGGATAGGGTATTTTTTCAGCAGTATGCTGATCCCACAAGACAGCATGACGTCCTGCAGCATGTCACTTTTGACTTCCTCAGGAATTAACTGCACCATTATAAAGGAGGACTTTCTCACTGCTTTTCAAGATAAAAAACAGGATTCCAACTGCTTTGCAGAATCAAGCCTTTAGAAATAAAATCTTAGGAGTATAAAACAACCCTTGTAAAATGCAATTATACATCGAGACCAACTGTTTTGTAACATTAGAAAAAACCTTGAAGTTATGTGACATGAAGTACTAAAACTACTAACTTTAAAACAAGTGGAGGAAAGTACTTTCTCTGCAACAACTTTTGTAACTTGCAAGATTCAACAGTATGGAAATGCCTATAAAAAGAAAAATCCAAGTAGCTCTGACAGAAACATTTAACAATTAGTTAGCTCTTTTTTTTTTCCTTCAATGCAGGTGCAGGTCACCTTCGTGCCCTTTCTGTCATTTTCTTCCTTTTCCAAACTAATTCCCACTCAAGTAAATAAAGATTACTTTTCACTCAACTCAACATTTCACTACTCAGAAATCAGATATTCCCTTGATAATTTCAAATCAATCATAACTCTAGCTTGCAGAGGGTTAACAGTATTATCAAAGCTATCTATGTTTTTTTAATGTAATAAACAGTGTACATTTAAGACATTTTTATACTGCAGAATCCTTTAATTTTAGAATTAACATGTTATAAAAACATCTCTCAAACATTTATTTTAAAAAGAACCACAACAGCTCATGAACTGATCATTATATAAGTGGATACCTTTTGTTGCATCCATTCCTCCCACTGCAAACAAAACACCCACTGTAGATTTTCTAGGTTTGGTGCGAGGACTTTGGAGCATAGGTCGTCTCTCTGGCAACAGATGGTACTTCATTGCTTCCATAATGAGTTTTTGACATTCAATGTCATCCCTAAAGAGTGCATTATTTTCCATATCTGCCAGAAACTGTGAAAAAGAAAGAAAATTGCTATAAAACACATGAAGAATAAAAACAAGATTATATTTTCATAGAATGGTTTGGGTTGGAATGTGCCTTAAAGATGCTCTAGTTCCAACCCCCCCGGCCATGGGCAGGGACACCTTCCACCAGAACAAGTTACTCAAAGCCCAACCCCCACACTTCCAGGGATGGGGCATCCACAACTTCTCTGGGCAGCCTGTTTCAGTGTCTCACCACCCTCATTGTAAAAATTTTCTTCCTTATATCCAGTCTAAATCTATCCTCTGTTACCTGTTGTTACCCCTACACTAAACTGTAGTGAGAGTGTCCTATCACTACATGCTCTCTCCAGCTTTCTTGTAGGCCCTCTTTAGGTACTGGAAGGCTGCTGTAAGGTATACTGGAGTTGAGTCTTCTCCAGGACGAAAAATCTGTACTCTCTCAGCCTGTCTTCATAGCAGAGTTGCTGCAGCCACTTGATCATCTTTGTGGTCCTCCTCTGGGATTGCTCCTCCTTATGCTGGGGGTCCCAGAGCTGAATATATTACTCCAGGTGGGGTCTCATGAAAGTGGAGTAGAGAGGGAGAATCACCTCCCTGATCTGCTGGTCATGCTTCTCTTGATGCAGCCCAGGATAGGGTTGGCTTTCTGAGTGCACACCACTGACTCATGTTGAGTTTCTCATCAAAGAACACTCCCAAATCATTCTCCTCAGGGCTTCTCTGAATCCATTCTCTACCCAGTCTGTCTTTATACTTGAGATTGCCCTGACCTACACACAGGCCCTTGCACTTGGCCTTGTTGAACTTCAAGATGGGGGCACAGGCCTACTTCTCAAGCCTGTCAAGGTCCCTCCAGATGGCATCCTGTTCCTCCAGTTTTTCAACCACACCACACAGCTTGATGTCATTTGCAAACTTGTGGATGGTGCACCCACTCCCACTGTCCATGTCACCAATGAGGATGTTAAACAGCACCGGTCCCAATACTGATCGCTGAGGAACACTACTTTTCACTGGTCTCCACTTAAAGTTGTTGATTGCAGTGCTGAGTATGACCATCCAGACAATGCCTTATTCACCAACATGTCTATCTGTCAAATTCATGTCTCTCCAAGTTAGAGACAAGGATGTCATGTGGCACAGTGTCAAATGTTTTGTATTGTGATATCGGTTGCTCTTTCCTTATCCACCAATGTTGTAACCCCACTGCAGAAGGCCACTAAATTTGTCTGGCACAACATGCCCTCAGTGAAGTCATGCTGGCTGTCAGCAATTACCTCCTCATTTCCCATGTGCCCTAGCATAGTTTCCAGGAGGATCTGCTTCATTATCATGATTTTATCCAAAGACTTCCACTGCCTGATTTAAAATCCATGTATTTTCAAAATGGTCATATAAAAAAAAGATTAGGTTAAAGATAAACTTGTAATAAATAAAGCATTCACATTCTAAACTAAGTCATTAAGTATCAAAATCAACAAAACCAACCAACCAAGCAAACAAAAGGGAGGCTATCTGATCTTAACAGATGATTTAACAGTCCAAAAGAAGAACAAGCTTCCTTGTGTTCCAATGCCACTACAGGTATGTTATCATAGAATGGTTTGGGTTGAAAGGTACATTTAAAGGTCACCTAGTCCAACCTCCCTGCACTAAGCAGGTGCATCTTTATCTANGCATCTTTTACTAGATCAGGTTTCTCAGAGCCCCATCCAACCTCTCCTGGAATGTTTCCACGGATGGGGCTTCTACCACCTCTCTGGGCAATCTGTTCCACTGTTTCACCATCTTTGTTGTAAAAAACTTCTTCCTTTTATCTATTCTAAATCTATCCTTTTAGTTTAAAACCATTACCCCTTGTCCTGTTGCAACAGGCCCTGATAAAAAACCTGTCCCTATCTTTCTTATAAGTGCCCTTTAAATACTGACAGGCTGCACTAAGGTCTCCACAGAGCCTTCTCTTTTCCAGGTTGAACAACCCCAACTCTCTCAGTCTTTCCTGACAGGAGAGGTGTTCCAGCCCTCTGATGATTTTTGTGGCTCTCCTCTAGACCTGTTCCAACAGGTTCATGTCCTTCTCATGATGAGGACTCCAGAGATGGACACAGTACACCAGGTGAGGTCTCACCAGAGCAGCAGAATCACTTCTCTTGACCTGCTAGCCACAATTTTTCATGTTGAAGGAAATGGAATCAGGCTCCGAGTATGTAGGTCAGTTTTACCTCACACTCTTACTCCCCAAACCACCCAATCCTGAGGTCTGTAAAAGTCACTTCTGGGACAGGCTGAATATTTTAATATATATTCTATTCTCACTCTCGCAGTGACCCAGATCACAACACATCAGTTAATACAAGCCTTTTTTGTTAAAAATTTTGTGGTCCAGAATGCCAGCAAATTTGACAAGTGTTAAATTTTAAATCTGACAAATTAAATAAAGATTACTAATAAAAGTTACTAAGTCTAAAAATTCTGGAGTCTTTTGCTTGTCAGACTGCAGGAAAAATACATTAGTAGATTGAGTGACCCAACTGTGATTATCAGAAGTCTAGACAACTGGCATTTTTCTGAGCTGCAAGATGGCCTGAGTAACAGAGAAAAAAAGCAAGTGAAGTGCCCCACTGGGATTGGGACAGGGACAGTTGTCAGAACAATGAGAAAAAGGCAAATGCCTCTGAATTGCCATCACAAAATCCAAACACTGTTAACATTAGAAATACAAATCCACAAACCAGAATGAGATGTCATTGTTGAGCTGCTGACAGCCAACCGATAACAAATATGAGTACTAAAGGGACTTGTTATGAAATAGTTGTGTATAATATGGTCTGTATACCCTGGCTTTAAAGCTGCCTTAGGATTGCAAAGTGGCAAGCATGGTATCTGTGGTTCCAGAAGCGATAGAGGTAAGTACGGTCCGCTAAGCCTGGACGTCTCTGTATCAGGCAAGCCAACAGAAACTATGACAGAAAACATAATTAACATACACAGAGAATAAAAAACCTAAAAACCTTTCAAGCTCTTCACAAGTGACTTTTCTTAAAACTGAGCCTGACTTTTGCAGCATTTCTCTAATTGGCTAATGTTATGATTCTATTTAAAGTAGTAAATTGAAATGTTCACATGTAAATTAGCAGAGGGAACTTAATTTTGATGCTTTAGTTTCAGTACTTCCCATTGGTTCTTCTTTTGACCCAAAGCACCACTTACCACTTGTAACACTTGACAGGGACATGCTGTGATTATAAAATAGTAAACTAAAAGCCATATTTTAACTGTCAGCATACAATACTATAAAACTGCACATGGTTAAAAAAAAAAAAAATCAATGAATTACTACTGTCCTAAATCAGGTTTTGTCACAGATGAACGAATGGAAACAAAGGCTTGTACACAAGACCAATTCAGACCTCCAGCATATTTTTCTGATATTCAAGAAGCATTTAATACATATACACATGATGTTGCTTTAAATGAGTTTTGAAACAATATGCAACCTAAATTTTCTCCAGCTTCTAACCCCCCAACCTATAAAAAAGTCTTCCCATAGCACAGTCTCAATCTCTAAAAGAAGCTTCATCTCAGTTAAAAAGAAATACAATTTAAGATTGTTTTGGTAGCCAAAAATTTCCTCCTGATACCAAACCTACTCTATTACAATTGTCTGTAAATATTCTTCACTCTAAGAACTTGGAACAGTCTTACTTAAATGAAAGCAAATTTTTTTCCAAGTTTTATTATTACATAGCTCCTCATACTAAAGACAATTTATGGCTGAGCAGTTACAAATATTGTGTCAACATGAAATTAGTCATTGGAAATGGATGAAGAGAAGGATAGTGCAGATACACAAGTGCTAAAAACTTCTGTCTAAAAAGAAGCATAACCACCTTGTAACTTAGAAATTGCTTAATCATCGTTTTCATTAATTTATCCGCGCTGGGATACTTGCCATCTTCCAGCCTAAGAAGCTGACAAATATTCATCTTTAGCCCTTGTGAGAGCAAAAAAGAGAGTTACAAGTATTTAGAATACTGCTTGCATTAACCAAAAAGACGAAATGCTATGTACAAAGAGATGCGTAAAAGCACAACCAGTAAAACTGACAACTCATTACAATTTTTTGCTTCCAGTGCAACAGCTTCACAGTATTTCCAAAAGTGTTTTTAGGTGCATGAATCTAATATTCTTTGCATCTCTGCTTGCAATGTTATTGATTTCAGCAAGTTGTTCAACTTTCCAATTTCATTTCTTTCAAATAGCTTTAACCTTTCAACCATAAAATTTGAAACCTTTGCATTATCTTCTATTTGCTGTCAGATTGCCCAGTGTCATGTGATTATGAAGCAAAATATGATTCTGAAAACATTAAAACTGTTCTAGGCATTTCTAACCAATTTAGTCAATTCACTTATTGTTGCCATATTACAGTCATGGCTTTAAGACTTAATTTATCAAAGTAATTAATAAAAAGGCAACAGAAAAATACTGTATTAGGAATGTTAAGTACATATTTGGAGAACACATGAAAAATTAAATATAAGTGAAACATGGTATTGCTTTTTGTGTTTCATTCTGCTATTTTCCTCATCAGCTGATGAATGGACATAATTTGATTTTATTACATATTTCTGGTTTCAATTACAGTCAATTAAGTAAGAGGAACACAGCAGTGGTTACTTAGTTATCGATTAATTAAATGCTCAACAAAAGAATTATTTACTCCAGGTCAATTGGCCTACACTGTATTATGTAATTAATTTTGTCTAGAAAAGAAGTCAAAGCCATAACTGAGAAATCCTGCCACTGCATATACAGTAAGCAGTATGGAACCATTAATACTAAAATGCTTGCTAGTGAATCTCATCATCCAGCAAGAGGATACCAAATTAGAGGTAATACACAGAACGTTGTGTACGTGATTTATCACTATGAGTGAATCCAGCTCAGCTTTTGTGGTGTTAATGAATTCTACTTATTATTCAGGTTCCATAAAAATCCCATTTTCTTCATTTAAGAGAGATAATTCTTACTAAACAAACTAAAACCTTTTGACTGCATAGTAGATATTAAATATTACTAATGAAGGTCCAGTAATGAAGACTAGCACAAGAGAAGGAAAGATAAAAAAATAATAAATCAAACCTAGCTTACATGCATGTTATCAGATAATTAATGCAATGCTACACATGACCATAATAAGAGCAAGACTAGGAAAACTGTAATTCACAAATATTTAGACAAACTTAGCTCAATTCTTCCTCAACACTGTGTGTAAATTTCCAAGGAGGAGAAAAAGTATTGATTGGGAAGAACAAAAAGTACCCAAAGATGGTTTATCGAGAATTAATACAAGAAACATCACTCCAAATAACTTATACAAATCATATTTCCTAAATCTCAAGGGTAGCTCAATTATATGAAGGAAGTGTAATGATCCAAAGAAACTGTGCAAGTTCAATAAAGAAGAAATTTAAGAAGGACACATCTTCCAGTGACAAACATATCCTTGGTAAGTACTTTTCCAGGCAACCAAAGCAATTTTTTCCTAGCAGCTCTTGTGTCCTGACTGATCTCAGGTTATGATCAGAATATGCTGCAGTTCACAGACAAACTCTCACACCTATATAACATGCTAGGTCCTTATACAAAACTCTAAGAATCCAAATCATTAAGCATCCTGAAGCTTTTAGGATTCGTCACTATCAGTATCTCGATGCCGTAGATGTTATGCCCACTTTAACCATGGTATAAACTAGAGAGGAATTGAACAATTTACTTGTGGAGCGAGCAGAGGCAGTCTAATGTAAGCCAGGAGTTTACTGAGATCTTTCCTTCTCTGTTCCAAATCGTGTCGAACCCACGTAAGTAGTGCATTCAGTATAGTTTCTTCATTAGGAATATTCATGTCATCACTTGCTAAAAGCTTTGCAATTTCAGTGGCTGGCAATAACAGAAATTCCTGGTTTCTAATTACTTCCATGAAGTTTTCCTGAAAAAGAGAAGAATTTTTAATACAGGTGACATCATACTTTGAAGGCATTTTATGGATTTCCTAGTGCTTTTTCCCCTCTTTCCCCTCCCTTCACACTATCACTCAGTTGTGTCAGTAAATACCACTGGAGAACTGACCTGGGAGAAAAAAAAAACAACGAAAAACGTGCTGAGTTATTTTGACCTCTGATCATTTCCCCAACTCTTATCATTCAATCCCACAGACAGATGTGCTGAAACAACCAAGGAGGGAAGTATAGGGACAAAAATGAGCAATGGGTTGTTGGGGTTACTGTCTTGGCACTGCAAATTGAAGAAATACTTTCTGAAGCGTAGTTTAAAAACAAAAAATAAAAGGTCCGCTTTATTCCTCTTGATATGGTAGAATACAACATGAGATGCTTCGTCAAGCAACAAGCACTTTACAATATTGGGCACATCTGTTTTCATTACTGCTAGATTAAACTATGGCATCAAGTTTTCAGAGGAAATAGACAACACAAAATTTTACTGCTGATTTTAAATGGACTATCTTACATTTATTTTACTATTTTGTAGGTTTTATACAGCTGATCTGATTGACTGGGGAGCAAAACACACAAAGAATTCATAATATTGTACACTTCTTGCTTTATTTACATTGATAGGATTCAATTTTCTAATTTTTATCTGGTCATTTCCAGCAACATATCCTTACTTCAAAATAGGAAAGTCACAATATGTAACATTTCTGACATAGAACTCCTATTACTTCATAATATGTGGATTGGCAGAATATTCTGTGAAAGTGAATTTAGGCAGAAAAGCATGTCAAAACATAATCAGCACTATGAACTTACAGTGAGAAACCTGAATATAACAGAAAAGGGTGAGATTATGTCTATCCCTCTTTTCCCCATACACCTTTGCAAGGCAGCAAAGGAAAGTAAAAGCAGTCTATGAATCATAGAATTGTCAGGGTTGAAGGGACCTTAAAGATCATCTAGTTCCAATCCCTCTGCCAATGGCAGGGACACTTTCCACTAGAATCTTAACATGTTCTTAGAGTTTTGTAGCTCAAACCACAGTTAATCCTTTACTCCAAACTAGAAGTACCTTCATGACAATAAAAGAATATTAAATCAATTTAGTAAATGCACTGTTAATTGCTGGACAGCTAATGGGATACTGGTTTTGCTCTGCTGTCATACGGACCTCCAAAACACCTGGAGGGTAAAGCGCATTAGATTCAAAGACAGGGAAGTCTAACTGGGCCTGATATCAAAATTAGCTTTACTAAGAACCTTGTTTAATGATTTAAAAAGAAAGAACATCACACTAATGGAAAAAAAAAAGAAAAAAAAAAAAAAAAAAAAAAANAAAAAAGAAAAAAAATACACATTGGGGAAAAACAGATAGGATTTTTAGGTAAAAAGAAAAAAACAGCAGGGAGAAATTTGTAAGCAGAAGCATAAGCCGGGCAGCAAAACAGGTATAACATTAGCATATAAAATGGGAACAAAAAATACAGCACAGTTTGCATTGCATATGCAAAAGACATCATGACAACAAAGCAAAAAAGGTAACACTTCTTCCTTTTTACTGCTTAGTCTAATCATTTTAAAGCTATAACTCAGCAATTCAAAAATATTAACTAAATAATGAATGCTGAGAAAAGAGGAAAAAACTAATAAGGAGCAAATAACTCCATGTTACATGAAAGCCACAGATACATAAGATGGCTACAAGATGCATAAGGGGAAAGATCAAAGTGACTCCACTCCATGGTAACTGGAGTTGAAATTAGGAAAAGAAATGAAAGTGTTATCTGTGTACATAACTGTATTCATGGGTAGAATTTGGAAAGGAGAATTTTACATTTAATATCTCAAAATCTTTTCTACTAGAGAGATCCAATTTGCTACACAAAAGCAGTGCTTCCAAGTGGAAACTGTAGTAGATTAGAAGGAAGATAGAGCTGTCTTTTCGTCTTTAATTAATTCAATTCCTTTTATTACAAAACGAAAGTTAAGAAAATCAGCAAATACAGGAAGTAAAACCAATGAAAGTGCTGTACTAATATTCAGTAGCACTACCTATGCACTTTTATTTTACTCTGATAATGAATGCTTGGGAATAAAACTGAAACTGAAAACCAATCAAAATTACTTCCAGGGTTTAAACATGCAGATCACAGAAATTCAGATTCCACCAAGTTCATTTTTCCCACTGCTGTTTTGTGTTGATTCGCTGTCCTAGCCAGTATGCAAGCTGAAGCTGTAGTTTGCTCAGGCAGTGAGCACTGACAAAGAGAAAAGCCAACACTTACTACCCTAAGCTTTCCATATTGTCTATCCAGATCATAGGAAGATGAAGGGGAAAGCACCTGCATGGAAAGTTTGCTTTGTCTCTGAAGGCAAAGACAAGATGATCTTGAGTAAGTCAGTCAGGAATCCTCTTTGGAAAGATTTTTCCAACTGGATTTCATCACTTCAACAGCTGTTGTGTGTAAAAAGCCCGATTTTCCTTCTTGCTGCTTGCAGACAAATGCTTTCTGATGGCAACAATTTCAACCTCCTCTTGCTCCCATTCTATTTTTAAAGCAGACTCCTTTTGAGTACAGTATCAAAGCATTCCACTGGGAATACAGCCAGTCTTTGGCCTACGTCTGGGTTTTTTTATAATCAGAATCTGACAATTCCTCTTCCTCTACAGACAGAGATGCTGAAGACAAAAAGGAGGAGCCAGTGTATCTCCTAGCATTCTTAACCTCCTCATTAGCCTTTTCTTTCCTTCTTCTTATAGGAACTCTCTGTGGAAGAATAGGATATTTCAGAGAACAAACAGTCTGCACTTTCAGTCTATTGCTTTCTGGTGAAAAAAAGTGAAAAAAGTTTCCCATCCCCAAAATTAGCTCTTCAAAGAGCTTGGAAACTTTACCAAATGACTAGCTAGAGGTTTATGTATGAGCTGAAACAGGGACCCAGAGTTCCTTTGCTCAATGCTCATCCACATCATAACCTTAAATTCACCCTTCAGCAACTGCAAAGTGAATAATACTGATATCCTTAACCACTGGTCTGCCTTGGATTTGATACAGAGAAAAAGATATTAGGATCACACAAAAGGAAGACATTATGATGCTTATTTCTACATGGGACTTAATCCCTACAATGGGATCCAGTGGTCAGTCTCCCTCTATACTGTGTCAGAAGAATTAGAATGTTGGAAAGCATCAGAACACCTGCAGGCTGAGGATGGTAGAGATGTGGCCCAAAAGGCAGCTCTAACCACAGGGGGGCTGTTAAAGATCTGAATCTGAGCAGAAGAAAAGCAAGGGGTGCTTGACACACAGGATCTGAACGAGAACAAACAGGGAATGTAATTTTGTCTGCTGCTGCTTCACTCAGCTGGTCAAGTGATGTATGAATTCATTAAGAACTGAGCTATCTGACCTCCTGGTCATCCACCAAGAGCCAGACAGATGTCAGTTAGCAGCTACTTTACTTATAGTCAGCTCTGACTGCTGCATTAAGCAATAAACCAACCTAACGCTTTCAGCGTGCCCAGGATTTGTTTAGAGTAGAACTCCTGTAGCTTGAGCCCTCTCTGCATAGTTTCTGGATTCCAAAACAGGATGGGCAGCAAGCACATACCTCTTCAGTCTTGCCAAGGCAACATCTGTTGTGCCAGCAGAACTTAGGAAACTTGAAAGATAGAAATATCTTGAGTTTCCACAGGTGAAAAGAAGTGAATGAGTATTTTCCAAGTCAGACAGTAACTGAGTGGGATTATTTTGAACTGCAATTTGAGGTGCAAGAACATAAAAATCCTTGTTTTAGGCGCTAATACAATCTTTGAGTCTAGCCCTTTGTGGATAAAAACAAGACTTATTTTTCTCCCTTTTTCATGCTCAACCCTACCAAAAGAAAAAAAATCCTGTCCTGGCTGTTGCAAGAAAGAAGACAAATTATGTCTCTTTGAGTTCTCCTCCTCCAAAATCATAAACTCCATATTGCAATGATTTTTTTGTTACCCAACCCCTGCCTTACAGGAGCGTCCCACATCTATCTAAGTGTCCCATATCTATTCTTCTCCAAAATTACTATTTTCTATGCTCGGCCTCAATCAATCCTCTCTTAAGATTTTCTTCTTATAAACAGCCATTGGCTGTGCTCAGAAATCATCAAAATTAACTTTATCTGAATCTTGTAACATTATCACTGCTCATGTACTTCTTATGAAAATCAGAATGGCTTTCCACATTGCTTTAAGCATGGAAAGCTAAGCAACAAAGATTACAAAACTATCTACGCAGGGATTGACTCAGGCATTATCATGCATTATGTTTAGAATGTCAGCACTATTTTTTTTTTGCTTGCAATTAAGGAAGTTAAAATCTGGGTACTGAAGAAGCTACTGACACTTCAGAACACCTCACTACTCACCACAGGTATTTCATGTTCCAGAAATAACACAGACTAGCTTTTCCTCATCTGAAATTATTCATTTCTCTTTGGTTTACTTTTTGTGGAAGAAGAGCTACTGGTTTTCATTCAGGGGTGTTTTCTATGACTTTGTGAAGACAGCAAGAAAAACGCAGAGAAAGCTTTTTGTACAAAAAAAATGAACAGATATCAATTTCAAAGGAACAGATACACTACTGATTGGCCTAATAAAATTCCTAAATTCCTATAATTGTATGACCCCAATACTATACACAAACTACAGCAAATACTGATAGCCTCTGCCCAAAAGATACCGTTACCTAGATATATTTCATGATTCTGTCAACTGTATTTTAAAAACCCTGATGCATAAAATCAGAGTTGCTTTTTATACATCATTAAATCCACTACTCATCACTTCAGTTTATTTCATGTTTCACTTACTGCATCCCGAGGATTTTTCAAGCTTTAGTTTGCAATGTCAGAAATTGACCCATTGTGATGATAACCTTAAAAATTATTCTCCTCTGAAAAAGCAATGTATCAACTGTCAACACAGTAAGCAATTAAGTAATGCAACACTTAAGTCCTTTTAGCATAATGTACATCTACATCTTTAATATTAAGAAGTGCAGCATTTCTTATCAATTTATTTTTAATCACACTATATTATGCAATTAAAATCATGCTATAGAATCCAGTTACACTAATACACATTATTCAGACAGCAAGTCTATTAACACAGGTATGCCTACTGGGATAACTCACAGGTTGGTCCTTCAGTTTAACAAATGCTCATTTCATCTGAATTTCTAGCCTTCATGTAAAGACCTATTCTAATGAAGCAGGTAAGATGATTATCAAATTACAGTATGAGTCATAAAAGCCTTTAAAACTGAGAAGTTATTTTAATTGTAGAAAAACAGTTACATGGCAAGCTGATTATTTTTTCTGGCAAAGGAAAAGAAAAACTCATAGCAAGTAATGTATATAAATTAAAATTTAATTATTTTATATTGTTCATTACCTTTTACTTCAAGTGCTTTAAAAGAACCAAAATTTCATGGAAAAGCCAAAAGTATATACTATACTCAGTATGATTCCCCACTGTTCTATGCTGCCCACTGCAGCATAAAAATAATTCAATGTTTTAACAAAAAATTTCCAGGTACTACAGGTACACTTCACCCATATGCTCTAGTTCTTCTTAATGGAAAGAGCATCAAGTGGCTAGCACTTACTACTGTGGAACATTTTCTATTTTCAAACTGCTTTTAAACAAATGAAATTACTTGGGGATTTATTTTAATTGAAGATTCAATTGGACTATACATTTCTATGCAGTTTCCATAGCGACATTCATTTCAAACTAAAGAAGCTGTTTCTCTATTACTCATTATTACTAAAATTCAATTTCATGTCTCTGTTGGAACTAAACAACATTAAGACGCCTTAGGAAGAATCCATCTAGCACAACTAATTAGTTTTGAAAATGGCTTTTTAAAATCCACCTATTTAAATTTCATCCATGTCAAAGTCTTAAAAGCAACAATTTTGCCACTGAAGTAAGCAACAGCCGAAAGGTATATAACTATTTTCTTGCAGTCCAAACAAAAAGACACACAGGTGCTGTAAAAGAATCACTTTTAGAAAGTTCACAGCCCCTTTCCACCATGAGTCATGAACTGCCAGTCAAGATGGTAAGACTGTAATCCCCAACATTCATCTTTAAAGGTGCATTAGTCTAACATTTATTACCATTCTAATCTTGGCAGTCCACATATGAGAGACCTGGCAATAACACAGACTAAAAATACACACTTATTCTGAAAAAGAACAAATAGGTCAGAGGAGAGAGGTTCATTTTTTGCCTATTTTTCGTATTGCTGTCTCATTCAACATCAATTCTAATATTTCTCAAAGGCGTAAGCCACATTTATCTTTACTGCTTCATCTTTCTACATAATTGCAGTCTCCTTAGTTTTGTTTGAGCAATAATGAGGATCAACAATAGAAACATCTGAGTTACAATTTGCACACCATTTATTGACCTGCTTTGGTAAATTACAGTGTGTACATGATTTTAAATAAATCAGAGAACCACTCATTGAGGGAGAACATTCTATGATATTAAAGAAAAAAAAAGCTATTTTAAATTCTTATATTTTAAGCCAAAAATAAATAATAATAATAATAATAATAAAGTTTTGAAACCAGCAAAAATTAAGGCAGCAAGAGGAAAAGCATGGATTTCTAATACTAATTACAAGACGGAAATTAAACCTTTGGATCTAGGCCAATAGCTTAACAGCAACACAATGCCATGCCACACAAGCAAATTAAGTACTATCTTCATTCCCACATCTCTTATGCAGTATCTACATGCTCTCATTCAGGTCCCGAGAGCTTACATAGGCAGAATTTCATCAAGAGAGAAAAATGCCTCACGGTGCCTCTGCAAAGAACAGATGAACTGACTTGCCTCAGAGATAATTCTCCTGCCTTCTTCTGCTGATAACATTACTAATACATGCTTGTGAGAAGGAATAGATAGAACATTTTATATTAAAATAAAAGGACGACTGTTCAGAAGATTAAGTTTAATTAAGTTGGTAGGTCAGTGTTTCTATAAAGTAACTCTGAAAATATCACTGGCAAATTTAGTCTCATTTTTTTTCCCAGCCTAAGATTGATGCCATCCTGATATCCCATCACTAACAAATTAATGAATCTATATTGATGAATACCTACATTCATACCCTAAGTATAGATCAGAACCCGACCACTCCACCTCATTACAAACAAGAATTCTACATTTTCATTTAGCAATGTGTTATTTTGGCCTAGATGACGGCAGTTGCCTGCTAAGTTCCTAGTTTTGACTGACAGAAATAAGAACAAGCTTTTGAATTGTTTTCTTAAATGCTTATCACACAATCTCATTACTGTTAGAGGGAACCACTAATGCTTGCCTATTTCCTTCCAACTCTAAACCAGCAACTTTATAATTATTTTGTCATTTCTCATCATGGGAACATATGTGCATTCTCGCTTGGAAAATGATCAAGGCTTTCTGGGGAAAAACATTACTATTTTATTCAGGAAAACATCCTCTATTTTCCTTACTAAATAAAGTGGATGATACTTTAACAACATACCATAGTGTAATTGTGAGCCACCTTGTGCAAGTCAGTGCAACCCTGCGCATCAGCAAAAGATCGGATTCCAAGGCAATTGGATGGGTGAAGCTGCTTCATTAGGAACTTACAGCATGCTTCTACAACCTGAGACAGCTGAAGAAGGCAAGCTGTAGACAACAGGCACTCAATGTTATCTTCTTTTAATTCAAGGCGACCTAGTAACATTAAAAAGGTGATTAGTTTGCTCTTATCATTTCTTAAATACTGTAAAACTCAGAAGCAATGGAATTATTTACAGATGATATGACAAAGTTTAAGGCTTAACAAACATCACCCTCAGCAACAGATAACTGGCTGTTCAAATTAGTGCTTGTAGTGATGTAAGGAAAACAAAAAGGAATCCTAATAAGACTCCTTTTTTTTTGTTTGTTTGTCAGTCGTGATATGTTCAAAATACTCAATCTGTTACCTAACTGGATACAGGATTATCAGAGAAACTACATTCTAACAGCAATGATTTATTTTTATTTATTTATAAGGAAATATATAACATGAATAATAATTTCTGAAGAGCATTTGAAATCTAGTAATGGAATATAATGCTCAAAGGAGGACATTTCATTAGATGAAATTCCCATTTTCATTCTTATTACCTGTATATGCATACTGAACCAGAGCCCACAGTGCATTTGGCTCTACGCCTTCCATCTTGATTTCTTCTTGTCTTGCTTCCCTTACGTCATTAGTGAACATTGCTGCAAAGTAGTCCGAAACAGAGGAGAGAACCAATCTGAGTACATCGTGCAGGAGAAAAGGAGAGAAACAAAGAGGAAAAGGAAAAAAAAAAAAAACAACACAACTTAGTCAACCTGATGTTTGTTAATTTATGATTCATTACTTTGCCCTTTGAAGAAACACTGTACTGAGAAAAACATTTTACAATTGACAAACTGCTCCATGCTCTAATTCCCCTCTATGAATAATGAAGTAGTTACTGAATCTACATTTGCTGCTGAAGTAAATGGATTACCCTTTCAAAGCTCAATGACTTTTAATAGCCAACACAGAAGACAACCCACAAAAAAATCATAAATTGAAAATACAATATAAGTATACATTATGGAAATAAAAAACATACTGAATTGACTTGCATTTACATTATGTCAGTTACTTATTTTAATGTGAAGAATGGCTTACTAGTCCTTTTCAAAGCTGTAAAATGCTTTTAGTCCTGGTGTACACATATGCATTCATTGACTTATAGTGATATCAGAACTAGGCACAGTAAACATGAAGATGGTACAGAGTAATCTCTTCTGTGGGTATTTAGGCTTTTGTTAACAATCATGAGTATTTTAAGATGCTGAGCAAACACCTTAGTGCAGAACAGCCATTTCTTTGGACTACTGAGAATAAAATACAGAGTACAAGTAACAATGCCACTCCACAAAATGTACAAGAACTCATGTCTCAGTAGGTGTTCACAGGACTAAGGTGAAAGAGAAAGGAAACGATGTGGAGCAGGAATATTTAACCCCGAGTTGAAACCTACCACAACTATTCATGAGGTCTGCTAGTCTCTGTCCTAAGAGACCTCTAGGAACAGCCTGTGGTTTGGATCAATTTTTAAACTGCAGTAGTCTGCTGTTGCCTTGGTCACAAGGAATTAAAATATAAATATGCTTGTACATGCCCTGAGCTATACAAACAGCAAGTTCAAGAATCAAGCCTAGGCTATGTGGTCCATCATTGTACATACATTTAATCAATCAAATACTTCACACAACATCAGTTTATTCTGTTCTAAATCATTATATTGGTTTGTTAAAATGACAGAGGTCAGGAACCACAAAACAACTTAAAAACAATTGAAAAGGGGATCACCAGTGCTTAGGAGTAAGCCTAAACATGTATTAACGGGGAGGATTTGCAGGTACAAACGCAAAGTCATAAACTACAAAGACCTGTCTCTCAATTAACTGCAGAGTAATCTGTTCTTGACTACTACTATTTTCTTGCTGATTTCCTGACCATTGACCATTTGGTCAGGCCTACTGAGCCTTTTTTCTAACTGCTGAGTAAATAGACTTGGATAAAGAGCATATAGATAAAAAAAAATATTGGGTTTATTTTAACATCTTATATGATTGAAGTTTTGTAATGAGAAATAAAGTTCTGTTCTTTTAAAGAGCATATTGTTCTTGAAATATAAGATTTATTCCATGGTTGACTTGCTCTTTAGATTACTTAAATTGGAACCTTTAAATTAGCACCTTACACCAAGGTAGCACAAGGCATCATTTCTAAGCAAAGTTTAACCTCTGGTTTAATGACCCCTGCAGCTGAATGAAAACATTGCCTCCTAGAGATATGAAGAGTTTTCATGAAATGAGACAGTACTTTTTATACAAGCATCAAGGGAGAGTTCCTGCAACTGCTTTTGATGCTAGAATGACAAGATCAGAGTTGTATGTACAAAATAGGTGTTCTTGTTGGAAGGGAAAGTATAGGCGGATAGATCTGAATAAGCCAAGTATCTGTAGGTCTAATTCAGAATTAAAAGCAAACAATAACAAGTTGTCTTTCTGATTGTCTTTTGGGAAAAAAAATCTTCCAGTCTTTACAAGATACTTGGAGCTGTCGTCTGCACCCTTTCTACACTACTTAGCTACTATGTAAACCATACTCCAGAACTGTAAACTGCAAAGACGGTACCTTGGCCAGATAAGGAAGTAAAATGATTTCCTTCTTATAATCACTGTTTTTCTCTTTACAGCACTCTAAAGTTCTTAGACTTCTAAATTACTTCAGGGAGTGCAAATTCAATAAGGGTGTGTGCATGCCCTGTTTGCATCTGATTCACTCTTTCCACAGGGACAATGCAGTTTTGCAACTAACGACAACAAACCGAAGACCAATCTTAAGCAACTCTGTAGCCACAGGGAAAAACAAAGCACCTTGCTCACCCTATTGTCTCTCCAAAATGGATTCACCATCATCCACAGCTACACGGCTCTAAGTGTTTACAAAGGAATTTGGGTCAGGGTTTGGGTGGAGAGCAGGACTACCATTTTAGCACTAACTGCAGTGAGATCTGCTTAAATCAGAGAGAGCTTTGACTGTTTAAAAATGAAGTTTTATAAAACAAGTCTCCGAGAGCAATAGTGAGTTATGGTATTACTGCTTCCCTGCTCCTCAAGTCAGTTCCCATCCTCATGCTATCATTCCTTCAGTTGTGTCAGCACAACAGTGTGGATGATATCTGAATAAAACCAGAAATCTTACTTTTTAAGAAAAATACCAAACCTAAACCAGCAACCTCTTCCCATCTTGTTACTATTACAGTATTAAGCTGCAGTTTCAATATGGGGATAGAAATGAGCAGTGGAAAATGGGAATGCCTTTGGCTGCTGTTTCTGTTGTAGAACTCATTTTAGGAAACCACAGCTTAATTATACCTAGGTTCCGATACAAACTATTACTACTGTGCATTCAATACTGTAACATGCTTCAGTTATTCATACTTTTGTTTCACATTCTGTGGTATTTCCCTAGTTTTTAAGTGTCATGATATATGATCTGTTAATTGCACAGATGACAGGGTAATGTTTGATCTAATTTGGCCATCTAACACAATGTCAGACTTCAGTAGTCTACTATCAAAGGACTCTCCTTACTATGTGAGAAAAAAGACCCTGTATGGACAGAACACTGTCCTTATTGATAATTAGGACTCCAACAACTTAACTGTTAGTAAAAAAGGAAATAATTTAATAACAATTTTCTATGCCATTCTATGGTACAGAAACCATTACTACTTACAGTATTCCGAAGCTGCATTTGGGACTTTTGCAGTTTTTATTTTGTTATGCAAATACCCTACTATAGGCTTGAAGGCAAAAAGTAGAACATGAAAACATGACGGCTATTTTTTGATGCTGTATCATATACAACAGACTGGAATTACCTTTTAGTTTCCAGAAAAATGTTAAAAAACATAAGAATGTTTAAAAAATCCTAATTTTTTTTTAGGATGTTCAGACTTGTTTAAACATAGGACACACTTTGAAGATACACTTGTATATGAATATGAAGTTACTTCAGATTGTAATAAACTTACCTGTGAGCTGGAATTCTACGATCACCAGCAACTAACACCACATCACACAGCTGTTTGTGTCTGAGATAATTCTCCATCTTTTTAAAAGTTTGTTCAGCGTGGTTGAGAGCCTGAAAAAATTCATCTGTGGGACAGGGCTCCATAGTCTGACAAGATGATATGGTATGACTGCTGTTGGAGGTTCTGCTGAAGACAGTAAGAGAAATCTTAGTTCACACAATATTAAGGTGCAGCAATTCCATCTGCAGATCATAAAGCAAAAATCACATGTGATTTTAAAACTAACATACATGATTTCTTTTAATATATATTCCCTTGCTATTTTATTTCTCTTCATAGTCATACTTCATTTCTTCATCCAAACATAATCTAAACCACCGTGAAAAAGGCACAATCATTTAATGTTGTACTCTTCAACTAACAGAAACACAAAGATCAGCCCAGTAATAGTATCTATAGTGTTGTATGATGGTTAAGGATGAAAAGACATCTACCAAGATCCTGCAAACTGAAAAACAACAGAAGGATGCAATAAGGAATCAAACATCTTCCTGCCACATATGTTAACGTTTTTCATCACACATATATTGAAGTCTTGCTTCACATTTAGCCTAAGGTGGCTAGAATAAAATTCAGCATATATGGATCTAGTAAAAGAGCGTAGGCATGCATGGGGAAAAAAAAAAAAGCATAAAGAAACACACCAGTATAGCACCACTCCTACTGCATGAATCCGTATGTGTCCAAAATGAGATCTAGCACACTTAGAGGAAAACACAGGAGAAAATCAAGGGTGGATGGGGAGAAAAATGATTCCTGTTCATACACACTGCAGCTTTGGAGAAAAGACAAACAGAGAAAACATGAAAGGAATGAATGGGCCTAGGACAAAAAAGAAATGACACCTTATTATGTTCACTGAAGGAAGCACCTTTTCTTGCTCACAGTTAGTTCTTCAACTGACTACTACTTATCTTTCCACAATGCAGACAACTTACAAAATACTTTGACCTACCATAATATTTGGAAGGACATAGATTCACAAGATCTACACCCAGACTCCCACTTTCACATAGTTGTCATGAACTCGGGCAAAATGCTCAGGGTAAAAGCCACCAAGAGACTTGGTTTGGTCCTTAGCCTAGGATAGTCATTTCAAGGCAGAGTTCCTCAAAATCAAAGTCTAAATTTTCAGCTTGGTTTGATTTTTAAAATTTTTTTTAGGGTAGTTTCTGTTTGCTTTGCTTTGTTTTTTTTCATTGTTGTTGTTGTTTTCTTCTTCCGCATGTGCCCAGACAGCTAAGAAGGTCAAGCAATTTGGCACTTAATTCAAACCTAAATCTAGTAATGGGTCAGAAATGAGATACCTGCCTACCTACCTCCCCTGGGGGACTTTGCTCTCTGAAGATGGGGCTAGCCATTTATTTAAGCTGTCTCAACTTCTCCACACCCACCCTGTTCCACCACTGGTCCTCTGACAAGCAGGAAAAAAATATTCTTTGTGGCCATTTTGGAAACTGAATCAAGGAACAAAGATATATGAAAAATGCAACCATGCAAAACCATGTAACCAATATAAACCATAAAAGACATCTTCTTGGCAAAACTGGGTGTCATTCTCACAGCAAATGAGCAAGAAGTACTCGTGGAAAGCAATTCTTAAACCATCAGCTCTGAAAAAGAAACAGAAGTGGAAAGAAAAAGGTGCTGGCCAACAAGAAAATGCTTAGGAAATTCTTGGGTTTTATCACAATTTATCACATCCTCAAATGTGTTGACACAGGTTGTTTTTTGTTTGTTTGATTGATTTGGTTTTGTTTTGTTTTTGTTTTCTTGAAACATATTTTAACCCAGACTCCTCAAATTATCCCCATTAATTATGATAAAAAATAAATTACATTATATAAGGGATTAGATTTACATTACAACCTCACAAAGAGCTCTGCAGATTGAAATGAAGCAACAAACTAGTACAGAGAAGGAAAAAAAAAAAAAAACCAAACTAACTCTGACTTTCTAAGCCAGACTTTGCTGGACCACACCTTCACCAGAGCTATTGCCAGCCCCAAGACTGCACACATGTACATTTGGCACAGAACTCGTGGCAGCCACCACTCCTGCTCAATATGGAAAAATAATTCCAGTGGTGTCTATTTTCCAATACCCACCACAAAGCACTTCTTCGGGACACAACAAAGCCAAGCTTAGTTCTCCCCCTCAGCTGAAGAAGTTCAACCCTGTACTGTCCTCTAGACAGTAACTTATAAACCATTTTTCCATAAGGAAGGAAAAGAAGAAGAAAAGAAATATTAAGCTTCAGTGGTCCACAAAATGAACATGAAAGAAACAATCTAATAGTTGAGGTACTGGCAACAAAGGGAAGGTATAACTTCAAGGCTATTTATGCCTATTACCCAATGACTGGTTATGAAAAATTCAGATTTCCTTCCTTTCCCAAACTGTTTTAGGAAGATGTTTCTCAAGGCCATGACAGCTTGGGAAAATACACAAGCAAGGAAAGACCAGAGAAAGAGGAAGGACCTGCTTTTCTCTCTCCCAGTGATAGAATGGAAATGCCTTCCAAAATTCTTGGCCTACATCCCTTCCACCTAGAGGAGAGGAAACTTTGGTATCTAACACTGACCTGTGAATCCCATGCTGTCCTGGTTTGGGTGAAAATAGGACTAATTCTGTTCAGTGATTTTCCTTTTTAGTTTAGTACTTTTAATTAACAGCACTTTCTGAAGTTAGAAGCATGTTTTTGCAGTGTCTGCTGCCAGCAGTGATAACAACCCATGTTTAGAGTTACTACCNCAGAGCAAATACCCATCTGTGAGGTCCTGCAGCTCTGAGTAGCAAGGCGGCTCTGCTCCTTTTGGATTTGTCTCTCAACTCTTATTGAAGTACAGTATGAATTTCCCCTCGCATAGGCTAGACACATTGCTACTTTTGCACACCTCACACATACTACTAAGAAAATGACATTAAAGACTGAGGCTGTCAGTGCATGAGATAAGTGTAGCACAGAACTCTGCATATTCCTTTAAGATTAAGATTAAAGGTAGCATTTTTAATGCTTTAAGTGGAAATATTATTACAAGTAAGTTAGTTGGTGGGGTTTCCTCTTTATATTCTTAAACTTGAATCACACTTTTCTTGGTCTTTCTTTTCTTTCCCTATTTATGTCAAAAAGATCCTACGTAGCACGGATAAAATTTTATTAAGTATGGTACAATTTCGGGATTATTGTAAAAATATAAATTATTCTCAATGACAAGGCCTCTTCCATGCTAGTTACATATTTTACTAACCTGGTGACAAACATTCATATACTAAAGATGCTGCCTTTCTTCAACTTCTCTGCCTAGTAAAGACTTCATACAAGACTGTGCCTTTTGAAAGCAAATACATGTATATGCCATGCTATAAAACCATTCATTTTCACAGGACTTTATTTCTTGAAGCAGGATGTTTGGAATAGGAAGCTCAGCCCAGTATAATTGCTTCACTGCTTTGCAATGAAGCAATTAACTGAGCTAGTAAAGTGGTTATAAACAAGTTTCAAAAGTAAAACTGTATATGATGATGATGATGACTGGAGAGCAGAATTCACACCTCTCCTGGTGTTATTTCAGGCTTTATTGTTGTAGCTTAAACAAAGCCACAGCACAGTTTTCAATTTAAAAGCAAACTAAAGCAAAACATACACACGCCTTCATTCCTCCTACTTTTACTAAACTCTCTCTCTCTCAAAAGACAGGCATCAATGCTTTTCAAATTTTAGTTAGCAACCTATAAATTCCAATTAGTATTAAACTTGACTATAAGAAAGGCTGCAAAACTTTTAAAAATTCTTTTTAGGAAGGCATCTTTTATGTTATTTTATGTTAAATGTCTCCATTTTTTTCTTTGATATAAAAATGAAGCAATAAAGACTTCATTATGATTAAAAAAAAAATCAAATACATATTTCAAACTATTCATTTTGAAGCAGAGCTAAATGCTTAATTTGAAATTAAATTAAATAGTATTTTATTTCAAAGTATTAAAAATTCTGTCTGAAAACTTTGTATCTGGAAATTATGCATAAATTCACTCACAATATATTATATTGTCATGAGCAGTTCACCTAATTTAGCTGTAACATCATCTGTACTTCTAAAAAAGGTCAATTTCTCCACAAGGTAATAATGAATCTGCAAAAATACAGTTTTACTGCAATGCAAGAGTGACACAGTTAGATCAAGGGCATATAGTACAGAGGCTGACCTTATATGCAAGTACCACCTTGTCTCTTCTAAGCTTTTGCAGCAAATAGCAGCTTATTCACTTGCATTAAAAAGTCCCATTTCTTTTGACAGAAGCAACATGTTGAAGTGCATCTGGTAAGTAGAGCCTTGATTGGACAAAGGAGTCAGGCAGCATTGCAATGGAATTTCTAGGTACCTCAAAGGTCAGTAAGACTGAGATGAAAGATGACATATCAAAGGTTTCTGTAGATTGAAAACTGTTCAGGTGAGTGGAAGAGTTAGACTGGAAGTTACAATGTACCAACTCCAAGACTGTTCATACAGAGCAATACTGCAGAGTAGGTACCACATGGTATATTCAGACCTTGTCCTAAAATCGATTGGACATCTCACTAAACTGTTCAAGGTTAGCACACAACTGATGAATTATGAAATAGTGTTTGTATTTAATGTTCAAATATAAATATACTTTTTTATATTACATTTTAATACATTTCCATACTTAAATCTACAGTAAAGTATTATGATACATTAATGCATACCTGGATGAAATGAACCAGATACAATAATCTGTATGAGGTATACTCTAGGTCATTTTAGCTTGATATCCACTGTGCCTTCAAGGTCTGTGGGCCACTGCTAAATCACCCACAGAAAGTTAAGAAAAACAAATCTATTGCTATTAGGCTTAAATTTGCTATACAAGAGCCTGCACTGCTGTTGGAAAAATTTTAAAAGTGCATAAATCCAAAATGATGACCATCTCCTCAGGAATGTGGGAGAGTTAACAACCAGCAGCAAGGGAGGAAATCTAGGAGACCAAAACCAGCATAAGAATTCAAACCTCACTGGCCCAGCAAACAGTTGTTCAAGCTAATGCTGGATACAAACAACATATAGGAAGCAGTATGTTGCGAACAGCATTACAGCTGGCTATCTCTGATCCCTGAACCTGGCTGATCTGTTCACATCTCAGCTGCAGCCTTTGTCAAAGATCTGGTACTGAACTTTGAATTTGCTTATTCCTTATGTCACCAAGCTCTACACTAATAACAAATTAATTCTACAGAGGCTGTCCTCTAAATGAGACACATAATGATGTAAAGCTTACATAATGATGAAGTCCTGATCTAAATGCTTTTCCACCTGTGCTATGTGACATGGCAGAGGAAGGATGATTGGTATGTACAAAGCAGCAGAGCTGCTTCTGTCACTTCAGTCTTTCAGGGCTTGTAACTGGGCAATAAGTTACAGAGAAGCAAAGAAGTACGGTAACTCGGTAGCTTCTGAGAAAAGTTTTTAAAAAGGAAATTTTCATACGCACAATCTGTTTCTGATGGAGATAACCAGGTTTTCATATGGGGAAGAAAGTCCTTTGAAAGCTACATAGATGAAAGAAGTGTTTCAGTTTCTTTTGGTTATTTTTGATTGTTGGTGGTTTNTGAATTGTTAGCATCAGAAAAATTCCATCTTTAGGCAGACTTACAATAGTCTGCCCAACACCTTATACATTCTTAACAAAGAGAGTGAAAAAACATGGTTTAAGTAGTCCCCTCATAAGAGTAGAGATACAGGTAACAATACAACTCAAGTTTTTACATTACATATTAAATTGTACCAACACTGTACTCAAAAATGTATCTGAAATGCTTATTCTAAAGCACAAAAGTAGAACATGAGCAAGAATTACAAGACAATAAAGGAATTACAAATAACTGGATGCTACAGATGATTAAGCACAAAATTAAAAAGATATTTCAAATATACTAAGTTCAAATCCTAGGTGAATTTCCTGCAGTATACTAAAAAGTAACAAAATTCTTTTTATCGTATGTAAATTCTTCTCCTACAGTTATGAATAAATTTGTAGCAATTTCAACCTAGACATTTATCTCTTAAAATTACATGTTTTTTCTACAGCGTTTGCCTTGCTATGGGGAGAATATCCTATTTGGGGTAATGCTAACATAAGAATTTCACATCACAAGTAGATGATGCTGAATGGAAGGTGATATTTCACCTATATCATATGTATTATCCAGTGACAAAGCTGTTGAAAAATTCATACCTGAATACCACTTAAAATAGGGCCTCTTCAGAGATATGTTTTTTATAGGTATATAGTTGTTGCAGCATGGTAAGACTGCTGTTACAAAACATCAGTATGCAGGATTTCCTTTCCCTGTATTTCTAGTACTTTTGCATTCAGTGATAAAAGCAAATACACTGCATTGTCTCCTAAGAATTTTTACCCTCCCTCCTTTCCTTGAAACTTTAAAGGATATACAAACCATAAACAGTTAGTGTTTATATTGTGGACTACTTTACCCTTGCACTAAATGATTCCTTCTCCTAGGGAAGGCAAAACACTAAAACTGCTATAATTAGATTGATCTGTCCTTAATAGGCTTTATTAAGCAGTGCACCCTTTTAAACAGTCATACTTTCTGAAATGCTGTATCATCACAAAATTATCTTAAAAGTGAGAAAGCAAACATCATAAATAAAATGGTAAGCTAACTATTAAGTACTACGTGAACTATAAAACAGGAGAAATCATTTTAGTGAAGAAGAGCTGACAGGAAGTAAGATAATTAAATTGATACTTTGTTAAGAAAGATTATTAATTTGCCTAATTTACAACAACTGGTAAATAACTTTCATTTAAGAATAAATTTTACAGTTTCATCTTTACTAACAATATGTAAGAAAAGAACACCAAAACATCTGTATAGATAAAATATACCCTTTTTTCTTTTTAAGCTAGATACACAGTTTAAGACACCTGGACAGATAACTGCACTCACTTTAAAGAACAAATTGACTGGCTTTAAATAGAATAATTTGATTTTTATCCCTCAAGTTGCAAATGCACATAAAAAGAAATAAATCTTTGGTTTAGAATCTAAGTATTTTTTACAATTTTACCTCCATCATCTATAGAAACATGTGGAAACATCAACTAAGAGTCATAAGGAGCTTACATTCTCATAGTTTTCTCCTAATTGACATGGGACTAATTCTCAGCATAACTAAACAATCAGCATCACTTGAAAATAATTTAGAAAGCATCCCGTAACACTACTGTGTAACGGACAGTACCTTGCTCATAGGTGCATGTACTCAGCGCGTCCACATTTGTGCTTTATTTATCCACACTGTCTAAAGTTCCCTTAAGGTCCCAGTAAACACAAAGAACTCCAATTATAAATATTTTTCTCTTTCTGATCCACAGCAGCTGTTAGGCTTCTGAGGCATTTTAATCTAGAATAGAGGATAGCCTATATATGCGTGCTATCCGTAAACATGAAACGAAACCACATTTCTCACAATAGGAAAATAATAATTAACCTGCACGAACTGCTGTCCGATTCATTTTCTTCTTCACTTGCTCTATCATCTGTTTCTTGTCTGTCAAGCCAACGTGCACCTCCACAGTCTTCTGCTGAGAATTCAAATGTAGGGATTTCTGAGGTGGATGCCATTGGCCAAGGAGATGAATTCTGGAAATCCTGTTGGCTGGACCTTCTGTAGCCAGCTGATGATAGAGGTAGGTTACCTGAATCTAAAAACTTTGTGCCACCAGTTGTTACATGTTGTTCTCTATTCCAGAAGTCTCCCTGGTGGTTTTCATTTGCGGAGTTAGGGGCTGATGCCTGATGACCAAACCATCTCCATCTGATTTTTAAAATCTGCTTCACGTCAAACTCTTTACGAGAACCAGACATCCTTAGTGAAAGCCAGTGATCGTCTAGGCAACAGGGTAAGAAGCAGCACACGTAAAAGATTTGTGCACCCAACCAAGACAAGCGAAACACATGCTCTGCCTGTCTGTGGCAAGCAGATTTTCTACAGAAGGAGGGGAGAAAGCATCGCATTCACATAAAAAAGGCTTCCTTGATGGTATGTCATTTGAATATAAACAAAAGGAAACAGACAGTGAAAAATCCTGAGATAAAAAGAGGTGAAACAATCGCCTCAATCAGGAAAAATGTTAATCAGTTTACCCTAAAAGCAGCAAAGCTGTTTCTGTTGCTCTCTTCTGACCATTAGCTTTCAAACCACCAAACTGTGTTCATTAAAGCCCTTTCAGGAGCTGAATACCACCCCCTTTTCTTAAACCACAAATGACAGAGAATGCATCTTTGAATCTGCTTCTTATTCTGTTAACTCTTGCTACTACAGAGCAGAAAAAAAAACACACGAAAAGCAAGTTAAATTCCTCCTGCACTGCTGAAGAATAAATATACAGAAAAGACTTAAAACCAATTAAAAAATAACCGATTATGCTGGGGAGAAACTGAACTGTAAATAATTCTTTTTTCCCATTACAAGACATGCACTAACTTAAAAAGGACAAGAACAGCCCAGAAGGCTCAAGGGACTAGTACTGGGTTATAGACCCTTTTATCTTGATGTGCTTTGATTCAAATCTAGGTCTGCAGTAACTGAAAAATTCAATCTGAAATGAGCTAATGGTTTCCATTTACTTAGACATCACTAAAAGCAAAAGCAAGGAAAAGCTAACTGGTCACTATCCAAGTGACACACCAGAAACACCCTCTGCATAACAGACAACTACTCAAAAGGCTTCTTTTCTAATCATACACAATCAGCTTTTCCAGATCAGGTTAGAAGTACTGTAATGGAACAGTAAAAAAAGAGAAATGAGTACTTTTGAGATAGAATTCCCTCTAGATAGGTGATTTATGTAATGTATTCAAATATCCAACAGAAGTTTTTACTTGAATGAGGAACAGAAAACCAAAGGGACAAAATAAACAATGACCAATTTACATTTCCTATGAAAACCAGCCTATTTTCTGTATGTCATATGGAGCTAGATAGGTATAAAATGCTGAGATTCATTCCAATCGCATGCAAATAGTAATAACAATTTTAGAACAACAAAGAGGCGCTGGATTTTATCAGTCCTTAAACAGATGCACATTTTCAGTCTTTACAGTTTAGTCTGCACAACTCTCCAGGATACATATGCGACAAATTTACAAGAAGTGCTTATTTTTATCTACAATTTTCATAAAAAGTGAATGTCACTATATCTCAGATGAACATTATGAGCTATAAAATATGTGATCTTGTAATTAGGATACCTGCAGTGTTCTTTAAAATAGGTCATATGCAGAGTCCTTAGGAAAACAGTGCCCAATTCCAGCACCCAAAAAGCAAAGGCTCCATTTCATACTCAATCTCAGGAGAAAATCATGCTGTTTTCTTGGAAACCACAGGAAGGGCTAGCTTCTAACCTGGAAAGCTCACCCATCATTGCTCAGAATAGTTATTTATGAAAGTGCTTCTTGCAAATGCTAGCAAAGCTCATTTCTATAGAAACAGCATTCCAGCTGTTCTCTGTAAAGAGATGCTGCATTTCAGAATGTGTACCCTGCCAGCATTCTGGCCTACCAGAAGCTATATGCCTTTGCAGGACATCCAGAAAACAGCTGAAGATACTTGGAAGATGATTAAGTAGGTAAATATACATCTTTGATGAGGATTTAATGTAAACACAAACAGGGAAATATTTAAGGACAATGATTTAATATATTAGCATAAAAATTTTATGGATGTTTAACCAAAACAGTAAGACCCGCAGACCCTACTCATCTTTTACACATACAGCTAATTGTTAAAAGCTTAACTGCATTGTTCCAACACCATCATTTGTGTAACTACAAGTGGAGTGAAATGACAGTACAGCTTAAGGATTAATAACAAAACGGCCTCTTTTTATTTATCCTCTCCTTAGGCTTTGTGACAGGTGTTCAACAAGGGTGGAAAAGCATCACAAGTGATTGGTGTATTTGGGAACATTCATCAGAGCAGTAGTATTTTAATTACTCATTTACTGTGAAAAGTCAGCTTTAAATACCTTTATTTCTGCTGGTATGGTAAATCCATTATACATAAGGACTGACCTGGATTCTCTTTCTTGTATAACAGACTAATTTAAAATTCAAACTGTCCCTGTACAAGTCTATGAAGATAATGGCAGAATTGCCAATTCCAGTGCTCTTTCAGCACTTCCTCGTGACTTACTTGGAAATGCAGCCTAACTAATGCTTTTCTGCAGCTGTGAAGCTATGGGCTCAAACACAGATTAGAAAACAAAATATTTTGTAGTTTTAAGAGACCAAAATGCACAAGTGTTTTCTAGTTTCTCTCATTTTTCTAGATTATACAAACTCTAATGCCTCTATGCTCTCCCAAATTAAAGTTCTGAAACAAAATATTTCTCTGTTTCATATAAATTAGATGTAACTTTGTATTACAAATGACAAGTTGCAACAAGTGCCACTTAATTCTTCAGTTTATGTTGACAACATTGATCAGAAATAATTGAGGGTCTGTTCTTGTTCTAGACAATCTATGAATAATGGAATATTTTTTATCAGGTCCCCTGCTGGGAGTTAACAGACTTCTGAGGAGATCTCACAAGGATGAACTGTTAGGACTTCTATTTAGTAGGACCAATGAAACCTCATCTTTGACACCTTGTCTGGAATGGTGCTCACAGTTCCAAATCCCCACCTGTGGCCTCCCGTCATATGTCTTTCTAATGTGTTAGCACATTTTGGAGAAACTTCTACACAGGTAAGATCACTGGTACCATCTTAGTCAAGCACAGTATACATTGACTTTGCAAGGATTCCAAAATAATCTTTCCATTCACAAAGGCAAAAGTTTTCATTTAATGACAAGAATGCATATACCAATTTTTTTCTGACCTTTGTCACTGTTGCAGCTGTACTGCAAGCAGAAGAACATTTTAAATACAGGTACACTGTCCTCTGGGGGAACATGGCGCTGTTAACATTAAAGAGGTTGTGCAAGCTTGCTGTCAGGACAATTCTGAGAACTCTGATTTTGACTGACTAGATTGATATTTTTAAGAGTGGAGCACCTGAACACTTAAGAACATAACTTGTCCCATATGAACAGCTCCACAAAGTAATAATTATCTGCAGTCAGCAGTCAGCAGTGAGGGAAAGCTTCCCAGATTCTGCCTTGTGAACAAAAGGAAAACATTTGAATGCAAATGGATAACATTAAGAACATAGCAGGACAACTTTCTAAATTGCTCTTTTCAAGATCTTCGGAACAGTTTATCTCCACAGAGGGTTTTTTTTCATTGTTAGTAGTCAAAAACTTTACTACACTGACATTTTTGATATTATATATAACATGTTTATTTATACAAGTGTTAAAGGAAGACTGCAATCCAGCTTAACTAGCTAAAATTTAGATAACATTTACTCCTAACATACTTCTACTGTATATTCTGAGGGAAGATACACTCTAAATATTAAGTACACGACTAGGAAATATAGAAAAGTTATGATTTAAATAATTAGGTCCAAGTGCTTTTATTCATTATAATTTTTCCTTTTTCCCTAGGAAGTCAGTTAAATTTTCAAATCAACAAATATGTTTATGGAATGCTTTTTTGAGACACTTTTAAGATTTAATCTCAACACCACTTTTTATGGTAACATTTTTCTTGTCACTGCTTTGTTTTGGCTTCAAAAAATTATCACCACTCAACTTCAGTGCAACTCAGGTAAAATTTTTTCAGGGTAGTTAGCCTGTCAAATGAATTTAAAATTATCCATTTTTAAATTGGAGGTCTATGCACATAAAGGCTCAGCTAGTCCTTAGAAGGTATTAATGATCCTATTAAGTGCCAATTAAGAATGAAAATGTCAAAATAATTAAAGTCTTTGTTTTGCCTGCAAGAGTTGTTTCTCTCTTGGAAAAAAAAATACCACTTAAGAAAAGCATTAAATATAAAAAGACATATTTTAGACATAACTAGACTCATTAAGATGTGATAAAGTATTATATTATTGCCAAGGTTTAGTGATCCTAGATTTGTCTTCTAAAGCATAAGAAAGGTTCACTGACTATAAGATGTTCATCAATTAATCAAATGCATACTTACAGCATTAAGACATTCAAAACGTATCACCTTTTTAAAAGGCTTCTTGAATTTTAAAATATTAATTTGAGACATTAAAATAACTGTTCAAATAAAACTGCTACAGACAAACACCAAACTACAATTCTTCTTGTAACTACACTTATGTTAAATGTTAGCACTCTTTTTTCCCGAAGGTTTTTTATAAGTGCTGAAACTTCCAGATCATGGTTATGTGAAAAGCTCCTTACAGCAGGAACAGCACAGTTCATCCGGGAGAAAAAGAGGGAAACACCCTACAGTTACTGACTCTATGAAGTGCAATTCGTTGTTCGAACTGGCAGAAATGAGCTGCAGCTAAATTACTATCGCTACTTCGCAACTTTCTGCCACTTTGCACAGCATGTTTCCCTTGAGAGGTGCAAGCCCTGTGTTCAGACACATTCACTTTAGAGCACTCAGCTTAAGGGTAGCATGAAAAGATCTATACAGAGTAACAGCCTGGTTTGCTGTTTATTTTATTCAGGTAAGGGTGGGGTGTCATGGAGAAAGATTTCCACATGTAATACAAGACTACACTGTAAGATCTAGATACTTTTTTAGCTAAAGCATCATACTGGTTCACACAAATCAACAGTTGTGATGCAAGACATTTACACTTCTTCATTAAAGCATTATGACATATCTTTATCATTAAAGCATTAATATTATTTTCTGTCTAACCAAGTAATACCCAAGCATTATCAGGAACAGCATCATCTACAGTAATGCAGAGCTATTTCTGAGTAAACAGAACAGTAAATCCTCTGAAGCTTGTTCATCCTCAAAAAGTTTGCACTCCAAGTCCTTCAGTTATAAATGAGTTTTAACTGAAAAACCATAACACAAAATGGACAACACTGTGAAAGGCCAATCTCCCAAATCACAAAAGTATCTCTCTGTACCAAAAGGCTCAAGCAGCCACAAAAGACAAGCAAAAGGTTCCCAGTTTGCACACCCCAGGAATACTGACTGGTACTGCCAAAACAAGGTAAAGCCATTAATCTAGGGACAGTAATACTCCAGAAAAAATCAACTCTGGAAATCTCACTGTTAAGGAAAAGTAACAAAAGAACTTATACACAGATATCTAAAGAGATCGTGCCCAAAATAAAGCCATTCTTTAGAACCAGCTTATGAAGGTGCTGCCTAATAAAGCTACAAAATGCCACATAACACAGATTGAAGGACTGTGGCAAATCCAAACAAAATAATGAAGATAGTTTCTTTCCTTTTATCAAGGTAATATAAACACAGCCAAGGTTACCTTTGTAGGCAAATTTCAAGCAAACCGAAGAAGATACTTGTACATTTTTCCAAAACAGCAGCAGCTTCATTTCATCACAGGGCACTCAGTTTTCCCCCCAAACCCACAGAAAAATGAATAAAGAACACCACCACCAACACTGTCAACAGCAGAGTGGATGCTTGTTTGGTAAAAAATTACAGGCAATTACAGTTCTACATTAGGCCCCATACAGAAAACTATCAGGTTATGACACAGTAAAAAAACAGTGAAGAAGCATATTTGATGTTGTTTAGGTAATCCAAGGCTGTGTTCCATGCCAGACTACACAAACTTCTAAAAGAAATACATAGAGCTCTGTGGGTGAAAAGTTTACCCTGTATTTAAATGCCAAGCTATGCAACGTCATAATGACCGCAGCCAAGTATTTCAAGATAGAAACCTGAGAATTCTAAATGAATGATTTAACACCAAAAGACACCTCAAGAGACTCATTATCTCTCTTTCATTGAAGAATCCTTGTTTAATTAGCAACTTCAGCTAACACCCTCTTGCCCCTAACTGAGACTTGCAGCCATGTAAGGGATAATATATGAGGATATAATATTTTATTACATATTTATAAAACAAATGGTGTGACCTCATCTGGAATTCCTTCTGTGCAATTGATTATTGCAACTTGTTAACAAGTGTTGCAGAATGCAGGGTTCACAGAAAGCCAATACAAATGATCCAAGTATAAAACCCAACAACCATCACACTAAAAGGCAGAATGCCCGTAAGAATTCTATCAGTGTTTGTGTCAAATTAATGTTTATGAGAACCACATTAATGTCTAATTAATATGAAAACCAGAACTTTTATGTAGTTTTAATTAATGTTACATCTCTAGAAGACACACACTACATTTTAGGAACACAATTGTGTGTAACAGCACAGGTGCCAAACAGGACTTCTTATACAGATCTTTGCAATAGAAAGACTTCTACCAGTGTATGCCCACCTACAGTTCAATCTCACAAGGGACATCAAAGGTAACGCTAAGGACTTCTACAGGTACACAGGTGACAAAAGGAAGACCAGGGAAAATGTGGGCCTGCTGCTGAATGGGGCAGGGCCCTGGTGACACAGGACATAGACAAGGCTAAGGTACTGAATGCCCTCTGACTCTGTCTTCACTAGCAAGATCAGCCTTCAGGATTTCATGAAGTTCAACAATGGCAAGTTGAAAATCCTGCAAAAGGAAAGGAACAACACCATGTGCCAGTATATACTGGGGGCCACCCAGCTGGAAAGCAGCTTTGCAGAAAAGGATCTGGGGTGGCGATTAAACAACATAGGGCACCAATCTGCCCTTGCAGCACGGAAGGTTAGTGGTATCCTGGGCTGCAGCAGGAAGAGTGCTGCCAGCAAGTTGAGGCAGGTGATAATTTCCCTCTACTCCAACTGAGGCCATGTCTGGGGTACTCTGTCCAGCTCTGGGCTCCTCAGTACAAGAGAAGGACATAATGGAGGGAGTCCAGCAGAGGGCAACTGAAATGATGAAGGGGCTGAAGTACCTCTCATGAGGAAAGGTTGAGAGATGTGGGACTGTTTAACCCAGAGAAGACTTGGAGTGGGTATCATCAATGTGTACAAATATCTGAAGGGAAGGTGCAAAGAAGATGGAGTCAGGCTCTTTTCAGAAGACTCCAGTGATAGGACAAGAGGCAACAAGCAATGACTAAAACACTAGAGGTTCCTTCTAAACACAAGGATATACTTTTCACTGTGAGGATAACTCAGGATAACTGAGTACAGGTTGCCCAAGAAAGTTGTGGAGTCTATACCCTTGGAGATAATCAAAAGCTGACTGGACATGGTCCTGGGCAACCTGCTTTTGATGACCCTGATTGAGAAGCATGGGTTGGACCAGATGACCTCCATGGCTCCCTTCCAATCTCAACCATTCTCTGATTCTGTGAAATGTTAATCTGTTTCTAAGATGTCAAAAGAGAAGTCAAGTATCTATCATCATCAACTTATTCCATGGACTTACATTCTTTCCTTAAACTGACTTTACAGGAATGGCTGCTGTGACAAGTAAATAATTCTTTAATTAATAACAATCTGTATTTTTCATATCAGCAATATGAAAATAACATAGGCTATCAAATGAGCATCCTCATTCTATTTGTGCAGTCAGATCGATTAAGTGCATTTACACTGTCAGAGCCTTAAAAGTAACAGCTAGATGGAAATAAACCATTTTGGGAAGGTCAGAGTTAGACAGACAGAAAACAAATATATTTGATCTACTGCCACTTTGTGGTTATGATCCTTAAAAGTACAGAAGATGACTGCTAACCATGCTAACTAGATATACAGGAGGTAAGGAATCCAGTGCACCAATTCCATGCTACTGAATAGAAATTTTGCTCCATAAGGTTACTCTCAAACACCTGCTAAATGGAACATTTCTTTCATCTTTTATACATATAAACAAAAGTAGCAAGTGCCTTACTTTTTAAAGAAATATATTAAAAGCATTTTGTTAGAACATTATCAAAAGGATACTGTCCACACATGTTTTCCTCCCTCCAGTATGGTATTAAGACTTCCTATGACAATTCCAAATATATAAGATTTACTTTAATAAAACAGTACAGAAGAGCATTTTCCCAACTCAGCTTGTCAGTGATGACTGCTCCTTATACAGTTCACACAGATGAAGCAATGACTACACAAGAAATGTCTTATCTCATTTTATTAGGAAATACAGTAAGGATTTTTAAAAGAGCGTTGAAGTGTTCATATTCGGATTATGGACTTGTGGGATGAATCATCATCAATGTCTGCAAAATATCCTGTTCATAATTAGACACACCAGTAGCTGATAGATGCATGTTACTACAAAGCATTATCTTGTAGAGCAGAAGGCCCAAATATTTAATGTTATTTCTCTGTAACAAGTGACATTTACAGCAGTAACTGTAAATCTGAAATTAAGCACTGAAGTGAAAGATCACCATCAGAGAGCAGTATTCATAATCAAATAGTCTCAGAGATGTTTAAATTGGATCACACATATATTTGTTTATAAATACACCACAAAATGCCTTGGATCACTTGTTTTAATTATAAGCACTGTTTCTTGATGATAGTTTTTTCATGTTACCACAAGCGTCACAAAGTCATAAAAGCAACATGATTAAATTAGAGATGTTAATTAAGGGTTTCCATTGATTTTACCAGTGATTTGGCTCAAGGAAGTATTATTAGGAAAAAAACATGCAGAACAAATCACAGTACATTTAATTATGCCCTTCACTCTAAAACAAAACTAGTCCCCTGCCTTGGGTCAAAGTTGCTTAAAATAATATGTATCTGAGGTATATAAGGAAAAATATATTTTAATTCTGTATTTGGATACTATTAAATCTCAAATTAAACTATGTATCCAGTCACTCTGTATTCCTAAATATAATAAGAAAAATGTATTTTTAGGTTTTTCATTCTGTCTCTGCAGTTTCATGCAGAAGTAATCTCAGGTTTCACACTATTAGTTATTTTACAAGCTCTTCTAGCAGTACCTCTAATTCTCTTGCAAGCTTCACCTCACATTCTCTCCCTCACCCACAGGCAAACATATCCCTCCCTACTAAGTACCAGGACAGGAAGGACAAGCAAATCCTTTGTCATATTCAGACACAGAAGCAGACAGGCTCATTATCTGGCAGGTCAAGTAGTATGACTAATTTGGCCTACCCATATTTTCAAAACCTTTCAGGAATTCAAAATACAATAAAAAGGCTCCATACTGTCAAAAGTTTGACTGAAATTGGCAAGTAGAGAGAAAAGTTATTAGGGAGGAACTGATAAACCAGAAGACATAAAGCCAGCTTGTCTGGGGAACTAAAAGACTCATAAGCTGAATGTATTTTGCTTCCGAGTATGCACGACTGCCTTAGCTCGAGTGCCTACATATCACCTAAGCCCAGGATTTAGACACAAAGTAGAACAGAAATAATCACAATATCTGACTGTTCACACACAGTCATGAGCTTCTACTCTTCCCTAATTGTGTATGAAATTGTCACTGAAATGACCTTGACAAAGAAGGCAACAATAGTAGAAATCTAGACCACCTAGTAAACCTTTAAATCATTCAAGTACTTGCAGAGTTAACTGTTCAGATATCCTAAGAGGCAAACTGATCCCCATCTTAGCTGCCTCAGCCTTGCTTTCACAGGAATCCTGAAACATTTCCTGTTCTGCACAGAGATTGAGAGGTAAGACAACAGCAATAGAAAGAAACTGCCAGGAGGAACACAGGATACTAACCAACACTGGGCACTCCAGGGGCAAGAGGTCCACTGCTAAAATAGCATGCTGAAAAAACTCTTAAACCCAGATGGCTAAACTGTCAGAGGAGAAGGAATATTTGAGAAAAAAACTTTAATTACTTGCTTACCAAGTGTTTGTTTTTTTTGTTTTTGGTTTTTTTTTTCCTATCAACTCAAATCTTAAGGGAAATACAAAACTAATATGTTGTGGTTACTGCATATGGATCTCATCAGGTTTGCTCATCTATCCTCCCATTAGCTCAAACTTTTAGGAATTCCTAATTTAGCTTTCAGTATTTATAAAAAGTATTTCTCATTCATTGAGCTTGCAAGTTTTCAAGCAATTATGTTTGAATATTTACTGAAACTATCAGTTAATCTGGTTTAAGTACAATTGTTCTTTGGTCAAAAGATCCAACAATTTCTTATGCAAAGGTACAATTTAAATGTGTATTTATTAATAAAAAAAAAATGTATCAAGAATTGAGAGGAGGTACATAAGACTAAAGTTCTCTTACTTATTACTTGATCTGCACACGTTTATAAATGTATTTAATCTACAAGTTTATTTCCTTGCAAAATACTTCCAAGTTTAAAATGCTATGGTTCTTAGTAAATATCTTGCCAAGCCTTATCAAATTATGATAACATCATTAAATATTCCACTTTCTTAATTCTTTAATTATAGTTTGAATGCACAAGTTTGTGTTTACATTTACAGCCAAATACCATTTCTCTTACTGCATGTAAAAGTGCAATTTAAACTTTGATTTCATCTTCGTCAAGGACCAACTCATCACTTCAATATTTGAAAGTACTTCTTTTTAGAATATTAGTATATATTTTAGAATATCTATGAGAAAAAATGCAAATGGATATAATGAATAATGAATGTAGAATGCTTCATCTGTCTGGAAGACAACTATCAGGCTAATAGGTTGTTTGTCCAAAAGACAAAATAAAATGCCTACTCTGGTAACAAGTGAGAACTTGCTTGCAAATAATCCAATGACCAAAACTACTGTCAAAAACCTCATCTTTCTGTAAGCTTCTCCTGTGTCTCCTCACCACTTACGGACTACTTACAAACATTGAATTAATTTGAAGGTTCAGCCATATTACTATTTGTATCCTTTACAGTTCAGGTTAGTAAACCTCTCTGGACTTGATTCTTGTTTTATTGTACACTATGAATATGTACCATATTACACAGCCAGGTGTAATTTTATCTCTTCTACGGGTAGATTTTAGCAAGTTCTGTTGGCTCTGAAACTGAGACTACAGTAAGTGTAACAATGGTGTGTGCTTTTTTGTTAATAATAAATTATACTATTTCCACTGAAATCAACTTAAATCTGTACTAGACAGATTGCATCATCATCATGATGCCCATATACCCCACATCAAAATATCATCAGTATTCCTTCTTACAGCTTCATAAAATATTGAGGAAAGGAGGGGAGGTGGAAAGATGGAAGACACATCAGAAAAAAACACTAGCATTAAAAATATAACATAAAAGAGGTCTGAGGTAATATAGTTCTCTCCTTTATTTGGTTCTCAATAGCTATCTATAATAGCACAATACCTTAGCATACTTCAAAATAAATTTTTGAGAATAGGATGGTATGAAGACCTGCCCACCAGTTTTTCTTTTCACTGTCTTCCTTTATTGCACTTTCCCTTTTATTAACAATGAATAGAGAAAATTGATTCGAAAATGACAAAAAAACCCCAGGAGTGCTTAGAAAGTGAAACTGCTTATATTTCAATAGGCTGCAAGATCTTCCTATTCAAAGTCAATATTAAAAATTGTTATGTGTAAACACTTCCTGCAGCTGAGAATATGGCCACCAATAAGCAACACTGAGCAGGAAAGGGTTACAAAACCATAAACAGGTAATCCTACCACAGCCTGTCACTTATTCTGAAAAATCTGTGTAAAATGTGGAAGGAAGAATAGGAAACACAATCTGCTTCATCTAAGTGTGGCTTTTAAAATATACTGCCTATTCATTAAATGGATTAAAAAAATATGAGAACAGAGAACTTTATGGAAACTAGCAGGAAGCATATACAACAGAAATACCTTAGAAATTGAAACAGTTCACTCAAATGAAAACTTACAACTGCAAAGTTGAACTATTTTTTATGTTTTGTGTTTAGCTTTTCAAAAGATTGTCTTTTTTTTTCTTTCTTTGTTTCTTTGGCAACTGCTATTAATACAGCATTTCAGAAAATGTTGTACCTCAGATACTATTACAGATACTATTAGTAAGGAAAGGGTTTCCTGCAGACCCTCTCTTCTTACAGGTTTAAGTTCTAATCAGAACTGAGTTTGGAGAGAAGGGATTTCTTTAACCAAACACACGATACTATGATCACAAAACACAGAGAGATGAAAGAAATAATCACGGTAGTGACTTCATAATAACCAGCATTTCACAAAATAAATTAATTTGTCATGTAATGTCATCCTTTCCAATGCTACTGGTGTAACACTTATCCAAGGTGTGAATTACTTTATTGTTGGATACATGAAGCCTATCTAGTAGAACAAATGTCTTCAGTTGCAACCCACAGGAAATAATTAAGGAAAGACTACCAGAAACATGTCTGAAAATATGAAGTTACCCACAGCACTCTTGTTAGCTACTTAGGCTTTCATTTTTGTTAGGTAAGACACACTCTGCTCCTCCTCTTCCCCATATAAAAACCTTTAAGTATAGGCATGAGCAACATTTTACATTTTCAAGATGTTTTTCAAAGGCTTACAGGGCTGTAATTATGCAAAACAATTGGGCAAGCAGTGTTTTTTTGAAACTGCAAGAGGTGACATATCTCAAAGTTACAAAGTATTTATCCCTTAAGTGGAAAAGCACTTATATTCTGTATCTAAAAAGATGTCTATAACAGTATTGATATACTCTTTTAAGAACTCACCCCCACCACTGAATGCATAACACAGGGCCATAGGAGTTCTCACAAAATTAAAGTAAAATATTGATTTAAGTAGCTATTTCGTGCATTAGAAAACATTGCAAAATTAAGCAAGCTGGTTAAATTATTACTAAATTTTAATTAAGTTAAATTCTTTTCAGCAGAGTCAATACAACATATATTGACTATTTTGACAAAAATAACAGCTAAGGCTGTGGAACAAGTCTATCCAGACACATTTTTGAAGAGATTAAGCCAGTGCTCTACCTTAAATTTCAGTGTTTTACAGAAACATCTTCTGCAATTTTACAAACAATTTTCAATTAATTCTGAAAAGCTGATGAATCCCTTGGAAGAATCCAAGCTACTAATCAAAAATTCTTCATCAAAGTATGTTTTGCTGTTATAGAAGACATCAGGATTTTTAACATCAGTTGCACTTGGAATTGCTAGAAGATGTAATTAATTGACAAAGTATTCCACTGAACAGATTTAAATAACACTTCTCTCCGCTTTACAGAAATTTGTCCCCTAGAAAAATGCCAACATAGTCCGTAAGACGTAACTATGAATCACCAGTCCTGCTTGATATTTAGTCATTCTACCTTGTGGTAAAATGGGAATAAGGATTTCTCCCATAATGATCCACCTTCTCAGTTCCTTCCCTTTGGTGTACATTCTGGGATTTGTTGCAATTTCTTTTTAACTTCCATGACCACTAGAGAAAAAGGTGCAGGCTAAGTCTAAAAATTCTGACAGTCTAAAGGAGGTCAGCTATTTTGCTAAGTGGAGCTACCACATTTTGAACTACTGCAAAATAGTGAAAAGAATAAGTCTGTTCTCACTGTAATTTCTGGGGAACCTTAGAAGTTCTAATAAGTTTTAAAGCTCAGAAAAGTGTTCATATCATGTATGGTGGAAGATACCAACAAGCATATATTGACTGAGGAAGGAAAGAAATGGAAAAAGGGGAAAAAAATAATGAAAAGGGAAAAAAGTCTGACTGGATGCCAATCCTTTATAACCAGAAATTAAAAAAAAAAAGCCTATTATTTCCCAGAAAATATGGCAGGTAAGAAGAACTGGTTTCTCAAATTGCTTGATGCCATACATATGTGACTCAATAATAATTTACTGATTATCAGTGCTCTTGGGTTAACAGGTTATCAGGCAAAAGGTTCTAAAAAACACTACACAGTGTCAATAGCTTTGCAGTAAGAGACGAATCTCCATGCATCTGAAGAAGGAAGACCAACTGACACTCTTTTGAGTTTCATTATCATGTTCTTTATAACCCTATGCTTTCAATTTATCAGATCTGAGCAGAGACAGAGGAAAACATCAAGCTTAAGCAGGTGCTTAATGCAATGTCCATCTGGGCACTAAGTTTGCAGCATCAGGTACTAAAAGCATCATTCTGCTATGCAATACTAAAACATTTGATATTGATGAGAACAATGCAGAGTGGCAAAAACGTTCTTGTTTTGGTGTTATATGAGCCTGCATTGAAGGAAAATGCATAGTAGACTAATATAACACCAAATACTGTCCTGTTGTTGGTACTGACGACTACCATAGCTAGTGCCGGTGCTTTGACTGCTGATTACTCACTAAAGTCTGTACCACACTCACTACCATAAACTTGGAGCGAGTTTCTTAGGTGTCTTACTCACACTTTTTCCTTTGGGGCCACAGAAATAAGAATACTGAAGTGCTATTTTGATATATGTTTCTAAGTAAAAGAAGCTGGAAAGGATGAATTTCATTTAGCCCATATACTCACTATACTGACAAAAATTACATTAGCTATTTTTGATGCACCAGTGAGGGGGAGAAATAACTATCTGAAATATGACAGAAATTTATAATAACCTATACAAAAGAAAATAAGAATACTGGAATGTTGCTCAACAGTTTAATAAGGAGCAATACAAAGAAATGAGAGGATGGCAACAAACTCAAACTCTAAAGTTCCCAAACTCATGATTCTCAAGTCACGAGTGTGGTGTCCATGAACAGAAAATGCCCAAAGAAAACCAAGAGTTTTTAATAACCAAACCCACCATTCTCAAGTATTTTGTCATCAACCTTATGAAAATAATGTCTCAAGAGTAGTGTACTTCTAGGCTAGAACTGTCTCAGCAGATAGCCATGAAGAACACTGCAGGTGGTGCTCAGCTATCACACTGGGCTAAATTTCTTTGAAACAGACTTCCTGTTATTCCAGTATGTAGAACTGCAACATTCCTCTGGATGTCCTGCTCCTGGAAAGCCAGTCAAAGGTTGCAGCCCCCAAGAATATAATTAATAATATAAAATACTATGCCAAAAAGTTGTATCAAGTACCAGAGAGGTAGAAAAATACACAGCAGAAAAAATTAAAGCATCTACTGTTAAAAATGTGTATAGTAAATATACATTTATAATTTATATACATATTTATTTATAATACATATATATGTATATATGCCAGTGATGCAACAGATTATGTGAACAGTGAGAAAGACCATCTCTCTTTTATATTAGTATCATGACATGAATAAATTCTAGACAATAAAGGAGCAAGTTTCCTTATCAATCTTCTCAGAGAAACCTCACAGTAAAGAAAGCAGATTTTTTTTCATTTAGTAAAACCCAGTATTCCTAAATTAATCAAACTGCTTTTCTCATCCTCATCACTATTTTTCAGAAGTATTTTATTTTACAGAGAGTTCAGATAAAGCTAGAGTCTTGCATGTATTCATGTTTTCAACACTTTTATCCCTTTGCTTTGTGTAAATGTCAAAGCCATTCCCCCTTTGAAAATTACTTTAGCTTAGAACAGTCTTGCTACTTTCCTGCTAAAAAAAAATGAAAGAAAGTGAAAGCCAGTCAGTATTATTGGAGTAATGAGATTTGACTGTGCAGCTGGTGGGCCTCTATTCATAAGCATTTCTCTAAAGCGGTATTTTCTCTTATACATTCAGTATCAACTTTTCCTATTTTTCTTATAATGATTAAAAGATTCAAAGATAGAGGTTTCTCATGCATTTTGAAAAGGTTAAAATTGAACTTTATAGTAATAGTGACAGTCTTCCATAAAGCATGCTTTGATAAAGAGCAGAAGTAATGAATTAACATAAAAATGTTCCAAACACTAGAATATGAAGTCCACTGAAGCAATGTCAATTCCTACTTGTGTATCGTTTGCCAGAAGGAAGCCCTCACAAGATGTAGAATACAAAACAGATGAAATCTCAAATATAAGAAAGACCCGGGACCTCTGTGGGCTAAAATCACATCATTGTAGCATAACTTACTGTAACAATTGAGTATATACAATAATTACCTATAACACCAGAATGATCTCTAGGTGAATGAATCATGTAGTTCCATTTGTCTTCCTCTTCCCAGAAATTTGAGGTAGCAGAAAATATCTAGAGGCAGAAAAATAACAGTGCAAACAAGTAAGAAACAACCTAAACCCCTGAAAACAGATTGCCTACTCTATTCAGACAGAAATTCCTTCCATTTGCCCCATGATTCCTAAACTTTCCAAGAGGAAGGTGATAAAAGCATGGTTTTTATCTGCACAACCATCACCTTAGTTCCTTCCACAACTTCATTACACAAATAATCACAAAGACTCCAAAGAAAGAGGGGAAAGTAATAAGAAATTTGAATACATAAACTCTCGAGAAACATTTGGCTGAAAGACAGTACCTTCTTTTGAAAAAAAAAAAAGTGAATGCATTTTCACCCCTATCTTTGGCTAGCTGGAATTCCATGAGGAGCAGAGCAGTGAGGAATTGTTTGGTCACATGAAGCACTTAAACTAAACACTGTTGCTAAAGAGTAACATTGACCGTATCAGTGAATAAAGCAAAGTACCACCACTAAACATGCTTCAAAAAAGAAGCAGTTCTACAAAAATTCAGACTTACTGTCAGAGTAGTCCTCAACCCTTTCCTAATTATTGGTCACTAAAAATTTTCCAGCCAAAGTAAGATCTTTACTCAAAAACCATAGCCTGCTGGTGCCTCCTTTTGGCTTGGCATCAAATTATATGCACTTGGAAGCGAAAAAAAACATAGCTCCACCAGACACCTGCATGCATAATGTGATACCTAATACTTGATCCCTCACAGTCTGATCTTTACACTATCTGCAAGAACCTTCTAGCTGTCTGAACAGCAGTATCACCTCAGTCTTGCTTCTAGTGTGTAACCTCATCTTTTCTATATAATTGGGTTTTAAGGCCGTAAGGCAAATTAATACATGTACTTATGGTCAGCAGTTGCTTTGATGGTAATTTTGAATTAAAAGTTTTGTTCCTATGGAAAAAAAAAAGCAAATGGTGGATAGTTAGGTTGGTAATTAATGCATTATTCTACTTAGTAAGACTGTTTATAATAAAAGACAATTTAATTGACAGGGGAGGAGGCAAACTTCTCAATTTTAAGAGTTTTGTAAGGGAAACGTAAGATCACATCTTAATTCCTTAAGAGCTATAGAAGCTTTCATTATTGGGTCATGTAAGGTCTGATTAGGTAATTTTCTTTACCACATCATGAAACACTGAACTACACAAGACATTAACACAGGAAAAATCTTTTTAAAAGCACTGGTGATACAGAAGTCCAGAAAGTTGGAGCAAGTTCATCAGTATTACCTGCCATTTAAGTGACAGTTTGCAATTACTGACTTCTGGAAGATTTTTCCATCTTGACTCAAATTCTTTCCTATTTTCAATTTGCATCCAATGAACTTAAGTGCAACACAACGTCTTAAAATCTACTGTCCTTGAGTAAATGTGGTGCTTTTGGTAACAGACCTGGCCATCCAGAGGACATACTTGAGAGATGGTTCAAGGAAGCTGACATATGTCAGAGGAAAACACTGACTTGGATTAGGGTTGTTTGCAGACAACACCAAATTAGGGGGAAGTGTCAGTCTGCTTGAGGGTAAGAAGGGATCTGGATGGGTTGAATCAACGGGCCGAGATCAATGGGATGAGGTTTAACAAGGCCAAGTGCTGAGTCCTGCATTTCAGTCACAATGAGCCCAGGCAACGTTACAGGTTTGGGGAGGAGCAGCTGGATAGCTGACTGGCAGAATAAGACCTGGGGGTGCTGGTCCAGACCAACCTGAACATGAGTGAGCAGTGTGCCCAGGTGGCCAAGAAGTCCAACAGCATCCTGACCTGTATCAGAAACAGTGTGGCCAGCAGGACAAGGGAAGTGATCGTGTCCCTGTACTCTGCACTGGTGAGGCCACACCCTGAGTTCAGCTCTGGGACCCTCTTCATAAGAAAGACATTGAGTTGCTGAAACAAGTTCAGAACAGGGCAACCAAGCTATGGAAGGGCCTGGAGAACAAGTCCCATGAAGAGAGGCTGAGGGAATTGGGATTGCTTAGTTTGGAGGAGGCTGAGGGGAGACCTTACCACTCTCCAGAGCTACCTGAAAGGAGGTTTTAGTGAGGAGGATACCAGCCTCTTCTCTCAAGTAAGTAACGGGACTAGAGGTAATGGCCTGAAGTTCTACCAGGGGAGGTTCAGATTAAATATTAGGAAGAATTTCTTTACTTANTAGTGAGGAGGAGACCAGCCTCTTCTCTCAAGTAAGTAACGGGACTAGAGGTAATGGCCTGAAGTTCTACCAGGGGAGGTTCAGATTAAATATTAGGAAGAATTTCTTTACTTAAAGAGCAGTCAGGTGCTGGATCTGGCTGACCAGGGATGTGATGGAGTCACTGACCCTGGAGGTATTAAAAAAAACCATGTAAATGTGGCACTTCAGAACATGCTCAGGGATGGTGAGGTGGTTTTTTTGTGGTTTTGGTTTGCGTTTTGGTGTTGTTTTTTGTTGTTGCTGACGGTAGGACATGATGATCTTAGAGGTCCTTTCCAACCGTGACAATTCCATTACTATTATTTTGTTTCTATCCTGCTTTATGCTGTTTAGCATTGTTCAGCAGGTGGAAAACAGGAAAAACATACCATGGGAACACAGTCTCCTCTATAAGGAATGCACCCATGGAGTTGAAGAACAAGGCACTTTTTATTTTTAATATTCATCTACATATGTCTCTGCAAATTCTCAGGCAAAAATACTTTTGTGAGCAAAGATGAGATTTTTTTCTGGCCATTATATGAACTGCTCACAAAAACAAAACTTGTGAACTGTTTTTAAAAAGGACCCATCCCCACATAGTTTGCATAGATACAAAAGCTGCACTGACACAAGTGCAAATTTTGATTCTTATTTATGCTAGTAAGAAGACTTCAGTAATGTCTTTACTTGAAAATAAATCTGTATTTGAAGTTCAGTTTATGTAATTTTGTAACTTCTAAGTAAAAGAAACAATCCCAAGCCTTCCCTTTTTACCGCTTTGACATTACTGGATAAAACCTTACATTATTGCTAAAACACCCCCATACCGAGCCATTGATGGCTTGACTTCAGCTGGACTGCTAAACTCCATCATTGTTCACACAGCTAAACGAGTGTGAGTTCAAAGCCCAAAGCCACAAAAACGCTTTAAAGAAAGACATGAACCAGTAATATATATAAACAGCACTTGTTTGATGTTCAACACTTTTTTTTTTCCCCCAATGTAGTAACACCACTCACTCCACATTTTGGCCATCTAGCAGTCGCTGCTCTACTCTGTTCGACCAGCCTTAAAAAAATAAATCAGTTGGTATTTCACACCATGACCGTGAAGGTTAAGGGATAGACAAATGGGCAAATACCCGAGGGTCTAGTGTGTTAAGTGCACTTTTACCGGGTCTTGCTCTGAACGGTCTGAACTCGGCCAGCCAGCCACGGCGGCT